>OY821521.1:11257865-11662865 GCA_963682025.1 Cordilura impudica | reverse complement strand
AAATAAAATAAAACAAAATAAAATAGAATAAAATAAAATAAAATAAAATAAAATAATATAAAACAAAATAAAATAAAATAAAATAAAATAAAATAAAATAAAATAAAATAAAATAAAATAAAATAAAATTAAATAAAATAAAATAAAATAAAATAATATAATATAAAATAAAATAAAATAAAACAATATAAAATAAAATAAAACAATATAAAATAAAATAAAATACACTAAAATATAATAAAATACACTAAAATATAATAAAAAAAATAAAATTAAACTAAAAAAATTATATAAAACAAACTAAAATAAAATAAATATAATAAAATAAAATTTAAAAAAAAATAAATTAAAATAAAATAAAATAAAATCAATTAAAATAAATTAAAATAAATTAACACAAAATAAAGTAAAATAAAATAATATAATACAAAATAAAATAAAATGAAATAAAATAAAATAGAAAAAAATAAAATTTAAAAAAAAAATAAAAATAAAATTTTTAAAAATAATAAAAATAAAATAGTTATTAATTGTTTTATAATAATTAATATAATTAATAATTATTTTATTTTATGGCATAAAATAAAATAAAGTAAAATAAAAAAAATAAAACGAAATAACAAAAAAATAATATAAAATAAATAAAATAAAATAGAGTAAAATAAAATAAAATAAAATAATATAAAATAACATAACATAACATAACGTAAAATAAAATAAAAGAAAACGTATATAAAAATAAAATAAAATAAAATTTTAAAATATAATAAAACTAAAATTTTAAAAAATTATAAAAATAAAATAGTTTTTAATTATTTTATAATAATTAATATAATAAATAATTATCTTATTTTATGATATAAAATAAAATAAAATAAAATAAAATAAAATAAAATATAAAATAACATAACATAACATAACGTAAAATAAAAGAAAATATATATAAAAATAAGATAAAATAAAATTTTAAAATATAATAAAAATAAAATTTTAAAAAATAATAAAAATAAAATAGTTTTTAATTATTTTATGATAATTAATATAATTAATAATTATCTTATTTTATGATATAAAATAAACTAAAATAAAATAAAATAAAATAATACAAAATAAAATGATTCTAAGTGATTCTGAGTCGAACGGTAAATAAAAGGTGGGTCTATGTCAAATATTTTTGGTAGTTACAAATATCAGCATAGTGGTATAGGGTGTAATAAAGTAAAATTAAATAACATAACATAACGTAAAATAAAACTAAAATAAAACCAAATAACATATAACGTAAAATAAAATAAAATTAAATAAAATGAAAAATAAAAAATTCATAATACAATTTTCAATTAAAAAATTTTTGAGTTAAAAAATATATTCATAAATATTAATGAAAACAAAAATTTTTAATTTAAAAATTTTGCTCCAAAAAATTTTTTGCATAATTTTGGAAACATTAAAAATTTTTGATAAAATAATTGATGAAAAAAATTTTTAAAGAAATAAATTTTAAAAAAATATAAAATTTTTGAAACAAGAATTAAATTGAAGGTATGTATATAAAAGATAAAAAAATCAAATGCGACAGAAAACAAAGTAAAATTTTAAATCAAATTTGAGGTGAATTTTTTGTATGGTGAAATAAACTTGTGAAGATAAAAGATGTAAATAAATTACAGTAGGTCTACACCGACTACACGATACCCTATACCAAGCGTTTAGAGACCCTTTCTCTTAGGTCCAACTAATCGGATATAGAAAATAACCATAAACCAAATTTTAGTGGTATTGTTATTAATTTTTTGTCGTTGGATCCTGACCCGGTCCTGATGAAATTTGGTAAAATCAATTATTTTTTGCAAAAACATCCAAGTTTTAATAAAATCTGTGCAATATTTTTATTTTTTTATAGATTTAAGTAGAGATCGGGAAGCAGCTTTATATGGGGCTAAAAATTGTGCTACAGGGTTTACCTATGGACTACTGATAGATAGATGTAATAAGCACACCAAACCCAAATTTGATGGAGATCTATATAATCTTTAGTCGATAAATATGTTTATATATGCGACTTGTAATTTGATTACAAAGTTTACATGTTTACATGAGTCGATCGGTATAATAAAAAAATCGGTCTAGGACTAATATTTTTGCTAGTTACAAATATGAACTCATGATTAAATTTACTTGAAGATTGACAAGAAACCAAGTGGAATTGTTTTAAATTTGTGGCATGTAGATACGAAAAAATCAAATTAGACCGATCATGACCATGTTGCTCAGTCATATTTCTCAAAAACATTTAAGTAAAATCTTTGCCGTTCTTTTGTTATTTAATTGATATAAATGAAGATCGGGATACAGCTTTTTTAGGGAACTATGAATAAAATTTGTTTTTAGTCGTAAGTTACATATGATAATCTGGACTTCAGGGTAATTTTAGGCGTACATTTGTCGCGATCGGACTTAACTTAATCGACTCAAAAAGTGATTATCATAATAAATATGTAAACCCATTAAAAAAAACTTGAGAGTAAAATTGGAAACCCACCTTTTTCATTTCATCAATGCTAGGATCTGGCTGAACAGCATCATAGTATGGCAGCTGATATTCATCGTATATCATACCCATGTTACAGCGTCTCGCAATCTCCCACAATATCAAACCAAATGCGTACACATCGGCCCTCTTATAAGCATCGAAATGTTGAGCATTTATTGTTTCGTCCAACACCTCGGGAGCCATATAACGTTTAGTTCCCACACGATGGGTAGACGGTATATCCACAGAATCATTTTTCTCCACATGTCTTACAGCCAAACCCAAATCACCAATGGCACAGGTGAGATTTGTTTTCACTAAAATATTTTTAGTTTTCAAATCCCGATGGGCTATGGCAGGTTTGCCGCGAGTACCCACAATGTCCATATGAAGATGAGCCAAACCAGTGGCGATGGATAAGCCCATATTTAGCATAGTTTTTGTATCAACCGAATGCGAAGTTAAATAATCAAATAGTGAACCATTTTCATGATAGTCCGTAACCAGCCATAGTTGGGTCCAAGTGCCATTATCTGAAGTAATTAGGAAAAATTTATATGCAAAAATAATATAAGCTACGTATTATTTCTATCGTACCTTTATTATCGGCTGCTATGAAACCGAGAATGTTTTCATGTCTCAACATGACAGTTTGATATATTTCGGCTTCGCGAAACCAAGAGCATTCTTCACGACTTGAAAATATTTTCACCGCTACATTTTCACCACGCCAACGACCCCGCCATACCTCACCAAAACGTCCTTTGCCGATAACATGGCATAATTGGATTTGTCTAGCTATTGAGCGTTGTACGAGTAAAGGCAGACCGGCTAAAAGAAAATTAATTATAATATGGAAATTAAAATAACTTTTATGACAAATAAAAAGCAACAATATCAAACCTGATCCTGAACCCGATGTTGTCAATTCTATAATATCTTGGAGAGTATTACCATTCAGTATGGGATCATACACTGAGTCTTCCGGAGCAAACGGCCGGGGCTGTTTGCGTTTTTGCCAATAGCACCAGGATAGAAACACCGACAGACAGGCAGCTAGTGTAGCCCCGAATATAATGGCGACCAGCACCCAAGTGTTTATGCTCTCTTCTGGTAGATAATCTATTTTATGTTGAGTTGATTTTAAAGATTATTTTATTTAATTTCTTTTCTTCTTCTTCATTTTAATTTATTCATTATTTTAAAAGCCACCACAATAAATAATTTTATATTTTTAAGCCACCAACAAAAAAACAAACTCATGCAAAAAAAATTTTTTTTTGTTACAAACACTTAATTTAAGAATGCAATATTAAGAAGCCAAAACAAAATAACGTGCAAGTGCTTTAGATGGTTAGTAATTGGGTTGGGTTAATTGGGAGACATGAATATAAAAGTGCCAAAACGAAAAAAAAACAATTAAGCCAATGAAGAAATTAATGATAAGATTTATTAAATAATAAAATGAATTTATATACAGAGAGTGTACAATGCTGCATACATACTGCGGGTTTTATACATTTGTAACACATTAACAGTTTGCACTAACACACAATACAGTACGTTTCATATTTGTCACACAATGTCCCTACATTAAGAATTTGTATATCAAAATAATTTAAGAACTATCGGAGAAATTAGCATAAAAATTCTGTTTTGTTTCTGGAAAATTTACATATGTATTTATCTTCGTTTCTACAGCAATATATTATGACCAATGATGAATTTATTTTTTTTATGTTTACTTTAAGGGATAAAAAAATTTTAAAAATACGAATGGAGTCATAATAGTTGACCTTTTTTTGAGTAAAAATCAAATCTGGCTAAAAAAATTAATTATCATAGAATTTGGGAAACATCCAATTAAAGTCTCGATAATAAGGAGCTGTTAAGTTTGTGATTTACCAATAGTAAAGTCACTGCAATAACCGGACTCGGTACAGACGTATTCTCACTTGTGGCAATTGATTCTTCAAATTTGATTTCACACTTTAAAGGTATTTACAATTATATTAATTCGTCGGTGCCGAATCGTCGATAGTCAAAGTTTAGTCGTTAACAACTTTTGGGAGTAAGAAATTTATGTGAAAAATTTTTGTAAGGTAAAAACAATTATTAAGTCGAAAAAATGATGTAAGATTATTAAAATTGGCTATGAGTTTTACGTTTTAATATCTGAACGAATTTCACTATTTAAAACAGATACAAAAAAAAGTCATGTGAGTCCGATCACAGGGGAGATGTGTAAACATTTAGTTACTAAAGATTTTGTATGGCACTTTTTTAAAATCAAACAGAAAGCGTCATCTATCCACTATCACTTATAGCAAACAACTGCAGGGGCTCTGCTAATATAAAAATATATATTATTATTTATTATTATTATTATTATTTTCATTATTTATTATTTCAACCGGTTAATTTTTAATTTTTCTTTTTTTATTTTTCATTTATTTTTCATTTTTCTTTTTTCTTTTTTCATTTTTTATTTTTCATTTTTTAATTTTCATTTTTCATGTTTTATTTTTCTTTTTACATTTTATATTTTTTATTTTTCATTTTAAATTTTTTATTTTTCATTTTTTATTTTTAATTTTTAATTTTTAATTTTTAATTTTTAATTTTTAATTTTTAATTTATAATTTTTAATTTTTAATTTTTAATTTTTAATTTTTAATTTTTATTTTTCATTTTTTATTTTTCATTTTTTATTTTTCATTTTTCATTTCTCATGTTTCATTTTTCATTTTTTATTTTTTATTTTTCATTTTTTATTTTTCGTTTTTTATTTTTCATTATTTATTTTTCATTTCTTATTTTTAATTTTTTAGTTTTCATTTTTTATTTTTCATTTTTTATTTTTAATTTTTTTTTTTATTTTTAATTTTTCATTTTTATTTTTCTTTATTTACTTTTCATTTTAATTTTTCATTTTTCATTTTTTATTTGTTATTTTTAATTTTTTTTTTATTGTTTATTTTCCATTTTTTATTTTTCATTTTTCATGTTTTATTTTTCTTTTTTCATTTTATACTTTTTATTTTTCATTTATAATTTTTTATTTTTCATTTTTCATTTTTAATTTTTGATTTTTCATTTTTTATTTTTCATTTTTTATTTTTCATTTTTTATTTTTAATTTTTAGTTTTTCATTTTTCATTTTTTATTGTTCATTTTTTATTTTTAATTTTTCATTTGGTATTTTCCATTTTTCATTTTTTATTTTTAATTTTAAGTTTTCATTTTTAATTTTTCATTTTTTATTTTTCATTTTTTTTTCATTTTTTTTTTTCATTTCTTATTTTTATTTTTCATTTTTTATTTTTTATTTTCCATTTTTTATTTTTCATTTCTCATTTCTTATTTTTAATTTTTTACTTTTCATTTTTTATTTTTCATTTTTAATTTTTTATTTTTAATTTTTCATTTTTATTTTTCATTATTTATTTTTCATTTTAATTTTTCATTTTTCATTTATTTTTAAGTATTTATTTTTTATTTTTATTTTTTTTTACTATTTTTCATTGTTTATTTTTCATTTTTTATTTTTAATTTTTTATTTTTCGTTTTTTATTTTTTATTTTTAATTTTTTATTTTTTATTTTTCATTTTTTACCCTTCATTTTTTATTTTTCATGTTTTATTTTTCATTTTTTATTTTTAATTTTTTTTTTTAATTTTTTATTTTTAGTTTTTATTTTTGATTTTTCATTTTTCATTTTTCATTTTTTATTTTTCATTTTTCATTTTTATTTTTCATTTTTTATTTTTTACTTTTAATTTTTAGTTTTTCATTTTTCATTTTTTATTCTTCATTTTTTATTTTTCATTTTTCATTTGGTATTTTCCATTTTAAATTTTTTATTTTTAACTTTAAGTTTTCATTTTTTATTTTTCATTTCTTTTTTTATTTTTCATTTTGTATATTTCGTTTTTTATTTTTTATTTTTCATTTTTATTTTTCATTTCTTATTTTTAATTTTTTTCTTTTCATTTTTTATTTTTCATTTTCCATTTTTTATTTTTAATTTTTTATATTTTATTTTTAATTTTTAATTTTTAGTTTTTAATTTTTAATTTTTAATTTTTAATTTTTAATTTTTAATTTTTAATTTTTAATTTTTAATTTTTAATTTTTCATTTTTGTTTTTTATTTTTCATTATTTATTTTACATTTTAATTTTTCATTTTTCATTTTTTATTTTTTATTTTTAATTTTTTATTTTTTATTTAAATTTTTTTTTTTTTATTTTTCATTGTTTATTTTTCATTTTTTATTTTTTATTTTTTATTTTTCATTTTTTATTTTTAATTTTTATTTTTAATTTTTTACTTTTCATTTTCTATTTTTCATTTTTAATTTTTTATTTTTAATTTTTCATTTTTATTTTTCATTATTTATTTTTCATTTTAATTTTTCATTTTTTATTTTTTATTTTTTTTTTCATTGTTTATTTTTCATTTTTTATTTTTCATTGTTCATTTTTTATTTTTCATTTCTCAAGTTTTATTTTTCATTTTTTATTTTTCATTTTTCATTTTTTATATTTAATTTTTAGTTTTTAATTTTTAATTTTTTATTTTTAATTTTTAATTTTTAATTTTTTGTTTTTTATTTTTAATTTTTCATTTCTATTTTTCACTATTTATTTTTCATTTCAATTTTTCATTTTTCATTTTTTATTTTTAATTTTTTTTTTCATTGTTTATTTTTCTTTTTTTATTTTTTATTTTTCATTTTTCATTTCTTATTTTTCATTTCTCATGTTTTATTTTTCATTTTTATTTTTCATTTTTTATTTTTAATTTTTATTTTTAATTTTTTATTTTTCATTTTTTATTTTTCATTTTTTATTTTTAATTTTTAATTTTTTATTTTTTGTTTTTTATTTTTAATTTTTAATTTTTAATTTTTAATTTTTAATTTTTAATTTTTAATTTTTAATTTTGATTTTTCATTATTTATTTTTCATTTCAATTTTTCATTTTTAATTTTTTATTTTTAATTTTTTATTTTTAATTTTTTTTTTCATTGTTTATTTTTCATTTTTTATTTTTCATTTTTTATTTTTTATTTTTCATTTTTCATTTCTTATTTTCCATTTCTCATGTTTTATTTTTATTTTTCATTTTTGAGTTTTCATTTTTCATTTTTTATTTTTAATTTTACATTTTCATTTTTCATTTTTTATTTTTAATTTTACTTTTTATTTTTCATTTTTTATTTTTCATTTTACATTTTACATTTTTATTTTTCATTTTTCATGTTTTATTTTTAATTTTTTATTTTTCATTTTTTTATTTTTATTTTTTATTTTTAATTTTTTATTTTTATTTTTATTTTTCATTGTTTATTTTTCATTTTTTATTTTCAATTTTATATTTTTATTTTTCATTTTTTATTTTTATTTTTCATTTTTCATGTTTTATTTTTCATTTATTATTTTTCATTTTTTATTTTTCGTTTTTCATTTTTCATTATTTATTTTTCATTTTTCATTTTTTATTTTTCGTTTTTCTTTTTTTATTTTTTATATTTTATTTTTCATTTTTCATTCTTAATTTTTCGTGCTACGCTGTTTTTGTGATTGTATGGTGAAATAGAAATTTACCCCCCTGCGCGTATTTTAAGACAGACACGCCGATAGACGGACGGATGGACAAACGTCACTACATCGACTCGAGTTGTTATAAGAGTCAAGAATATGTATACTTTTTGGATCGCAAATTCATTTTTCGATGGAATGGCAAATGGAATGACAAACTTATATAAACGCGCTGCAGAATGGTGTGGAGGGTACAGTTTAGTTTTAAATAACTGAAATAAACGACACTGAAAATATACGTTAAGTACAGGAATTTGTTTTGAATAACTGTTGATAAAGTTAAAATAAATATTTCTTCCGCAAACAACCGAATTTTCGTTTGAAATTATCTGTAACGTAAACATTTTATGAGTGTACTTTTGCTTTTTACAATAAGTTTGTGCTGATGTTTGTAACTATCAAACATATCTGAGCTTGACCCACCTTTTATTAACCGATCGACTCAGAATCACTTTGTCAGTCGATTTAGTCGATTTCTGAGTCGATTGAAATTGGTGAAAATCGGTGCATGTTTAGTCCTAGCCCCCATACAAATAACCTTTATCAGATTATCATATATACGTATATATATATTTATATATATATCGATAAAATTTGGTGTGTTTATTATACGGACTAATCAGTAGTCCAAAAATAAACCCCATAGGGCCATTTTTAGTCATAGAATTGCCTGTTTTCTTGAACTGATTAAAGAAACAAAATTTAAGTATCGTCAAAACTGTTGATACCCGGTTAAAGTATATAAAATTCTACATCACTTGTCGTTAAAATTAATGTCAAACGTGCTCTGGTGTTTTTGTAGTGCAATTTAAAAGTCAGACTTTATTGAAATTTTTTGTGCAAAAAAGGCTGAAAAAAGTGAAAATGTATTTATTTGAAAAACTATTTCAAAAGTAAAAAAACTTTGCAAGGAACGTTCAAGTTCAGGTTATTTTGCAAATATTTCGTTAACATTTGTGTAACAAATTATGTGCGAAAGTGTTTTAGTTTTTGTTATTTACATTGGTTACATAGTTATCATTCGTGTACATTCGTGTCATAATTTGTAGTTTATTTTAAGGATGGAACATCTCACTATTATATTGCAAAATATTACGTTGTTTTTTTGCGCCTTTTAGAAGCTATGCATATTTTTATGCTAGTCCTACAGCAGTCAAATTACCAAGAAATCATATTGATCTCGCGACTGCTGCGCTACTATTGTCTGTGTTTTGTTGTTTTTTATGTAAGGAGCTCGCTAGAACCGAATATGAAAAAAGAATAGCAACTGAAACAAAAAAAGAAATTCGGAAAAAATTTTAAGAGACTATGGGATTAATGGTTGACCAACGAATGATGGGAATACGGCAAGACATTTTTTCCAAAACGCTGAAAAAATTGATTTTAAGTTAATAAAAACAAGTAAGGAAATTATAGTCGGTCTTGACCGACTATACGATACCCTAATCCATGCGTTTCGAGACCCCTATCTCTTAGGTCGAACTAATTAAATATAGAAAATAAGAATAAACTAAATTTGATTTTCAATTTTTAATTTTTTTTTTGCCTTCGGATGCTATATTTATATGGGGACTAGGTCGAAAAATGAACCGCTCCTGACCATATTTGGTAAGGTCACTATTTTTAGCAGAAACATACACAAACCAAATTTGAGAAAAATCTGGGGATATGACTAAGAATTGTCGTATAGGGTTTAGTAAAATTTAAGAAGATAATTTTTGAGGGTTTATTTTTGCACTACTAATTAATGGGAGTAATAAACATAAACAAACATAATTTGACCGAGATCTATATGATAATTTGGATATTATGGCAATGTAAGTCGATCTCACAGGGGTCATTTGTATGGGGACTAGGTCTTAACTTGCGTGTAAAAATTGAGAATAGTTTTTTTTCACTTATTTTAATAGTATTAGCCAAAAAGTAACGAAAAATTATACGAACATAGCTTCCCTGAATTGATCCAAGAAAACATGCTACACTAACCCACTGTGTGACGCAACAACTCAGATTTATTACTGTGAAACATCACGAAACACTCTTTTCAAAAAACCTAAAAGCGGCGCACAGTGGGGATTTTTGTATGGAGGTGAGGAAAAAAAGGTTTTTTTTTTTAGAAAATATAATAGTTTAATGACTGAAACTATGTACATGTACATATTAAACAAATTTGAAGAGTCGCGGAAAAATGGGCGGGATCGGACCAATGGGCGTGGCACCCACCATACAAAGTAAATATTTCATATCGTATAACTGGAGTAGTATAACAATGAAAGCCGTGTATGAAAAAATGGGCGGGATCAGATCAGTGGGCATGGTACTCCCATACAAAATGTCATATATGGAGTACTATTTAAAGAAAATCTTGGAACTTTGTCCGAGTTCATGAGTTATTAATGTGAGTAGTCGGACAAAAATGGGCGTGCTTGTAGCTGTGGGCGTGACATGCTGGGGATTTTTGTATGGAGGTAAGGAAAAAAGGTTTTTTGAAAAAATATAGTTGTTTAATGACTGATGTAATTTTATTTATGTAAGTAGAACATAAAATAATTGATATGAAAAAAAAAATATGTAAGACAACTATAAAGTATTTGGTATTGAATTTAATAAGCTTTATAGATTTATTGATTTTTCTTCAATTTAATTTGTCTGAACACATAAATATCAATTAAATTCTTTCATGTTCACCTACTTTTTAAAAGTTTTTGGCACCCCCCATGCAAAGTAAATATTTATTGTCATATTGCTGTAGTACTGTAGTATCAAAAGGCTTGGGAATTTGTGTGAGTTCATGAGTTCTTAATGTGAGTAGTTGCCGAAAAATGGGAGTGATTGTAACAGTAGGCGTAGCACCCCTATACAAAGTTAATATTTAATGTCATATATCTGTAGTACTGTAATATTAAAAGGCTTGGGACTTTGTGTTAGTTCATGAGGTTTTAGCGTTATTAGTTGCCAAAAATGGGCTGTGGGCGTGGCACCTCCCATACAAAATAAATATATAATATCATATGAATGTTATACGTTAACCCAAATGAGCAGTTTATAAATACAGATCTTAATAGCGTTCCGTTATAAATGCAACTAAATGAAAAGGGGCACCTAGGGGCACTTTAAATTGATTTGAAATGTAAAAGCAGATATGAGACTATGTATTGATAGTAGTTTCCAACTGTGGGCAAATGTAGCTAAAATTGAAGGTCCAAGGGTTTGGAGAAATGTGTTTTTTTTTTTATTCTCTGTTCGCAAAAAGAGCTTTAAAGAGAAAATACAAGTCTCTGAAATTTTTATTTTTTCAACCTTAGCATAATGAAAGATCATATTTCAAATGAAAAATAAAACAAGTAAGAAAATTATAGTCGGTCGAGACCGACTATATGATACCCTATACCATGCGTTTAGAGACCCTATCTCTTAGGCCCAACTAACTGGATATAGAAAATAAGCATAAACCAAATTTGAGTGGGATTCTTATTAATTTTTTTGGCTGCAGATATGAAAAATTTCATATCGGATGCTATATCTATATGGGAACTAGGCCCAAAAATGGAACGATCCTGACTATGTTTGGTAAAGTCTCTTGTATTTTGCAAAAATATATACAAACAAAATTTGAGAAGAATCAGTGCAATATTTTTGTTTTTTGATAGATTTAAGTGAAGATCGGGAAGCAGCTCTATATGGGGCCTATGACTAAGAGTTGTCCCAGGGATTATTTTTAGACTACTCATTAATGGATGTAATTGACCCATACAAACCCAATTTGAGTAAGATCTATATGACAATTTGGATCTTATGGCAATTTATGTCGATTTCATAGGGGTCATTTGTATGGGGGCTAGGTCGGAACATGGACCGATTCTCACCAATTTCAATAGCGTTCATCCCATGGCCGATAAAAGATCAAATACCAAATTTCATCAAAATATATTCATATTTGCGACCTGCAGTTTGATTACAAGCTTTACATGGACATACAGACGGACGGACGGACGGACGGACGGACATCGTTTAATGGAATCAGATAGTGATTCTGATTCGATCGGTATAATTAAAGATGGGTGTAGGTCAAATATTATTGGTTGTTACAAACAGCAGCACAAAGTCATTATACACAAACCACATAGTGGTATAGGGTATAAAGAGAGACTTGAGCTCGAGCAATAAAATAATATTCGCCTTGAAATTCTTAGGTTTAGTTTCAGTCAGTTCAATAAGACATACAAGTAATGAGTTTGAAACGCTATAAAAAGAACTAGTAGTGAGATCTAAGTTATTCTTTTTGATTTGTTTGTAGCAGTTATTCCGAAATTTAAAACAAGTAAGAAAATTATAATCGGTCTAGACCGACTATACGATACCCTATACCATGCGTTTAGAAACCCTACCTCTTAGGCCCAACTAACTGGACATTGAAAATAAGCAAAAACCAAATTTGAGTGGGATTTTTATTAATTTTTTTTGGCTGCAGATATGAAAAAGTTCATATCGGATGCTATATCTATAAAGGGACTAGGTCCAAAAATGGACCGATCCTGACCATGTTTGGTAAAGTCTCTTGTATTTTGTAAAAATATGTACAAACAAAATTTGAGAAGAATCAGTGCAATATTTTTGTTTTTTAATAGATTTAAGTGAAGATCGGGAAGCAGCTCTATATGGGGTCAAAGGGATCATTTTTGGACTACTCATTAGTGGATGTAATGAACGCATACAAACCCAATTTGAGTAAGATCTATATGACAATTTGGATCTTATGGCAATTTATGTCGATTTCATATGGGTAATTTGTATGGGGGCTAGGTCTGAACATGGACCGATTCTCACCAATTTCAATAGCGTTCATCCCATGGCCGATAAAAGCTTATATACCAAATTTCAGTTTGATTACAAGCTTTACATGGACACACAGACGGACGGACGGACGGACGGACGGACGGACATTGTTAAATCAACTCAGAAAGTGATTCTGATTCGATCGGTATAATTAAAGATGGGTCTAGGTCATATATTTTTGGTTGTTACAAACAGCAGCACAAAGTCATTATACCCAAACCACATTGTGGTATAGGGTATAAATATGATTGCATATTGAATTAACAGTATGTTGACAATTTGACTTTTTTCCTGCCCCAGGTTAGAATCTAGCTCGGCTTTATTTATAGTTAGACAAGGACCTTTCTAATGAAAGTATCGACCAATTTTTTCCATGTTTACAAATTTACTGAGATCGTTTTCTTTTGAGGGCTTCAAAAATTACCTAAGTAATTTTTTTCAAACTACTGCCACCATCTATACGTCAAGTCGGATTGTTCTGGGACCGCCCTCGTAGGTCACGCAAGAAGATGTCAAACAATTCGGGAGTGGTCAAATTCTTATACGAAAGAGTATCTTGCTTAGCGTCATAATGTTTCTTTTTATACCCTATACCACAATGTGGTTTGGGTATAATGACTTTGTGCTGCTGTTTGTTACTACCAAAAATATTTGACCTAGACCCATCTTTTATTATACCGATCGAATCAGATCACTATCTGATCAGAATCACTATCTGATTCGATTTAACGGTGTCCGTCCGGCCGTCCGTCCGTCTGTGTGTCCATGTAAAGCTTGTAATCAAACTGCAGGTCGCAAATATGAATATATTTTGATGGAATTTGGTGTATAAGCTTTTATCGGCCATAGGATGAACGCTATTGAAATTGGTGAGAATCGGTCCATGTTCAGACCTAGCCCCCATACAAATGAACCCTATGAAATCAACATAAATTGCCATAAGATCCAAATTATCATATAAATCTCAGTCAAATTGGGTTTGTATTTGTTTATTACATCCATTAATCAGTAGTCCAAAAATGATCCCTATGGGACAACTCTTAGTCATAGGCCCCATGTAGAGCTTCTTCCCGATCTTCACTTAAATATATCAAAAAACAAAAATATTTTAAGGATTCTTTTCAAATTTTGTTTGTATATATTTTTGCAAAATACAAGAGACTTTACCAAACATGGTCAGGATCGGTCCATTTTTGGGCCTAGTCCCCATATAGATATATCATCCGATATGAACTTTTTCATATCTGCAGCCAAAAAAATTAATAAAAATCCCACTCAACTTTGGTTTATGCTTATTTTCTATATCCAGTTAGTTGGGCCTGAGAGATAGGGTCTCTAAACGCATGGTATAGGGTATAGTCGGTCTAGTCCGACTATAATTTTCTTTCTTGTTAATATTTATAATATTTTAAATTAAATCACAAAAAAAATTGTTGCGGGTCTACGAATATTATACATAAAACGCACTGTACTGTTGACATTTTACAATATTTACAAATAAATAATAATAATAATAATAAAGACATAATTTGGATATAATTTTTCTAAAATACTAATTATTAATTGATTCATCAAAAATTTTATAGGGTTTACCAAATGATACAGAATTTCAAATTTCCACAGCTTATATCTGTTCCTAAAATCGATATTTTTTGATCAAATAAATATTGTTTCTCGACCAAGATAAGAGGCCTATCCTAGCATATCAATTATGAAAGGGCTGATATGACAGGAAGGCCAGAGGAGGACGTGCAAACAAACAACGAATGATGGACCCAAAAATAAAAAAACAATACGTTTAAATGATATAACAACACACACACACACACACACATACATAGTAAAAAAAAGTAAAAGCCAATTTTTGTGTCACCTCCTTAATATACTAAAAACAAAGAAACAATTAAACGTTGAACATGAGCAGAATGAGCAACAACAAGTCATCCAATTCCATGATACAATGACGAAAAAGTAAAAACTTCAATCTTAAAACATAATTACATTTAAAGAGGAAAAAATTTTGGAAAATGAGCAATATTCAAGCAGTATCGATCGATACACATTATACCCCGTCGATTTGCCAATGAGGTTTTATTTGTTGTGATTCTTAAAATATAAATGATAAAATTTCGAAATTTTGTAAAATAAATAACATGGACAATTTTATAGAAAAAAAAATTGATGAGGAGGAGACTGTGTTTGAGATTGAGATGAGTGCTAACAGCATTACTTAAAATTCGTTGTTTTTTGATTGATGTATTTTATTTATTGATTGATTGATTGATTGATTGATTGATTTGTAGTAGCATTTATTTATAGGTAAGAGGAGAATTTGTTTTGTTGATTTTGTTTTGTATTCTCACCTGGCAAAGCACCGGCATAATTTTCTTTGGTATTACAAAAATCTTCTTGGCAACATTGAATAGAGGACTCGGGAGTGTTTTCGTGACACCAGGCTGGGTCTTCGGGTGGTATGTGGTTTTCTATGGACATGCATCTAATTAAAGTTGCAAATAAATATCGAAATATTTTCTTTTTAACTTTTACTTAACACATTGATTTGAGAGAAAGTCATAAACAAAATTTTAACCCAAAGCATACAAAAAAAAAACAAATTAAGCTTAATAATACTTGCGATTATAGGATCATTAATGATTATGAAGTATTATATAAATGTACGAGTATATTGAACCGAATAACCAATTTCAATTGAGCTTAATGTACTAGGGATACACAAATATGAGGGGAAGCAGAAAAGGTGTTCCACAAGATAGGCAATTTCTTCCATTAAAATTGTACTCAGTATTTAAAATCTTTATACTGCATTTACATAAATATTTTTTATAAATATTTTGTTCATTATTACTGAAAATTATATGTAACAAATAATATTTCTTTCTATAGAACGTTATGGTGAACAGATAATTTACCTATGCTTTTAGATCGTAAAATCATTATAATTAACAATGAATATCAAAACTATCATAACTATCATAAGAAGGTCATAACCACAAATCTAAAATAATAATTTATTTGATATACAATGGGTGACAATACAATGGAAACTTTTACAAAATTTTAAATTTGCCAATTTTTTTTTTAATAATATCGCGTTAAGTCCTTAAATAATGTATATTTTTTGTGAAATCACTCTTTGGTGTGTTTTCTGGCGAAAGATAAGAAATTTGTTACAAAAACTACTATTAAAAAATAAGTAAGAAAATTATAGTCGGTCTAGACCGACTATATGATACCCTATACCATGCGTTTAGAGACCGTATCTCTTAGGCCAACTAACTGGATATAGAAAATAAGCATAAACCAAATTTGAGTGGGATTTTTATTAATTTTTTTTTGGCTGCAGGTATGAAAAAGTTCATATCGGATGCTATATCTATATGGGGACTAGGCCCAAAAATGGACCGATCCTAACCACGTTTTGTAAATTCTCTTGTATTTTGCAAAAATATATACAAACAAAATTTGAGAAGAATCAGTGCAATATTTTTGTTATACCCTATACGACTATGTGGTTTGGGTATAATGACTTTGTGCTGCTGTTTGTAACAACCAAAAATATTTGACCTAGACCCATCTTTAATTATACCGATCGAATCAGAATCACTTTCTGAGTTGATTTAACAATGTCCGTCCGTCCGTCCGTCCGTCTGTGTGTCCATGTAAACCTTGTAATCAAACTGCAGGTCGCAAATATGAATATATTTTGATGAAATTTGGTATGTTAGCTTTCATCAGTCATGGGATGAACGCTATTGAAATTGGTGATAATCGGTCCATGTTCAGACCTAGCCCCCATACAAATTACCCATATGAAATCGACATAAATTGCCATAAGATCCAAATTGTCATATAGATCTTACTTAAATTGGGTTTTGTATGCGTTCATTACGTCCATTAATGAGTAATCCAAAAATGATCCCTTTGGCCCCACATAGGGCTGCTTCCCGATCTTCACTTAAATCTATTAAAAAACAAAAATATTGCACTGATTCTTCTCAGATTTGGTTTGTATATATTTTTGCAAAATACAAGAGACTTTTCCAAACATGATCAGGATCGGTCCATTTTTGGACCTAGTCCCCATATAGATATAGCATCCGATATGAACTTTTTCATATCTGCAGCCAAAAAAATTAATCAAAATCCCACTCAAATTTGGTTTTTGCTTATTTTCTATGTCCAGTTAGTTGGGCCTAAGAGATAGGGTTTCTAAACGCATGGTATAGGGTATCGTATAATCGGTCTAGACCGACTATAATTTTCTTACTTGTTTTTTGTTAGATTTGAGTGAAGATCGGGAAGCAGCTCTATATGGGGCCTATGACTAAGAGTTGTCATCATCATTTTTGGACTACTGATTAATGGATGTAATAAACCCAAACAAACCCAATTTGACAAAGATTTATATGATAATTTGGGTCTTATGGCAATTTATGTTGATTTCATAGGGGTCATTTGTATGGGGGCTAGGTCTGAACATGGACCGATTCTCACCAATTTCAATAGCGTTCATCCCATGGCTGATGAAAGCTTATATACCAAATTTCATCGAAATATATTCATATTTGCAATCTGCAGTTTGATTACAAACTTTACATGGACTCACAGACGGACGGACGGACGGACGGACGGACATCGTTAAATCGAATCAGCTAGTGATTCTGATTCGATCGGTATAATAAAAGATGGATCTAGGTCAAATATTTTTGGTAGTTACAAACAGCAGCACAAAGTCATTATACCCAAACCACATAGTGGTATAGGGTATAAATAGATAGTGATGACAAAACAATGGAAACTTTAGAACTTGTGTACCAGAGTTAAATAAAACAACACAAATTGTAGATGGTATGAAAGAAATTTTATAAAATCGTAGCCGTTATTTAAATATTTCTGATTAATAAATGATTTTACTGCTGGTATTAAGAAAAAGAAAATTTGTGAGAAATATTCTATGAATTAATCCATAACTTCAAAAATCGTCAAGAAATATCGGGAAAGAGGTGCGATGTCGACTCAATATTGAAGCGGCAAGCCCCGTAAAAAAAGTATAGACTGGATAATTTAATAGCAAGTGAGATTTCAAACAATGTCAAAAAGTGCTACCTAAAGAGGTCATTAACAATCTGAAACTAAAAAAAATATGTGCTCGAACTGTTTCCCGACAAGCAATTGAGCCTGATCTTGGTTTTTATCGTCCTGTGAAAACACAAATTTTTATAAAGAACACATGAACTGGTCAAGACGGAATTTAAGAAACCACAGTGGAAGAAGGTTTGTACGATGACCAAAGGGAATAAGACTAAACAAAAAAATAGACAAATAAAACTGTTAAGTTTGACAGTGGCAATCGGACCAAAGAATTGGTCCAATTCATGTAATACAATATACTCTAACTTGAATTGGAAACAGGCAAATTCTAAATAATGTAATGCATCCATACGCGGAGAAAAATATGTTTTAACATCACAATGACCTAAAATACACATACAAAGTTATAACCGAATGGCTACAATCTAATGCAGTTAGAGTTTTGGAATGGCCAGCCCAAGCACCAGATCTCAATCCCATAGAAAATCGGTGGGAAATTGTATATCAAAAAATACGGCAATTACTTCAAAGTGGTAAAAAAATTCAATGGATATCATCAACAATGCCTCGGCGTTGTGAAGCAGAACTAAAAAATAATGGGTATCCATTATTGGAACCAAAGATAGAGGAAAAGTTTTCCTTTATTGTATAATAAAGGTTTCCAATGTTTTGTCAACAGCCTAAAAATTAATAGTTTTAAGTTTTGTTCTGTTTTTCTGAAGCTATTTTATATAAACTAGCAGATTCCAGCGCTCGAAATTCGAGTGCAATTTCTGGGCAAGTTTATTTCTTTACTTAGCCAATTCACAAACCAACACTTTTTGGTTTATTATTATTGTGAATGAAGATAACAATCACATTAACAAATGTAAAAAACACACACATAGCATATGTATAATTTTATGTATGTGTTAGTAGCAACTTTAAATGCAATTTACTAAAAATAAAGGAAAAAATTTAAAAATCTGTAAATCTGGTGAACAGCTAAAAATAAGTACCTTTCAAATAATAAATTTTTGGTCAAAATCGGGATAAAACGATAGAACAAAATATCGGTAACAAGAAATCGCCTAGCCTATTAATATTATAGATATTTATTTTTTTCTTAAATAAATAAAACATACAAATTTTTTAATTTATAGAAAAGTTTTTCAATTTTATAATCCAATTTTTTGGTATTGACCGTTCAAGACGTCAAAAATATATGTTGATATTGTATTGTCACTCACTGTATATATATATATTTTTTTTTTTTTTGTCAACTCTAAGAAGTTATACTCCATTGAATGGACCATTTCAAAAACTTAGGTTTTCTCAATGTATCGTCAAACTGCCTGTTACTTAACCATGACATGGACCGATAAAGTGCCGGTTAACAATTTTGGTTTTCTCAATGTACCGACAAAAAAATGATTTTCAGTTGGCAATGCCTCTCAAAATACGTATGCAAGTTGGGAGAATTATTTTCAGTTGACAATGCCTCTCAAAATTGATATGAAAGTTGGGAGAATAATTTAGCTATACGATAAATAAATAATTGGCAGATGAGTGCCGGTTAGCTTTGCGACAAAATAGAAGCAAACCAGACATTGAGAAAATCAAATTTCTTTAATCGGCAGTTTCTCGTTGGGATAAAAGATAATCACCTATTGAGAAAACGGGCAAAAGTATTTCAGAAACAAAAATTTTAAGTTCAATGATATCTTAGATAATAGACTAAACGATAGAGTTTGAAAATATACTAAGAAATATATGTTTTTAGTCCAACACAGAAAATGTGTATTTTGTTTAAATCACTCTGTTCGCTGTGAAATAGTTTTAATCAATTCTTAAGTATGTATGTACTACTTGCTATATGAGGTAACTAATTTCAACATCGATAACTTTTGTCCGCCATAAGTAGAGGGAGCTAAACACATTTTAAAGACAGAAAATTTAGCTTAGTAATTATATTCAGCTCTCGAAAGTTTTATTTTCAAAGCAAAAACCTAAGAAACCTTACAAAAAAAATTTTTTAGTTAACAACCCAAAAACAACAACAAAAATTTTAAAATAGTCTTCAGGGTTGCAAATAGGTACTTATTTACCCTTCGAGGGCCCAACAAACAGCTATACACCCTATTAAACTAATATGGGTACTAAAATGAAGGGAATTTGCTCCGAATTGAAAATATTCCCTTTATTGTTTGAAACGTTTATCAAAAGAGCTGCAGACAAAACATTTTGCACATAAATTTTTCTTGAGTAAAATAATTACGGTCGTATTCATAAAAAAAATCTAATTTCTGATTTAAAGTATACATTTTTTATTGAACAGATATTGTTTTACAAACCTTTAATAACAATTTATATTCATAAACGTTGATAAGTACAAATTATTATTCGTTTACATTTATTTTGTGTTTTTTTACCTGAGTAGAGTGTTTATGTCGTTTCTAGACCACATTTTCAGTGCAAATGTGAGCAGGATCCCTTTTAGGTTGGCAACTATGGTTTTTTAGCAAACTCACAATCTTAAATCATAAAAGTTAAGCCATATTCACCTAAAAATTCAGCCATAAAACCATGTTAACAAACTCACAAACCTAAATCACAAAAGTTCAGCTATATTCACCTAAAAGTTTAGTCATATTCACCATATTAGCAAACCCACAATCCAAAATCATAAAAGTTCAGCCATATTCACCTAAAAGTTCAGTCATATTCGCCTTGCTATGTAAAATTCGCCTTGTTTAGCAAAACTCACAATCTAAATCACAAAAGTTCAGCCATATTCACTTTGTTTTACAAACCAAAAGCCTTACTTAGAGTTGTTTTTTTTTTAAACTACCTCAGCTCGTTATATACAGTAGAAGGTGGTTATAATTAAAAATGTTTCATTCTTCTTTTATTAACTTAGAATATTCAAACAGATGTAGCAGGAATTATTCCAATATTCGAATATGACTGAACTTTTAGGTGAACTTTTCTTATGGCAACTCTGACAACATTTCTTATTTTATTGTTAGTTACACTTGAAGAAATTTGTCAATTACCTTGTTTATCAGAACAAAATACATTACGCTTAATTTTTATCAAAAAAAAAAATAATAATAAATAAATAATTCTATACAGAATTCATATTGTCACAAATAATAGGATGTATAAATAAAATAAATTTGAATTTCGGATACTTTTGATTTTATACACATCACTATTTTGTTGGAAATGTTGTGTTTAATGTTTTTTGTAAAACATATTTAGCATTTCTATACAAAAAATAGAAAAGTTCTTTAATTTTAATCACAAAACACTTTAGCTCATTGAAAATCTAAGTTATTGCAGACGAAACTCTCATTTTTGGATATTCTAAGAAAATTGCATAATATTGTTGGTTTATATGTAAGTAAGGGTAAGGGTAAGTAAAATTTTGATTACTGTTTTTTTTTCAAAAATTTATTTTTAAGCTCTTTTGAGACTGCTGTAATCTATTATGTACCTTAGCCGTGTTAAAACTTAATATTTCTAGAACGGAAAAAAAGTATCTTTGATTAAGAGGGAAGCGTCACCCTTCCTTATCGGAGTTGTTCTGCTGTATACATGATTACAGTATTCAGTTTTCTCCAGTTTTCATCTGAATAAAAACGATTTTATGATTTTAAATATTTTTTCTGTCATTAAAAAATGAATTTTGAATATTTAGTACAAAAATTGGTTTTGGGCGAAAAAAAAATTTAAAGGAAATAAATTTAAAAATCATGAAAACCGGATAAAAATTACTCCCGTAACGTGTAAATATGTATTTCGAAAAAAAATGGTTTTGAGCTAAACGTGTTGCATGTTTTACAAGCTAGTTTTTTGCCTTGCAAAATTTGCTTTACGATTGGAAATTCCGTTCTGAAATTATGGCCTGTTGTTTTCGTTGACTCATACTCAATAAAGAAAACTAATTTCTGATACAGTCGAACTTCTCTATAGTGAACTTCTATACAATGAAGCTTTCCCTATAATGAATTACTTTTAAAAACACAGCTTTTTCCTTTCAATTTTAGTGTTTTTTGATCTCCTTATAATGAATTTCCCTACAGTGAATTTTTCTTTACAATGAACAAATTTTGCTGATGTAAATTTGAGTCACATGCGTTTCCGTCTCCGTATAATGAATTATTTAAAAAAAAAATTCTGTTACGCAACACTGTGTACTTAGAAGAAAGAAAAATATATTGAGGGAAATCCCCAAAATATAAAAACTAGATCAAACAAAAACAAAAAAAGTTCCATCAATAACAATCAATAACATTTTGATAGCAGTTAAACGTGTTCAGTGAACGAAAATGACGCAGCGAAATAGCATTTCTCTTGAAAAAAAATTATTAATAATTAATAAAGCTAAAGAAGGAGTAACAAAAAAAAAGAGATTGCTAAGCAATTTGGAATTCTTCCCAGCACTTTATCAAATATTTTAAAAAACAAGGAATTAATTCTAATAAATGTAGAAGACGAGCAATTAAGCACTAAGCTTCGAACCTGCCTTTTTGAGGATATTGATGAAGCAATGCTCAATTGGATAAACGCGGCACGTGGCAGGAATCTTCCTATATCTGGACCATTAATGAAGCAAAAAGCCAAAGAATTCGCTGATTCATTGGGACACGTAGATTTTGAAGCAAGTACAGGATGGTTGGACAAATTTAAAAAACGTCATGGTATTGTTGCAAAAACCTTATGTGGGGAAAGCGCTGATGTCAACATAAGAGATCGTGATGAATGGGTAATGAACGTTTTACCGAGATTGATACAAAATTATAATCCAAATGACATCTTTAATGCCGATGAGACAGGTTTGTTTTACAAATGTTTACCAAATAAAACACTAACATTCAAAAATGAGAAATGCTTTGGTGGAAAACAGAGCAAAGATAGAATAACTGTCCTAGTAGCAAGCAATATGACTGGTTCGGAGAAGCTTAAACTGCTTGTTATAGGAAAAGCCAAAAATCCTAGGTGCTTTAAAGGAGTAAAATCTCTCGATGTGCATTATGAGTTCAACAAAAAAGCGTGGATGACAGGCGATATTTTTACGAAATGGCTTTTGCAACTTGATAAAAAATTCGGTTCTCAAAAAAGGAAGATTTTACTTCTTGTGGATAACTGCACTGCGCATCCTAAGCAGGTAAAAGATAAATTGCAAAATATTGAGCTTGCCTATTTTCCTCCCAACATGACTTCGTTGCTTCAACCAATGGACCAAGGCATTATCTACAACATAAAACAACTTTACAGAAAACTAATTTTGACAGACATATTGACACAAATGGAGGAGAACAAACCTGTTATGGTCATAGATTTGCTTCAAGCCATTCGAAACTTAAGCACAGTTTGGAATGTCTATGTAAAACAAGAAACAATTGCAAACTGTTTCCGAAAGGCAGGATTTTTGAAAGATGACATGCAGACTCAACCTGACCATTGGGATGAAGAAGACTTTCTTTCATTATCTGATTTGGCTGCTCTACAGGCTTCATTTAGGAAAGCAACGAACATTGATGCATCATTTGAAGACTATGTCAATGTTGATATTGATGTGCAGACCATGGGCATCCCGTCCGATGAAGATATTCTAACCAGTGTTCTGGAAAGTCGTGGAGTTCCGGCTATCCCAGGTATTTATTAATTAGTTTTATATACATAAAATAAATAAAAGTGTGATGTACATTACTTTTACATCTACAGATTCAGATAACGATGAAGAAGAACTTGCCGATGAAGAATTGGCAGATGTCAATAAGACGTTACCTACATTGGAACGAGTTTCTTCATCAATTGACGTACTTCGAACCTTTGTGGAGATGAAATGTAACGTGCCGAGCAATGTATTTAAATCTCTAAATGTATTAGAAGGTTTTATTGAGGATGAAAAATGGAAAACTGTAATCCAAACTAAAATACCTGATTATTTTAAATAAAAATTAAAAAAAATATAATTTCTGTATAATGAAGTTTCTATATAATGAAGTGATTTTCTGGTCCCATGCAGATTCATTATAGGGAAGTTCGACTGTAGTTCTAACCCGGTTCTAAAATTTAAATAATGTGTATACTTATTAAATGGCTAATGCGTACAAGCTCAGTAAAAACTTTTTCTATAAAATTCCTATTGTCTTGTAATATTTTAGACATTTTTCCATATTTTTACTCTGTTAGAAAAAAATAATACCAATTAAAAAACACAGCTCTGCTTTAAAGTATGACCAGAAAAAGTATGCTTACAAATGTGATATAGGGGGGAATCGCAGTTTAAAAATCATGTTTTACATGGTATTTACAAGAGAAAAATTGTACTAGGGTAATTCCATGCAAAGGTCAACCTTATGTCCAATTTTTAAATTTGAATTTAATTTTTAACTTTTATTGATACCATTTCAAAGAAAAGGGGTATGAAAATATGACAATAGTTTATTAAAAGTATTTTTAAAAAATTTTATAGCCCCTATTTTTTCAGTAAGAAAGGAAAAGTGTAATTAAGTAATTTTGAAAATAAAGGCAGTGTCATGTCTGTCACATTAGAAAATACTTCTTTTTACTATATTTTATTTTAGAATTCACATTTTTGATATGTTTGATTAATAAACTAGCTCTTATATTAACTATAAACAACCTTTTTCTTATTTGTCAGACAAATAACTTCAGAGCTTTTCTGTGTTTTACAAACATCCTCTAAAATGATGCCTGTTTGTTGTCATGTCTGTCACGACTCCTTTTTTCCACCCAATTATATATAACATTAATACTTTCTCACTTTTTCTAATGGTAAATATATTGGTCAGGTCCGTCTGCATAATTTTGTATATTTTTATGAACAATGAAAAATTTTTACTGTATAATATTGTATAAGAGAGATCACCGAATATCATGTCTGTCACTATGGAATTAGCCGCTAGTAAGTTGAAGCCATTGTATTAATTTTGTGTTGGTAAAGTTTTTTGATTTCAAAATTCAAAGTCTACGACATGTAAACAAACAAAAGAAATTTACCCTGACGAAAGGAAACACATATTAAAACTACGAGAAGGAAAAATTTACCGCTACATTGTTGAGATAGTGGGCAAAACTCAATCATCTATATAGAGGCTGGTCGCAAATTTTAATTCCACCGACACTGCCCTCTCTAAGTATCGGTCTGGACGACCATTCAAATTAACTGATCGCGGATTAAGGACATCCTGAAAATGGTGAAGCTCAATCCTGGGACAACTGCAGCCAAAATTAAGGAAAACATTAAAGAAATATTTTGCAAAGAAATCCACGAAGATACACTTCGGAGAATTGTAAAGAAGGCCGATTAGCATAGTCGAATAGCATAGATACATATATCGAAAGTAAAGAAAAAGAAGAGCATGAATTTTGCAAACAAAAATTATTTCGAAGCCTCCAGAGTTCTGGGAGCAAGTTCATTTTAGTGATAAGAATAAATTATGCATATCTGGTATAAAAGGTGCCTGATAAGCAAAATTTATTACTGACAGAAAAACACAGTGGTGTTATGGTCTGGGAGTAGATAATTTGGTAATAGAGTGAATAATTTGGTTTTCATCGAGTCGATTATGAAAGCCAACTTAAAACAAAGCGCTCAAAAATTGGTACTTGGAAACGACTTTTGGTTTCAACAGAAGAACGATCCCATTGTTAAACTTTTATTGCATTATAACACCAAGTTTCGATTATGGGTCCACTTCTTTTTTCCGTCTATGCCAATGATTTGCCACAACAACTATCTCACTGCAAAATATACATGTATGTTGACGACATCCAGCTTTATCTCCAGTAGTCCAGTAAGCTCCGTAGAGGAAAATGTTGAAGGCTAAACTATGATCTTAATAAAATACAGTTTTGGGCCACTGCAATCAATATTTTTGATTATTCATAAAAAAAACTCTTCAGCCTGTTATTGAAAATGATTTACTAATAAACAAGTTAAAAAATCTTGACATAGTGTTTAATAACAACTTGACTTGGTCAAGTCACGTAGATACACTTGCAGTTGAAACGTATGTGAAGCTGAAATCACTTTGGGTAACTCAAAATTTTATTTTCCATAATACTCGAATCTTAAAAAAAAAAACAATTAAGTAACATTTTAAGTCATAGTTCTCATTCATATCGAAATATAACACAACTCCAGGCAAATATTTGCATAAAATTGGCATTGTAAAATTTGTCATAAGGGTTGTAGTCGAGCAAAATAAATGAATAAACCTAACAGATATATATATATTTCATAATAATTCCCAAAAATGCATATAAGATATTATTCGTATCATTTACCGAACCATATATTGTTTTCAGGTGATTTGTTTTTATTGTTTGCATGCATAAATTTTAAGTGTATTTAATAGATAATTGAATGTAAGTATATATGCTACAGTAAGAACAAGATACTATGGAGCTCTTCATCGATGAAGTATTATCAAGTTTGCAATATCTCTTAGCTACAACTCTAAATTCTATGCCATTATGCTAGACGTTAGATGTACAACAAACAAGCAATAACTTCATAGTGAAAGCCGCAACTATATAATTATTTCAGAACTAGAGCGGTGCAAATGTAAAAAAAGCGGTAAAAAAAAATTAAGAAAACAGCTGTTAAACTGAAGGAATCATGATGGACAGGGTTTAATGGGTGGAGGGTGTTGGTATAATATATATTAACAAACATTTCCAAAAAAAAAAATTAAATTAGTCAATCAAGTTAGAAAGTAGACGAGGAGGCTGGCTTCTTGTTTGTCATTAACCAAAGTGCAAGTATACAAAGTGTAATAAGTGTAGGTGTGTGTGAGAGAGAGAAAGAGAGTAAAAAATTCTTCTATATATAAAAAAAAAAACTAAAAATTACACCACCCTTAATTGTATTTCAGTTATAATAAAATCAATAATTCTTGTTATCGTTGATCCTCCGTCTATATTTATGAATTAAACAATTAAATTTTAGAGTTCAAACTTTCTAGGTTTACAACTTTCTAGCGTCGGAATGAAAAAACAAATATTTTTGTAAGTTTGACTTTGACTTAATCTGTAGAGAGACAACACGTTGATTGTCTTAATGAAAGAGAACCAAATGTAGGCATTTTTTAAAATCGTGCAACACATTCTATAAATCAGTTATCATGATCTTGATTCGTCACGGACAGTTGACAGTTAATGTCATAAATCCATGTTCCTTCACAGTTATTACTCATTCTCAGCAGTGCTTCATATTAAGCTTTTTTCACTAACAAAGATTCGTTAATGTTAATATTTCCCTTCAACTGAGTGACTCAGCTATTTAAAAATTAAGGTGAAGGGTTGAATATATGTACCGGGTGATCCAAGTAGAGATACTTTTTTCAATAGCCTTTTTTTTGACGGATCACGTGTGAGTCGTGTCATGCTGTCATGTTATTTTTGTTTAGTACTGTTTGGCATTTCATCATGGAAAGACTTACGCCTGAACAACGTTTACAAATCGTTCAACTTTATTACGAAAATTCACGTTCTGTGAAGAATGTGCTTCGTGCACTTCGCTCAACTTATGGTCAACATAATCGGCCTATTGAGCGTTCTATTCGCAACACCATCACCCATCTTGAGACCCAGCATTCATTATTGGATAATATTCGACCGAATGGACCGCGTCGAGCACGCAGTGAAGAAAATATAGCGGCCGTAGCTGAGAGTGTACACGAAAACCGTGGAGAGTCAATTCGGCGCCGTTCGAAGCAACTCGGACTGACGTATGGAACGACTTGGCGCATTTTACGTCGAGATCTTAAATTGAAAGCGTACAAGATACAGCCGCCCGACCTTCCCAAGCGACATCGCTTCGCTCTATGGACTCTTGAAAAGTTCCAAGAAGATCCGACGTTTTCGAGCCAAATTTTGTTCAGCGATGAGGCCCATTTCTGGCTCAATGGGTATGTAAACAAGCAAAATTGCCGCATTTGGGACGAAGAGCAACCTGAAAAGATTCAAGAGCTGTCACTTCATCCAGAAAAAACAACGGTGTGGTGTGGTTTGTGGGCCGGTGGAATCATCGGTCCATATTTCTTCAAAAATGATTCCGGTGAGAACGTAACCGTCAATGGCGACCGTTATCGTGCCATGATAACCGACTATTTGATGCCTTAAATTGAAGCACGTGATCTCGGCGACATTTGGTTTCAACAAGACGGCGCCACTTCCCACACAGCGCATCAATAATTGGACTTATTGAGAGAACACTTCGGTGAGCAGATAATTTCACTTTTTGTTCCGGTCGATTGGCCACCAAGATCGTGTGATATCATACCGTTAGACTTCTTCCTGTGGGAATATGTAAAGTTTATGCGGACAATCCCGCTTCGATTCAGGCCTTGGAGCAAAACATCACGCGTGTCATTCGCCAGTTACCGCGGCCAACATTTTATAGACATAATCTTCAAAAAAATAAATGCCAAAGAATGTTCTTTCAAATGATAATAAACATTCCCCATTAAATTTAAACTTTCTGTGTTTTTTTTTTTCTTTAAAAAGTAGGGAACCTCGAAATGGATCACCCTTTAGGTACAAAAACGAGATAGTTATCACACTTTCCTCGTACTACGAATATTGACTATAAACTTATTTTATAATTAAAAAAAAAAAAAGTATATTGATTGTTACTAAAATACAATTGTTTATTTCTAAAATACTTAACAGGTTAACGAACAGACAGACAGTCAGACATTTAAGAAAGAACTCTTAAGGATCAATAACTGAAATTGAATTGAAACGGGTGGTTAGAAACTGAAAAAAAATATGCATCATTTACCAGTTGACTAATTAAAAAAAAAGTAAAAAATACCTCCTTCAAAATATATAAACCGGATAAAGGAATGTGACCAGTTATAAAATTTTGAAAAAAGTATTCGAAATAAGCCAATCAGTCAGAATATACGGGTATATATGTACGAGTAGATGCTAATTAATTAACTAAACTAATAAATGCTTTGTATTCGTCTAAAATAGCAGTAGTAGGTTATTAAGAGAAGTAATAAGAAATATTGTGATTTTGTTTTAGTTATTTATTTTATTTTTTTTTTGTATTGTTTAATAACGCAAATACCTTCGGAAAAAGCGAGATGCAAAAGTACGTTTTTATTGCAGAAATCATCATGACAACATTGTACATTATAAGTTTTCTGTTTTTGTATGCTCGTCAAACATTCAAGCGGCTCTCGTTGGAGATCGTACTTTTTATCAAGGCACCTAACAAACAAAATATGGAGCATTCAAGAAACATAAGTGGGTATTGATTGGGTGATTAGAAAAGTACCAAACATGTTATAGAAAAAAAATTATGTATTAATAAAAATAAAGTATTTCTGTCGAAACACCTTTAGAATAACGAGGAGATTAGTATTTATTTTATTTTATTTTTTTAATTAAAACGAAAAAAAATCAAAACTATATATACAAAAGAATTAAAGGAACATTTTTAAAACATTCAACTTGTCCATACAAAACGCAAAAGCTGTTAGTTTTGAAAATATTTTCTTGTTGGAACAAATATATTTTTTGGTGTTTAGTCTTTATTTTTTTTGTTGCTTCAATATTGAAACATTGTCTTGTCACAGTTCCTGGACATACTTGCATTGTCCATTTAAGGAAAAACAAGAGGAAGCAATGTATAGGAGAAAACAATAAACAAACGTTAAGCGGTGGCTTTTGAAATAGCAGCCCACCTTTTGTTGAATCATTCGGTAGCACCAGCCCAGTGACCGAGCTGTAATAACGAATTTTCGGTTTTAAATCTAAATTACATAAATCATAGGACTTGCAACAAGCATGACCACCATGTCTAGCAGCTGGTCTGGCTGTGGGACCACCATTTGTACCGTTGTTGCACCAGATGAAACGGCCGGGTGGAAAACTTTGTGACATTTTTAGACATCTAAAAACCATTACTCAATACAAGAAATTCGAGTAATTTTGTTGTTCGTTCGTTCGTTTGTTTATTTTATTTTAAGACATGATGATCGTTGTTTAAAGATTTAAAAACAAAAAAAAAAAAAAACAATATAATAAATATAACATCATATCAAATTAAAAATGGAGTTTGGAACGTATTCAAAATTTTTTTGAATTGAATTATTTAAATATGAGATAATCTTTATGAAAAAAAAACATTGTCAAAAACTCACCTGTAACTGTATATAACTCCAGATGTTTCTTTTTGTACTGAGGTGAAACAATAACCATCTGTTTCACAAATATTATTACTGTCTTTACAAATGTCACAATGACATCTAAGCAGACCTAGGAAAAATAGGAAATAAATTTTTATTAAGAAATAAATATAAATAGACAAAAAGGAGGACTTTAAAAGAAAATTTATATATTTAAACATTATTTTTTTACATTTTTATATACAGCTGTCCAGATATAAATGATACTTTTTGATATGTAAACAGAATGTTCACTATGTAACAAGACTAGAAATTATATGATCGACCAACCCAATGACTCTTCTAAAAGAACCCACCGGGGATAATATTCTCAAAATAGTTAATTTTATAAAACAAGCTGGAATCACTATTTAAAAACCTATTCTATTCAATATCTCAACTCCTTTTGATCTCAATATATTTAAAATTAAATGTATTTGAATTCTCTTTACCTAAAGCTGATAGCCTTTGTAGCTTTGCTCAATAATCTGTACTAGCATAACCCAGCACTAGAAATTCGAGTGCAAATTCTAGGAAATTTTATTTTTTCTTTAAATTTTTTTCTTTCATTATTTTTTTAATCTATATATGCAAAAAAATTATGATAATAATTTTATAAAAGCAATTTGTTTCGAAGTTGTTTTATATTTTAGTTTGTTATATTGGGAAAGGTTAAATAGCATAACTCTTTGCTTGGATTCTCATTGCATTGGTTTCATAGCAAAGGTATATGAATTAAACTTTTTACTGCTTTCGATTACAGCCATGGACAGTAAATTAGCACAAAATCACTGTAAATGTTGCATACGTTTTTATCAGAGTTCAGAAAAAAAACACACACTGAATAAAAAATCTAAAGTAATTCATTAGCAGTTATAAAAAAAATAAAAATAATAATAAAGATAATAATAAAAATGAAAAAAAAAAATTAAAAAAATAATAATAAAAAAACGAAATCAAGTCATAAACAACATATAAAATTTCTCTGTTTTTTATTTTATTACTATCTTTTTATTTTTATTTTTTTTTATATTTTTATTATTATTTTTTTTTTTAACTTCTAACGAATTATTTTAGATTTTTTTAATAAATTTGGTTGAAACAATTGTTGTCGTTTTTATAGGGGTGTCTCAGATTTTCCCGATCGCGAATGGATAATGTTTTAATTTTTAGATGTACGCGTTCAAGAACATGTTCTGCTTTTTTTTGCAGTACGTGCAAAACAACACGAACATAAAATAAAGCTACACTTGAATCTGTGTGGTTTATGTGTGTTCGAAACAAAAAATACGTGATAGAAACATGTTCGTGTACATAACGAAATATTAAAACGAAACACAGTCATGATTGTGTTCGGCACCCTCAAAATTTAGAAAAATATTTGGTTTGTATAAATTTTTTCAAAATATATGTGATTTTACCAAATATGGTCAGGATCGGTCCATTTTTCGACCTAGTCCCCATATAAATATAGCACCCCATATTAACTTTTTCATATCTGCAGCCAAAAAAATATAAATATAGCACCCCATATTAACTTCTTCATATCTGCAGCCAAAAAAAATTAATAACAATGCAACTCAAATTTGGTTTATGGTTATTTTCTATATCCAATTAGTTGGACCGAAGAGATAGGGTCTCTAAGCCATGGTATAGGGTATTGTATAGTCGGTCTAATTAAGTCAACTTATAGTCAACTATAATATGTAAAATATAATTAGATTGTAGCTGACTATACATTAGCTAACTTTAATTTAGTTGAAAAGTCATGCAGAGTCGGACAATTGACTATCGCCTAGGACATCGCAATGTTAAAATAGTAAGTTTGCTTCATTGAAAGTAATCCAAGTATCAACCACTACTAGTTGCATAATAGTTAGATATAAGTCCATTAAAAGTTAGTTGGGTTACCGGCAGGAATTATATAATTTTATGTATGTGTTAGTAGCAACTTTAAATGCAATTTACTCAAAATAAAGAAAAAAAATTTAAAAATCTGTAAATCTGCATCTCGGCTAAAAAGGAATACCTTTCAAATAATATACGTGTGGTCTAAATCGGGATAAAACGGTAGAATTAAACATCAGTCGCAAGAAATCGCCTAGTCTATTAATATTAAAGATGTATTTTTCTAACAATATTTGAATTGCCTAATATTTAAAATCCAATTTCACAATACAATCACAAAGGGAAAATCTGTGTGTGGTATATGTAAGTGTATTGGCGTATTTAGTAAGCAGAACCACCGAGTTCGCTGTCTGTTTAGCAAAATCACAAATCTTTTTCGTTAATTTTAAATCTTCAAGCTAGGTGTGCTGTGAGTTTAACATGTTCACAAACTTATAGAGTTGTTTTTTTTTAATTTCAAGTATATATTTGCTATTGACAGAACTTTTTTAGTAAGCAGAACCGCCGAGTTCGCTGTCTGTTTAGCAAAATCACAAATCTTTTATGTTAATATTATATACCCAATTGTATATATACTAGGAAAACTTTGAAGAAGTCAAAAATAAACTTAGGTGTTTTTTAATTACTACACCTTTTCCAACTGTTTTTCAGAAAACATCAATTGAATTTCAGAAAGTATCAATTTGTGAATAGGTGAGTAGGTAGCGTGCTCGCCTATCATGCGGGGGTCGTGGGTTCGATTCCCACCAGAGGCTTTGGTCTGTTGTTGCAAAAAAAAAAAAAATGAACTACTCCCTCTTTCCTCCTTAACCTATTTTACTGAGATCAACACAATGCATGCATCTGGAGGGGGCATCCCCTGAGTGTTATAATAATAATAATAGAAATAAATCCACCCTGCATAGGTCCGCATATGCTAGAGGTTACTCATCCCTGGTACGAACCACGGGATAAGCTCTGTTGCAGCATAAGCTGTATGAACTATGTTTTTGGAATAATTTATTAATTTTATTTATCAGTATTTTTAATACTTTTAATGTTCACAATGTTTACATATTTTATAAATAGTTTAATTTTCAATTTTAGCTCTATAAAAACACATTATTTCTTATAAATTTTACACATTCTCTTCTAAAGACACATTCATTTCTCTCATTTTTTATATTATTTGGAATTAAGTTATATAATTTAAGTCCTTTGTAGAAAAGTGATCGCTGCATTGCCGTTGTGGCGACTCGTTGTATTCCTAAATTTTCAGCATTTCTTAGTCTATACGGCTGTACATCTCCTACATAATTTAGTTGCTCGCTTAAATATTCTGGCGCATTACCATTTCTTATTTTTTGTATAAACATTAAAGTATTTAATTCCAATCTTTGTTTTATACTCATCCACTTGAGTGCATCTAACATTATAGCTATTGGTGTATACCTGTTGCATCTCAGAATTGTCCGCATTGCCTTATTTTGCAATTTTTGTAGTCTGTCCATTTGTGCTGCTCTACAACATGTATATATAATTGTCGAACCATATTCCAAGTGTGGTTTTATCATGGTATTATATATATTTATTGCTGTCATTGGTGATATTTTATTCCTAATTCTTTTGAAACAACCAATTTTTTTTACCGATTTTCTTACAAATATACTCTATGTGATCGTTGAATTTTAGTTCTTTATCAATAATGAAACCAAGGTATTTTATTTGTCTCACTTTTTCTATTATTTCACCATTTATTATAAAGTTTGCATTGCGAGTCATATTTATTTCTATTATTTTTGTTTTCTGTTCATTTAGTTTCAGTTTATTAATTTTTAACCATATATTAATATTCTTTATATCCTGCGTCATATTGTTTTGGCATTGGTTCTCGTTATCTCCTTCCGTGTATATGAGAGTATCATCCGCATATAAAATAATTTCACATTTTTTTAATATGTTAGGCATATCATTTATATATATACTAAATAATAGTGCACCCAATATTGATCCCTGCGGAACACCGAACTCATTCTCAATTGAAATGGATTTTATACCATTAACCTTTGTAATTTGTTTCCTATTCGTTAAATATGATTTAAACCATTTTAGCTCGGTGTTCTGTACTCCGTACATATAAAGTTTCTTTAACATTATTTCCCTGTCTATGGTCTCAAATGCTCTTTTAAAGTCCAAAAAATTGCCATTATTTTATTATGTTTTTCTATTTTCTTCCACCGATTTATCACATAATTAACTGCGGTTTCACACGAAAATTTTTTTTCTGAACCCAGATTGATATTTTGATAACAACGAGTATTTCTCAATATAATTTTCTAATTGTATTTTTACCAATTTTTCTAAAATCTTTTCACACGTTTTTAATGTATTTATCGGACGATATTCTTCACATTTCTTTGTGTTTGCTATCTTCTCAATTGGTGTTATCATTGTTTCCTTCCAATTTTCCGGAAACTCTCCATATTTTAAAGAATTATTTATTATACTTAACAAAATATTTCCCGTTATGTTCCAATTATCAATTATAATTTTTCTCGATATTTTGTTATAGTCTGGTTTATTATTTAGTTGCATTATTATGGCCCTAAGTTCTAAATTCGTTATTGCGCGAAATTTGAATTTGTGTGTTATTGGTTTTATGTTGTTAACGTATTGCACTTTCTCAATCGATTCTCTTATTGATCTAATACTACTGACAAAATAATTGTTAAAATGCCTAGCTATCTGATTGTTATCATTATATTCTATATGGTTAAATATCACATTTTTTATCACAGGTTGTTTCTTTTTAAATACTAGGTTTTTTATTTCTTTCCACATTTGTTTTTGATCTTTTGCGTTATTTATTTTATTATTTATGTATTTGTTTTTCTCATTTTCAATTTTTACTTTATATACATTTCTTATCGATCTATAACTTGACCACGCTTCGTCAGTGTTGATTAATTAATTAAAAAAATTAAAAAATTAAAAAAAAAACAATTGATTTTCAGAAAATATCATTTGTATTACAGACAGTATCAATTGATTTTCAGAAAGTATCATTTGTATTTCAGAAAATATCAATTGAATTTCAGAATATATCAATTGAGCTTCAGAAATGATCAAATGTATTTCAGAAAGTATCATTTGTATTTCAGAAAACATCAACTGACTTTCAGAAAGTATTAATTGAATTTCAGAAAGTATCAATTGATTTTCAGAAAGTATCATTTGTATTTCAGAAAATATCAATTGAATTTCAGAAAGTGTCAATTTGTTTCAGAAAACAATTGATTTTCAGAAAATATCAATTGTATTTCAGAAAGTATCAATTGTATTTCAGAAAACATCAATTGAATTTCAGAAAGTATCAATTGTGTTTCAGAAAACATCAATTGATGTTCATAAAATATCAATTGTGTTTTAGAAAGTATCATTTGTATTTCAGAAAACATCAACTTACTTGCAGAAAGTATTAATTGAATTTAAGAAAGTATCAATTGATTTTCAGAAAGTATCATTTGTATTTCAGAAAATATCAATTGAATTTCAGAAAATATCATATGTATTTCCGAAATTATCAAATGTATTTCAGCAATTATCAAATGTATTTCAGAAATTATCAAATATATTTCAGAAACCATCAAATGTATATCAGAAAATTTTAAATGTATATCAGAAAACATAAAATGTATTTCTGAAATTATCAAATGTATTTCAAAAATTTCAAATGTATTTCAGAAAACATCAAATGTATTTCAGAAATTGTTAAATTTACTTCACAAAATATGCATTGAATTTCAGAAAATATCATTTGAGTCTCAGAAAAATAGCTAGAACGCCATATGACTGGATTTGTAATATCTCTTGAAAACTCCATATCGTCATTTTTTTACAGGAGAAGCAAAAAAAAAACATCATAAAACAAAAAAACTACCCAAATTTTAGAATCAACCTGAAAAATACAGATAGATTTTTTTTATGAAAACAAATTTATGGTAAAATAGTAGTTTTTAAGTAAAAGGCCGTAACTACAATACAAAAAGTCAATTTTGAACTTTTTGTTAGTTACGGCCTTTTGTATTTTAGGTGACGATATAAACGTGTTTTTTTTCAAAATGATGACTTCAAAATCGGTCAAAATTAATTCTATCCTGGAGTTTATATTGTAGCTGATTAACAAATGAAGTCCTCATCTTCTTTCGATTAAAAAGCCGCCCCTGATAGTTTATTTTCCAGTGCATAACAAATAAGTCCAAATATTGCTAAACATTTTCTGCGACTCCAAATCACTAATAGAAACAATAATAACTTTTTGGTATTGTAGGGTAAACTACTTTTTAATTCTGAATTTCAATAGATATTTTCTGAAATTCAATTGATATTTTCTGAAATACATTTGATACATTCTGAAATACATTTGATGTTTTCTGAAATACATACTTTCTGAAACACAATTGGAAAAGGTGTAGATGTTTACACATCTCCCCTGTGATCGGACTCACATTGATTTTTTTGTATAGAAAATAATATAATTAAGAAGAGCATTTTGTTTTAATTTTTTTGTTTTGCATGAAACATAGTAAATTCCTTCAAACGTTCTGTTTTATAAAATAACCACATAAAAATGTTGTTCTTAGCGAGGTCCGAAATTGTTAATTAAATAAATTCATATTTCATATTTGTTTACAAATAGGAATAAAAAAGCGGTAACCGACTTACGATCACGAGGCTTGGGTTTTGGTTTATTTTGAACTGCAACTGGTGTAACCTGTGTAACCAACATCATGGGCAAAGAGTCATTAATAATACGAAAAGATCTGGGAGTAGAAGTGCTGGTGGTAGTGGAACTAACACGCCTACTACTACCTCTACTGTTGCTGTTGTTATTAAATGGTTGTCCATATTCTAAAGCCATATCGTTATAGCTATTTGTTGTAGTATTGTTGTAGTTTACCACAGAAATGTGAGTGCCAAAGGGTGCAGCTGAATTAAAAAAAAAAGAAATAATTGTTCAATATAAAAAATTCAATTTTTAAAAATGTCCCAGCTCTTACCATGTACCACATTGACAGTAATCTCGATACATATGACATATACTAGCAGAGTGAGTAATGCCGTGAAAGATTTAGACAACGTTCGCAAATTGTTGAAAATGTATAAATTATTAACAAACAACAATAGATTTTTAAATGGGGTATACATGTTTTTTTTAAATATTTTTTTTGGAGAATTATTTTTTATGTTAAGTTAATCTACTTGAAAGTAACAACTGAATCAGCATGAGATGATGATGGATAGTGTAACCACCAACCAACCAACCAAGTGGAGGAGAATCATTTAGTTTCAACCAACAACGTAAGTAACAAACTTTACATCGAGTAGAACAACAGAGAAAAAGGAAGAAATCAATAACATTTATCGTTGTAAACAACACCACCCCCTTTTACACACATTCAATAATGTGTTGTTATTGTTGTTCTTGCTGCTGCTGTGCGGCTAAGTTTATTGTTAGTTATTCTTCTGCTTGTTTATTAATAAAATTAAAGGTAAAATCGTTAATTATTCTGATTACGACGATGTTATTGATATTGTTAGCAGCGGCATGTCTTGTTGTTGTTGTCGCGTATTTTTTGATATCTTTGCTTTTCGTTTTATAGTTAAGGGTGAAGGGTCGGTTGCATTATTGTTGGCAACCATTGTTACTTTATCATTATTAATTCAGTATTTTTTTTTAAACAAATTCCACAAAAATTTTCTTAACACTTTACTGCCTTCGACATACTAAAACTGTTTTCTATCATATAATTGATAAATATTTTTTTTTAATTTATTAAAAATAGTTTATTTCAGTTCTGCTGGTGCTCCATGCTCCACCATTTTTGTTTTTAACTTGTGGTGGGTACAAATTTTTATTCCACTATTTTTTTAGCAAATTTTGTCACGTGATTTTATGTTTAATTTGGAATGTTTAACGTTAAATTTTTATTAAATTATTTAAAACAATTGTTTAACTTGTGAATTTCGTTAAAATATGTTAATTTTGTCCAATAAATTTATATGAAAAATACAAAAGAATTAACACACCATCGCGAAACTATAGAGCAAGAGGTCGTGAAAAAAATCGCCATTTTTTGCTTTTGACGTAGAAAATTGTACACAAAACAAGTGTCAAAATTCTTATTGTTTTGCTGTTTAGAAAGATGTGGAGAATAATAAAAAACCCCACAAGTGTCAGTGGTTATTCAATTTAGTAGATTTTTAAACCGGATGTAAAAATAAAATTTACATTTTGTTAATGGTAGCACTTTTTTCACATGCTAAAAGCCTCGCGTTTCGCGTGAATATGCCATATGTCCTCTTTAAATGTTGCCAGATTATTAAATAGTAGTTTTCGATAACAATTTAGTAGATTTATAAACCGGATACATAAATATATTTAAATATATAATAACACAATGAAATTTTCCAAAAAAATTCCGCCATGATAATTTCATGAATCATTCATGAGAGGGTTCAGAGGGGTAGAGAAGCAAGAGTGGTATAAAATGTTTCATCGTTGCAAATTTTTATCAAATTTTTTTGGGAATTTCTCTTTACACTCACTGTACCCTATACCACTATGTGGTCCGGGTATAATGAGTTTGTGCTGATGTTTGTAACTACCAAAAATATTTGACCTAGACCCTCCCTTTATTATACCGATCGACTCAGAATCACTTTCTGAGTCTATTTAGCGATGTCCGTCCGTCCGTCTGTGCTTCTTTTTGTCCATGTAAACCTTGTAATCAAAGCACACGTCGCAAATGTGAACATATTTTCATGACATTTGGTATGTAAGTTTCCATCAGCCGTAGCATGAACGCTATTGAAATTGGTGAAAATCGGCGCATGTTCAGACATAGTCCCCACACATATGACACCTATGAAATCGACTTAAATTGCCATATGACCCAAATTATCATATTAATCTTGTTCAAATTGGGTTTGTGTGTGTTTATTACACCCATTAATCAGTAGTCCAAAAATAAACCCTATAGGACAATTCTTAGTCATAGCCCCCTATAAAAAGCTGCTTCCCATCTTCACTTAAATCTATCCAAAAACAATAATATTGCACAGATTTTTGTCAAATTTGATTTATGTATATATGTTTTTGCAAAAAATTAGTCCCCATGTCAAAATAGCATCCGATATGAACTTTTTCATATTCAAAGAAAAAAAATTAATAACAATGTCACTTAAATTTGGTTTATGCTTATTTTCTATATACAATTATTTGGGCCTATAGGGTATCGTATAGTCGCTCTAGACCGACTACAATTTTCTTCCTTGTTTCTAAATATATATTTGTTTCGTACATCTATTTTTTTTAGTACGGAATGAACAACTACAGAAAATTTTCCGATAAAATGTCAACAAAATGTAAATTTAAAAAATTGTACTAACTAATTATAAAAGAGAATTGGGAAAATTTCATGAAATATTTCATAATGTCCAAATGAAATTTTTCATAAAATTTTGCAAAATAATTTTGGATTATTTTTCAGTTTAACCACTTATAAAAACTTGAGTGTTTATTTCTGTTATTTTTTGTTACTATTATTCTTGATACGTTGTTATATTCTCATCCTAAGTCCCGTTAACTTTTTTTGACGAACAAAAAATCCATTTTTCAAGCCACAACAACTTATGTCTACGTGGGTGATTGCATTGGTAGTTTTCTTTTTCAAAGAAAACGACGTTTGTCGACATAAGTTGTTTTATCTGCACACACTTTAAGTGTTATTTATATATTGTTTTTTCGCCCTTCTCTAGGATTTATTCCTCTGAAGATTTTTTACTCAAAATTTTATATAAAGTATTTATTGCCGATATCTACAGGACTGTTAATTATAAGGCTCTAAAAACTTTATATCGAGCGCATAATTTCAAATATAACGTTTTTGGCTCCCCTGAACATTTTGATTTTATGACATACGCGGTTATTCTAGAAAACCACAGATATATGATTATATATGATCCTTGATAACACATCAAATTCAACATCTTACACTGATCTTGAATCACTAGACCAAGATCTTTCTAAATCGGACATCAACATGCAGCATCAATGTATGTAAATCTTATTTATTAAAATTTATGAATAAACTTTGCATTCAAGATTTTTTTCAATATTTTTCTTCTCTCAAACCTCTATAACTAGAGTTCTAATTAACGTAGGCTGTTGACATAGGTCTAATAAAGAACACTCAGTGGATCAAGCTCCTTCTTTTGAGCTATTAACTGCTTAAATTCGTTTGGTTTGAGGAAAGTTATGCGTGGAAAATCAACTTTACTTTTACTGTACGTTAACTTCTCTTGGCAAATTTTGGTATTATGTTGTAAAAATTAATATAATATAATGCTGCGGAGCAGCAGGGGTCCTCTAGTATTTATTATTATTAAATTAATGAAATAGTTATTATTTCTAAACAGAAATAGTTATTATTTCAAATTGTTAATTTTACCAACATCAAACGTTTCTTTTATTTTTTTGTTAATTGCTTTTCATTTATCGATAAGTGAATAAATTTAAAAACTGTTACAAATGATTTTATCACAATGCTTCATCTTTTATTTTTTATGTGTTTTTCTTAATTCTTCCTTTTCTTTATATAATATAAATTATTATTTTTTTTTATTATTTTTTTTATTTTTTTTTTTTTTTTTTTTATTTTAAATAGTGTAATACATGTCTTTTGTCTCTGCTTAATATAAAATTAAAAATTAAGAATTGCTGTGTGTCTTATTTGTCTGATGAGTTTAACACTGATTTCATGTAATTAAAATTTTTTTCATTTTTATGGAAATAAATAATATTTCAATGTTTTCAATTACAATTTATTGTTTTTCAATAGAACAAAACGACGATGTTTGAAAAATTAATTTTAAGTAAAATTCTTTGCTTCCTCCGTCACTTTACAAACATCGTGAAAACCCTTATCACCCATTTGCATTAGAATTCTTTGTGTTATTCTTAAAACAGAGCCCATCATAGGCACAAATACACTATTATTTGCTATTAATAAAAAAAAAATTAACAATAGAAATAAATATTATATAAAGCAAATAGTATTAATATGAAAATATGAAATGTAAAGTCGCCCTGTTAATCACAACCCTCAAAGTGATTTATCAGTTGCCTTGCTAAAATTGTTTATATTTTTCATCTGTTCAGATGTTGTTCTTTTGTAATTTATTTTATTGTGAAAATTTTGTATTTCTTCAGAAAATAATAACAATAATTGTCGTTTAAAATTATTTTCGAAATCAATCAAGAGTATACGTTTTAAAGATTATTGCAAATTAAAAGCAAGATAATTGGCAAATTTTATCGATAATGTGATAGACCTGAGTAGATAACAATTTGACCTGTGTAATTCATCATCACCATGAACAACGAAGGCGTCCAAACAAATACCACCAACAGCATTTGTAGTAATGAGGCGTTTATCATATTTTTCAATGGGTCACGAGTTGCGATTGAATGGAAATATCAACCACCACCACACGCTCCAATATTACGGTTGTGTTCCATAAATCCCAAGTATTTCTTACTGCTAAATCGAGACAAGTGTTTGTATGAAGCTAAATTTGACCATGAAAATGTAGCAATACAGATGAATTGTATCCATCAAAACGTCATAGATGTACAATATTGCAAGGACGTGCGACAAGTGTTTTTGGTAACTGGAGAGGGATCGGTGTTGACACAATGTGTTGAGGAAACTACACAAATATTGAATGACGATCTATGGCAGCCTGTGATATTTGACCCTTTGGAATTATCTGAAGAAGGCGTTTGTATTAAAAGAGTGTGTTGTTCATCGTCAGGCTCCATTTTTCTTTCGAATTCTGGCGACGTTTATGCGCTCGGTAATTGTGGTGCTCATTTCTCGGTGGAATTTGATCAACCAAAACTTTTACGTTTGTTTAAATATGGCTTGGAAATTCTGGATATTTCTGCCGGAGATCAGTTTTTTATTTTTCTTACTAGAAAAGATAGAGCGGGAGCAGTAAATCAACCCCTAGTGGCTCATGAATATGGTAAGAACATTTAATATAAAAAAAAAGATTTATCGCATTCAACAAATATATATGATATATCCATGAAAAAAAAAAATATAGATATATATATTTTGAGAGCGGTTTTAGGAACAAGTCTAATTTATTTATTTTTTTTTTTGAAGAGGGATTTTAGATGTAATTAGAAAGAATATTTATTTTCGAATTTTGACCCTCCAAAATGTTTACACAGATTTTTATATCACTTTATTACTTAATTTCGGATATATATTATTTGAAACATTTTATTTGATATACAGTGAGCGAATATACAATGGAAACTTTTAACAAAATATATTTTTGACGACTTGAACGGTCAGTACTAGAAAGTTGGTTCATTAATAAGAGTTTTTAATTTAAAATGTTTATGTTATATTTATTTAATAATCTAACCCATAAAAACCAAGCTTTATTAAAACTCTTTCCTTCCTTATGCATATGAGTTTTGAATCTCTCCGAGACTGTGCGTGACCTTGCGTAACTATTTTAAATTAATATTTGGTGACAAGTCTGTGGACTAAGTTTCAGATCGATCGGATAAGGGGAAATGGGTTTTAAATCACACCGTGACTGTGCGTGACTATGTCGAAGTTAATATTTCTCTACAGCAAGTATATCGACCAAGTTTCAGATTGATTAGACTGTGACTGTGCTTGACTAAGTCAAAGTTAATCTTTTTTTCACAGCAAGTGTATGGACCAAGTTTCAGATCGATCGGATGAGGGGAAATGACATTTAGATCACTCCATGACAAAATTTATTGTAGTCACAACAAAACTATGGGCCAAGTTTCAGATCAATTGGATAAGGGGGAATGGGGTTGAACCACGACTGAAAGACAGACAGGCAGACAGAGAGTATGAGTTAAAAGAAAGAGTTTAAAAAAAAATATTTACATAGAATATCTTAACTTCAGAAAAAAATAATAGAACATAAAGTATTTATTTTTATGCTGCTGACAAAACAATGGAAAGCTTTACAATAATTGAAAACTTTCCCTCTATTTTTTGGTTTCAATATTTTGTTGGGTATCCATTATTTTTTTTAATATTGCTTCACAACACTGAAGCATGGAGTCAATTAAATTGTTGATGATACCCACTGAAATTTTTTACCACTTTGAATTAATTGCCTTTATGAGATCTGTCCTGTTTGTGTACTTGCGTGTCTGTATTTTTCGATATACAATTTCCCATAGATTTTCTATTCCAAAACACTAACTGCATTATATTATAGTCATTCGGTTACAACTTTGGAGGTGTATTTTGGGTCATTGTGATGTTGAAACTTCTAGATCAAGGGCATATTTTCCTATGCGTACATTGTATCATTAAGAAATTGCCTGCATCCAATTTCAGTTGGAGTATCTTTCACTACATGAACTGAATCCATTTCTTGCCCGAAAAGCAACCCCATACAATAATATTGCCATCGCAACAGGCTAGCTAGTCTTATTCCCTTTGATCGTCGAACAAACGTCCTTCCATCATGACTTCTTAAATGAAACTAGGGCGCATTTGAAAAGAGAACAGTATTCCAATTCCGTCCTGACCATTTCTGATATCAATGGTTTATTTACAGGACGATAACAAGGATTTTGAGCACATATTTTCGTTTCAGATTGTTAATGACCTCTTTAGGTAGCATTTTTGGAAATTTTTAAACTGTGTTGCTATTAAATGTGGAGTCATCACCGCACCTCTATCACAATATTTTTTAGTCATTTTTTAAATTATGGATTAATTCATAGAATATTTCTCACAAACTTTCGTTTGCTTAAGTCCAGCTGTAAAATCATGTATTATTCTGCTTTTAATGCTTCATAAAACTTTATTCTTGCTTTTATTTTATAATAATTAATTATAAAATTTAAACATTGGAAAATGCAATTGTATTTAAAAAACAAATATTTAAATAAGGGCTAAGGATGTAATCAACTCTAGTACAGAAGTTTAAAAGTTTCCATTGTTTTGTCATCGCAAAAAAAAATTTTTTTTTTGTTTATCTGTTTTGTTTTAAATTGAATTTTTGTAACAAAATTGTTATCTTTCGATAGAGAACACACCAAAGGGTGATTTTGCATTAAAAAAAAAACATAATTTTAGGACTTAAAGCGAAATTATTAAAAAAAACAGAATTGGCAAATTCAGAATTTTGTAAAAGTTTTCAATGTATTGTCACCCACTGTATATGTTTTTCAAGGTCTACACTATTACGTAGTCCAGATATTAAATTTTTTTTGTGCATTCCCACCCATTTTTCACAACTGCTCACATTGATTTATCAACCATTCCCACTTGATTAATCAAAATAGTTTTTGGTCTATATTACTTTCTATATTTACACTTATTTTTTTTTTTTTTTTTGTCTATTTAGTTACTCCATAACGACCTATACGGCCGTATATGAAGCATTACTTGGCCAGCTCTGTGGAGCAATACGCCATCACCAATTATCGCGATTTAACGCGTCTAGCTCCCTAGACAACCATTACCTTCGCAATGGAGGTTAGGGTCAGCTATTTAATATACAAAAACGCCTTAAAACTAATGAAACGATAGGTTATGAGACATAACCAGAACGCATGCCAATAGGTACATAACCTAAAAGCATGCGGATCAGCAACCACGATGACCGAAAAGGAAATACCGGAAACGTGTTTTCTTTTATCCGAACAATAATAGAGAAGACGAAGGCGATCTTTACTCGTCGGACCGCGAATTACCAATGATATTTACACTTAGACGCTATGAAATTTTCAAACAGATCGATCCAAATGTGTAGCCACTATAAACTTAAAACACACAGACTTTCACATTTAGACATGAACACTACCCAGTATGCATTGAAAAATTATTTCTCCAATGTTTGAGATAAGTTAAGTTCTCAAATTGATGTCCAATTTAATTCTCAACTTGAGTTGAACAATTTTTCTCCTTGTTTGTTTTCAACTTGACATCAAGTTGAGACATAAAATTATTCCAATCTTTGAGAAATATTTTAACTCTCATTTGGATATCCAACACTTTTCTCCACTTGAGACCAAACATTTTTTCATCTTGAATATGATTTGTGTTAAGTTTGAGATATTATTAAAATATGTCATAAATAATAAATTAATTTAAAAAATAAAAATACAAACAATTAATTGATATTGGCAGATTCCAGCCCTCGAAATTCGGATGCAAATTCTAGGAAATTTTATTTTTTCATTTGATAAACCCTTAAAGGTATGCTAATCAATTATTGCCAATTCGCAAATCAACGCAAAAAACAAACACATTTCTATTACAAACACATTACCAAAAATAATAAAACACACCTAGCATATGTATAATTTTATGTATGTGTTAAGGTGCTATTACATGATGTGTTTTTTACATATGTACTGTCAAATTTTTCCACAGCAAAAGTTGTACACATCGTGTGATACATATGAAACATTGTTTATGTACAATACATGAGGAAAGTCACAAGTACATTTTTCAATTAGAACAGGTTCTATTTTTGCATGACAAATATATGAAAATACAACACTGCTTGTGGCGAAAGAAAAACAGAGTAAATTATAAAGATTAATATTGAAAGAAAAATAAATTGCGTAGTATTAATTAACAATTAAAAAATATATAACTTTTTTTAACAATAAATTTTTGTAAATTCACAAATTAAATCAGCTGTTGTTTACATTTAGAGGTTCTGGCAAAATCGGCATCTTCTGTAAGTCGATCGCAGGCCCACTTAGCGAAGCGAAAACGCATTGGATGGTCAGTTGGCTTCAACTCCTGAACCAATTGGACTTTTTATGGCGACTTTGTATGGCGTTCAATTCTTGAGAACTACGGTGAATTTATGTTGATGGCGCTTCACGCACACTTTCTGCCACAGCAGCAATATTCTCGGGTGTACGCACTGTTTTTGGCTTTTCACGCTTTGGTTTATCGATGAGGATGCCAGTTTCTTTCACTTTTTTCACAAGATAACGAACATACGGAGCTGACGGTGCTTCTCTTCTTCCAAAATCCGTAGGCAATTTTCGCACACATTCTGCAACATTACCATGATTTTCAAAGTAATGTCGCAATATTTCCCTGCGTTGTTCAAGCGTATACACAACCATATTCGTTCAGCGGAAGGATAAAACTAATTATCTGTCAAATCAGACATGAGCTAACTGTTACCATTCACGAAATAAGCACTAGCTGAAAAACAAAACGTTAGATGGCGGACCCTTTAGAAGATATTTTTAATTATTTCTACTTTTTTCGATTTTTTTAATTTTAATTCTTATATATGACATATTTAATATTAATATTCATAAAATGAACAAATAATTAAATCATTTATTTTTAATTCTCAATTTTAAAAAATAATATTAAATATTAATATTAAATAATATTAAATGTTTAATGAAATTAATATGAAACATTCAACAAAAAGTACATTGTTTTCATTTCTAAAATTAGTATAACTTTTTTTTAATATGGCAATTCCGTACCTTCCATTTGATACCGATTGGAGAAATTTCTTCAAGTTGAGAATCACAAATTTATCAATTTGATAACTAAGAAAATCACCATATGAAAAATGTGCCTTTTAAGTTGAAAAGACTATAATCGGACTATTGAGGTGCATTTGAGAATTAACGTTGGAAATTTGAGAAATGTATTTGATCTCAAATGCACCTCAAGTTGATAGCAAACAAAAATGGGTAGTATGTCCTGTCGGGCTTCGCTACAACTTACCGAGACTTATTGACATAATCAATTTACAAAGTTTTTATTGTACAATTGAAACTTTTTATTTTATATATTTTTAATTTTAATATTTTTTGTTTTTTCATTCGGTGCAAAAATTTTAAGATTTTTCGGCGTTCCTACTCTGGAGCAAACATGGAAATCCATTAATTCTATTAAAGATTTTACAATTTTTTTGTGTATTTTCTTTAAAATCAATGATCTCATAACTTTACCTATTTAATGTGTGTACGAGTATTTACAAAAATCAATGAAAGCTAGGACTACAAGCTATGTTTTGATATATATTATGAACTCTTAACCCATTCTGGGACTTAACCTATATTTATAAGTTTTTGGAAATGTATATCATTTATTTCCAGATATGCCTGATTTTCGGCGCTCTCATTTTATTTAAAATATAAACATAAAACAACTACCTCTTAAATTGGAAAAAAAAATAGAAAAAAATCTTTAATATGTTCACAATGGGTACATGGGTTTCTAACATATAGTATATAGCTAGAGAAAGGCACTACCTCATCTCGGAAAATATGGGCCGCTGACAAAAACTAAAAGCTAGGTTTTAGCCCAAAATAATAAAATAAAAAAGGTTTTTTATATAGTTTTATTACATTTTTCACAATTAAAGTTTTGAAACATTTGAAATTTATAATTTCGATATGTAAATTTCAGGGACGTAACAGTGATAAGAGAAATGACGAAAAGGGGTTATTTAACCATTAAGATTGATGAATTCAAATATAGGTTATAATTAACCGTTATTATTTAATTTTGGTCATCGTAATCAATATAGGTGAGAAATATTTTTTTTTTTGGTTATGGATAACTATTATAATAACCAAAAACATTTTTTGGTTACCAATAACCATTATTGAAAGTAATTTTATTTTTTGGTTATCGGTACTCGAATAAATATCGTATTTTTCATGTAATGAATGCATTTTTGAATGGTTTGTTTGTAGTTTAATTATTGAACTACTTTAATTAAACTACTTAATCAACTTTTTAATTGAATAATATTTTATTTATTATATCAATAAACATTTCTTACAAAACTGCCCTTTTGGTTTACTTTCACAAAGTCATTTAAATTCCTCATCCTTCAAATACCTTAGAAATGCATCCATTACATCAAAAATACAATACGTATCCGGGTAGCGATAACCAAAAAATAAAATTACTTTCAATAACAATTTTTTGATTGTTATAATAGTTATTTATAACCAAAAAAAACAATATTTCTCATTAATATTGGTTACGGTGACCAAAATACTATATATCCTACGTTAATGGTTAAAAATTCCCTAAAATAAATAAAGCAAATTTTAACGTTACCTTTTCTTTCGAAAGAAAAAAAATAACAATTATTTTCCGTCCCTGGTAAATTTATATGATAATAATTAAAAAAGATTTTTTGTATGAAGTTGCTACATCAAACTTTTCTGATGCGTTTTTTTTATGTGTAAACATCTATACGCGCAGGGGCGTAAATGTCAAAAACAGCGTAACATGTATGCGTAACATGTGAGCGTAACATGTGAGTCGTAAGACAAAATGTGATTGTATTGGTGAAAAAATTATGATATTATGATAACCTGGTTGAAAATTAAAAATGAAAAATAAAAAATTAAAAAAAAAATGAAAAATAAAAAATGAAAAATAAAAAATGAAAAATAAAAAATGAAAAACGAAAAATGTTAAATGAAAAACGAAAAATGAAAACAAAAATGAAAAATGAAAAATAAAAAATTAATAATAAAAATGAAAAATCAAAAATAAAAAATGAAAAAAAAAAATTAAAAATAAAAATGAAAAATGAAAAATAAAAAACGAAAAATTAAAAATTAACCGGTTAAAATAAATAATAATAAATATTTTTATATTAACAGAGCCCCTGCAGTTGATTGCTATAAGTGATACGCTTTCTGTTTAATTTTAGGAAAGTGCTATAAAAAAATCTTTAATTACTAGATGTTTACACATCTCCCCTACGATCGGACTCACATGATTTTTTTTTTTTTTAATAATTCTCAGCTTTAATTTAAATGTTTTTTTTAATATTTATTACTTATTAGGTGAACTGCCTGATCTCTTGTGTTCCGATCAAAATTTTAAAATCAACCTAGAAACGTCTTCTTCTTCAATGCATTCCTCTACACTCTCCACGTGCAATAAATCTTTGAGTGATCACGATGTCGATTACAATATACAAGTTCTCATACAACAAGGCTACGCTTTGCTGCACACAGAAATATATACAATGGGTTCTACGAATAAGGGATTACTCGGTACTGGTGATCATATGAAACGTGATTCTTTATTTATTGTACAAAAGCTAAGTGATGTAGGAGTTTGTAGCATAGCTGCAGGTCGTGAACATTCTGTAGTACGAACCGTGGATGGACGTTTATATCATTGGGGCCTAAACGATCAAAAACAATTAACAAATTGTGATAGTATTTACGAGCTTAGTAGTCCTACAGAATTAAGTTTTGATACATCGGATTTGGATGTACCCAGAGTGAATATTTTGGAAGCCTGCTGTGGAGATTATCGTACAGTTTTATTAAATACTCAAGGCGAAATTTATGAAAATGATAAACATGCTACCTACAATGATAAACAGGAAAAAGATTTTCTTACGTTGCAAATGAAGGACATAAGCCAACAATCATCGTACTCTCTGCTGTTGGCCAGTTATCAATTGACTGTATACAATCGTCGTACTTTTAAACGTCAGTATCACGCCTTACATCATCATATACAAACTCAACTAAAGACAATGATGGACTTTCGTAAAAAGTTCGTACAATTAAAAAAATTGGAAGCAAAAGTATTACGTGACCTTTACCAAGTTTGCCACCAATGGGAAAATGTTTTATATTTAGTCACGAACATATTACATTCTGTGGAACAGTTGTATCGGGGAGATTATGATCATTCCTCGGATTTAGTAGTTATTAAATACTATCGTGAATGTATAAAAATCTTTGAGTTCTACTCAAAAGCTTACTGTGATACCTATTCGATTAATGGTTTCAATGAAGCTTATCAAATGTTCAATCATTCTTATCCGCCCACCACTTCAGCTGGTTATAAAAGTCAAGATCTTACAAAAATGTTTCAACAACCCTTTTCAATATTCCCTTATATCGTACAATTATTGGAAATAATTCAGAAAAGAGAAAATATTTGCAAAGACGAATTAATGGCGTGGAATGAGTACGCCCGTCATAATCGCATAGATTTGGAACTAGCAGATAACACACGTGATTTTTGGAAAACGAATCTAAGAAATACAAGGATTCAACACTTCAAACAAAAAGAGAGGCGAGTTATATTAACGTCCGCAGTAGTGCCCATAAGAATATCACATTCTATCGGCTTGACAACACCCACCTTTATATTATTCTCAGATTGTTTGTGTCAGCTTGGTAATCCGATTACGGTACTGCCTTTAAATGGCATGTGGTTGAAAAGGGAAGACATTGGTATACGGGTGAAAACTCCGGAGAAATCTTTTGTTTTAGATTCTAAAAGTCAACACGATATGGATTTATGGTATGATCAGTTAGAGTGCTCTATTAAAAATGTACTCAACTTAAATGAAAAATCCAAAATTCCAGAAGTTCGTATGATTGATTATAATTATTGTCCAAATCATTCCATTTATCCGGCAGTTTATGTACGAGGTAGCTTTTCAAATGGTGTTATGCATGGTAAATGTCGCTTAGAGTACACCAATGGAAAAATGTATGCCGGCGATGTTATCCACGGTGTCATCGAGGGTTACGGCCGCATGTACTTACCCAAAGTGGGTCTTTACAAAGGCCACTTTAAAAGTGGTAAATTTTGGGGTCATGGCTGTTTGATTATTAGTGACAAGGAGTCGTATGAGGGAAACTTTCGCAATGGTCTTTTTAATGGTCATGGCCATTTTAAACACAGTGAATATGTGTACATTGGAGAATTTGTGGACAATATGAAATGCGGCTATGGTGTACTCGATCGCTTTGTGGAGGGCGAAAAGTATTTGGGCCTGTTTGCTGACAATAAACGAGTTGGCTGTGGCATTTGTATCACTTCGTCGGGAAATTATTTTGAGGGTTCATTTGCCAATGATACATTGACTGGACGTAGTATTGCCATATTTCCAAATCGTTTTTATTATGAGGGTGAATCGACTTTGAATGGTCCCAGTGGTTCGGGAAAGTACTATATGCCTGTTGGAGATAGCGAACAAGATGAAGTGGTATGTTTATTTTTTTCTAAGTAAATATAAAAATTAAACCCTTTTTATCAAAAACAAGAGTTTAGACAATAGGATTGTCAATTATTCGAGTATTAAGTTTGGTCAACTAATAATACAAAAATAATTTTTATTGATCGATCGAGTGATCAAGTTTTAAAAATTCTTCGATTAATCGATCAAGTAACGAATAAGATAAATTTTTAATAAATACATTTTTGAACTTGATATGAATCCTATTTTAGGCTAGAGGTCAGTATAATATAAAAAAAAACTTGTTATATACATTTGGGTAGGCAATTATTCGAGTGTCAAATTTGGTCGTTTAATACAAAAATAATTCTTATTGATACATCCAGTGATCAAGTTTTAAAAATACTTCAATTGATCGATCAAATAACGAATAGAAAGATAAATTGTAAAATATTCCAGAATTTTTTTTTTATTCAAAAAATTATAAAATGAATCACCCAAGTAACCATAGAAACTTAAAATAAAATGAATTGAGATCACTTATTTTTGTATAAAGAGAAATTTCAAAATATTCAACCAAATTTTTTATATTTAAAAAATTTTAAAAAAACAAACGAACTTAAAAAAACTAGATCAAGTTTTATATTTTTCCCCATTTAACTGCAATTTGTAACAATTACAAAGAAAAATTCAGAAGACATTTGAAGAATTAAAGAATAAAAGTTAAGTTTTTTTTTCATTTAAGCGATATTTGCTTTTTGTTTTTAGTGAAAACTATTTATACCTTCTACCACTATGTGGTCATTATATAATGACTTTGTTATGATGTTCGTAACTACCAAAAATATTTGATCGAGATCCATTTTTATTATACCGATCGACTCAGAATCACTTTCTGAGTCGATTTAGCGATTAAAACATATTTTAATGAAATTTGGCATGGAAGCTTCTATCGGCCAAAGCACGAACGTTATTGAAATTGGTGAATGTTCGGACCTAGTTCCCATACAAATGACTCCTATGGGATGGACTAAAATTACCGTAATATCAAAATTGATACGATATATTCACTTAAATCCTTACCAAATATGGCAGGATGGGTCCATTTTTCGACCTACTCTACATATAAATATAGCATCTGATATGAACTTTTTCATATCCAAAGGCAACAAAAAACTTGCCACTCAAACTTGGTTTATGTTTATTTTCTTTATCTAAATAGTTGGACCAAACAAATAGGCTCTTTAAACGCATGGTATAGGGTATCGTATAGGCGGTTTACTTGTTTTAAATGTTTTTAAATATATCCAGTATGTTATAAGTCAAAATTAATAAGTGTTACCAACTATTTTTTGATTTTATATGAATTAATTATTGAAAAATATTTTTTTATTTAAAGCGCATTTAAAATTATTCGATTTATCAGACAAATCGACACAAATTTATCGGATTATTTGTTAGTCAAAAATCATGTTTAAATTGTTATAGATTGAAATATTTTTTTATTTGATCGATTAATTGAATAATTCGTAATCGTTTGACAACCCTATTAGACAAACAATAATAAGAAAAGGTTGTATGACAGCAATCGCTTAAACGTTCGTTCGTTATATCGATGATCGATCTATATAAGAATTTAATGTTTAGAACATTTTTTTTTTGTTTGTTTTTTAGGATCACCACAATATGTCCACAAATTTTGACATAACGGGCAATATATTAAGTGGTCAATTAACCGGAACCTGGGAAAATGTACGTATCAATGCTGGTTCTATGGAGATCAATCGAAAATTTTCGAAATATCCCAGGTTATTAAAATGATTTCTTTTTTTATTTTATAACAACTAAACAAAAAAAAAATTTTATACATCCGCAGCTCTTTTGGTTTACATGTAATAGAAGATTCTCGAAAATGGTGCTCTTTATTTCTTGATTTCGAAAATGATCTGTTTGAAGATCTAGCAAATGCTACACCGAATACCAAAGCTTTCACATTTGCTCTATGGAGTCGTGTTATCGCTTTTATGAAAAAGCAACAAGAAATTGAAAATGAAAAGCTAATACCACGGGACCTGGATATAACAGATGTTTCTCTAACATCTGCAAATAATAAAAGAACAATACTAGTACCAGTCAAATCTAGGGATTTTGCTAGAGATTTTGATAAACTAAGTTTAAACTCTTCTCTCTTAAGTTTTGAAAAACTGGAATTAAATCGCAAACATTCTCGGTCCGAAGATACCTTAAATGGTTTGGATTTTTCCAATTTTGATTTGTTGAGTACATTTAGTAAACTGACTAATTTATCGGCTGAAGATAATGTGAATCATTCCTACTCCACCCTACTGGATATTAGGGAAAATTGTAACAATAACTTAACATTGGATTCTTTTAATGATAGTGCTTTAAGCAATAGTATGTTACTGAATGATTGGTGAGTTTAGTAATATAATAACACATTTAAAATCGTAATAATTTGTTTTCGTATATTACAGTGCTTCTATACAAACTGAAATGAATGAAGTACCACAGTTTAATATGTCTGATTTAAATGAACAAGAACTAGCTGGCATTAAAGAGTACTTGCGTGATGCTTTCCATTATCGTTATCATCCTTTTAAACATTTAAATGAACGCATTACTCAATGTTTTTATCGTTCGTATGGTTGTTGGAAAATCAAACCAACTCCATTACTGGCCAAACAGGCCATGCAAGAATGGGAATCCATTTCTCAAAGGGTTTATAAATTTATACGTCGTTTATTTCCCGCTCTACCAGAAGATTACTCTGTTATTGGCGAAAATCGTGAAGTTGTATCGCATATCACTTTGCTCTATCCAATTCTATTGTCCGAAGGTATTTATTCTACTCTATTTGTTTTGTACGCCAATAAATACAGTCATAAGGATGAGATATACAGGCAAAATATCTTGCAAGCTGAGAAATTAAATGATGATGAGCTAATGCAATATTTAGAATTTGATAGGTAAGTTGAAAATATGCTTGTTTTAACCTCAAAACTTACTTTCGTCCGCATCAATTTTGTTTGGGTCATTTTTCATTTTATATTAATTTTATTTCTTTTTGAATAAATTACAATGGCAAGTGAACCTTTTTTGTCTTCTAGTAACCTCTTGTTGGTAGTGAGTACCGAAAAGTTTTTAGAAGCTATTAAACTGTTGCAAGAACTTAAGGAGAAATATACACCTATGGCCATGTTAACTGTGATAGAAAATTGCATGGAAAAAATAACACATGCATATCAAAATATTTCCAATGGTACGTTGTTAATTAAATCATAATTGAAGAATTTCAAACGAAATTTCCGATTTTCTTATTTTAGAAATTAAGATCAGTTTAAATGCTGATATAATAATGCCTTTATCATTAATATTACTTTTGCGTGCGGCAATACCACATCTTGGCGCCGAGCTGGCATTATTGGACGATTTAACCGATAGTAAAAATTTTCAATTTGAAATGAATGGTATTCGTGGTTATTGTTATACCACTTTAAAAGTAAGTAGAGAATTTGAAGAAATATTTTTATATAGATGGTTTTTGTAAAGAAAAACTACCTTTATTGCAGGCTTCATACGAACATATTGCTACCAAAACATTATTTGAAAAGAAATAGAGAAAGAGACGTTTTGCTCAACTCATAATTTGTATATATTTTTAAGTGTAATATCTAAAAAGAATATAATAGTATATGTATGTATTTCTGTTAAAATATGTATGTATGTACTAATTAATTTTAAATTGTAATAAAATATAGTTGATGTTATTTAAAAATTATATTCCATTACTTTTAAATATCAAAAAGACGTGTTCATTTCAGGTTTTCGAATTATTCGATAAGCCAGAATTTTTATATTACAGATTTTTTTCAAGTCTTCGAAAACCGGGGTTTTAATAAAGGGTCCGCCATCTAACGTTTTTTTTTTTTTTCAACTAGTGCTTATTTCGTGAATGGTAACACTTAGCTCATGTCTGATTTGACAGATAATTAGTTTTATCCTTCCGCTGAACGAATATGGTTGTGTATACGCTTGAACAATGCTGGGAAATATTGCGACATTACTTTGAAAATCATGGTAATGTTGCAGAATGTGTGCGAAAATTGCGTACAGATTTTGGAAGAAGAGCAGCAACGTCATCTACGTATGTTCGTTATCTTGTGAAAAAAGTTAAAGAAACTGGCATCCTCATCGATAAACCAAAGCGTTAAAAGCCAAAAACAGTGCGTACACCCGAGAATACTGCTGCTGTGGCAGAAAGTGTGCGTGAAGCGCCATCAACATCAATTCACCGTCGTTCTCAAGAATTGAACATTTCGGAGGCATCATTGAGACGAATTTTGCATAAAGACATTGGTATGACGCCATACAAAGTCCAATTGGTTCAGGAGTTGAAGCCAACTGACCATCCAATGCGTTTTCGCTTCGCTAAGTGGGCCTGCGATCGACTTACAGAAGATGCCGATTTTGCCAAAAAAATCATCTTTTCAGATAAAGCTCATTTTGATCTTGGCGGGTATGTAAACAAGCAAAATTGTCGCATTTGGGACACAGAAAACCCGCACGCATACATTGAAAAGCCGATACACCCAAACGAGTCACTGTTTGGTGCGGATTTTGGTCCAGAGGCATAATTGGGCCATTTTTCTTCGAAAATGAGCAAGGAGTGGCCGTTACAGTCAATGGCGATCGTTATCGGGCCATGTTGAACGAATTTTTGTTCACAAAAATTGAAGAGGAGGATATTGGCAACATTTGGTTTCAACAGGACGGCGCTACGTGCCACACAGCCGAAGCTACACTCGATGTTTTGCGCCCTGTTTTTGAAGCTCGCGTTATCAGTCGCAGAGCTGATGTCGTTTGGCCACCTCGGAGCTGCGATTTGACACCGTTGGGCTATTATTTGTGGGGTGCCCTCAAAGATAAGTGTTACGCCACATGCCAGAGACAATTGACGCTTTAAAGGACAATATTCGTGAAGCCATTGGTGAAATACAGCACACAATCGATAATGTGCTTAAAAATTGGACCGATCGTGTGGGCTACTGCATGGCAGCCATTTGAATGAAATTATTTTCCATTATTAACCGGAAGGATTTTACTTTGAAATAAAAAAAGAAATTTGAGATAATATTCAATTTTTTTATAGCATTTTCAAAAAAAAAAGTAATTTGGCGGACCCTTTACATCAAATAGTTTTTTTTTTTATAGTCAGTTATTCTATGTTATATTTTGTGGACGCAATTAATTTCTGATTTGTCGCATTGCCAACTTAATTTAAAAAATTTGCTTGTTAAAATGCTGCGTATTTATCACATACATTTGTTATTGTTTTGTCACTTGAAACTTTTCTTTTTGCTAAATGTTTAATCAATTTTAAAATATCTCAAAAAAAAAAAAACCGAAAAACATGTTAGAATTTTGTCAGAAGAAACATATGCTACTGGGTTTAACTATTCTAGTAACCACTACGATAATAGTTCTTATACTCGAATCTCGTTTGGCCATCACTGGACCAATGCGTCATGGTAAATCACAACAGTTTGTCATAGAAAACAATTCAACCTGCTGGATGCGTGAGGAATATACCGTAGTTCAAGAATGCCAAAAATGTACTGATTTCGATATAGTGAGTCGTAGTTTGGGAGTATGTATACATACGAAATACAAGGAGGTTTTGAGATGTAAAAGTGGCGAAATTGTCACCAAAAGTTGTGACCGTGTGGCCCTTACAGATCAAAAACACTTTATACAATTTGAGATTTGGTGTTTTGTGGCAGCTCTTATAAGTTATTTCATTTCCTATGCTCGTGATAGGATATTATCGAGAAGGACCCATCAGAAGTTGGAGAGGCAATTGAATAGAGTGACTTAACATTCTCTCTATTTACGAAATATTTTATTATAACAAATATATAACTAATGACGACTTTTTTTTTTTTTTTTGTGGAAATACACATATTTTATTTGATATCAACTATTGTGAATAATAATATTTTAGTATAATTTATAATAAACTTTAATAATCTTAATAAAAAAATAAAAACAATAATGAAGAAATAATATGGAATGTCTCATTTTTAAAGAAACTAGATTTAAAGGGGTTTTTTGTCAAATGAATCAAAAAGAATTCTTCAAAAACTAAAGGCACTTTTCCGTTAACGTTGTTTTAATTAGCCCATAAAATTAATACTAAACAAAATTTCTTTCAATCGCTCAGTTTTCGCTCTGTCTTCCTATAAATATATTGCAAATAATGAACACATAAAAATTGACAAAATTCTTTTTGATTCGTGACAGTAACCTTATTATTTTAAAGGTTATGAAATGTTTGGTAGCTTCTGTTAAGTACTCCAATGAGTCGAATTCTTTTCTCTTATATGTATGTATGTATGTACATGTTGACATTACGATGTCTGTTATTATTTTCTCCAATTGGAAATTAAATCGGGTTCAGAGTTTTCTATTGCATTGCTGGAAGAAGGCAAACTTTTAAAATCGCCTGACCTACCCATAGTTGTCGTATTATCTTCATGATCCAATTCGTTTCCCAAATTGCTAAGATTAGCAGAATTGGCTTTTAAAGATGTATCGGTCATTGGTAAAGGCTTAGCTACTCCAATACGGACTACGCCTTTAGCTGCCCCCTTAAGAGCCTGAACAGCTTGATCTAGAGTGGCATTTTCCAAATTGATGTTATTAACAAATAACAAACGATCTCCTGGAATTAAACGACCATCCAATTGAGCTACTCCACCAGGCACCAGGGAACGAATAACAATTAAACAATCATTTGAATCCATAGGATCTTGATAGTCTAATATTGAAAATCCTAAGCCACGATCACCTTTAATAAGCTCAATAATTTGTGGTTCAGACGACCACATAGCTAAACCAGTCAATGGTTCTAAAGATCTTGATTTCAATTTAAAAGATTCCTCATTTGCAGGTGATGATGTTGCCAAATTACCATCTGATTTAGCTTTAACCAAACGATCTGATGTAGGTAATAAATTTTCAAAATGATTCTTCAGGGTTTCATCGGAAAAAGACATCAACTCAATTTTATTGCGGCTACAAACCATGCGAACATCTTGCGGTAGCTCCTTTAAAATGGCCACAACTTCTAAATGATTCATGCCAAATAAACGTTCACCGTTTACCTCCAGCAACTCATCACCAGCACGTAATTTACGATTAACGCCTACTGGACCATCGGCCAGAATAGAACGTATGTAATGATGGGGTCTGACTTCACGACCTCCTTCAACATCCACAGTACCTTCTAATGAAATGCCTAAGCCACCAACGGGAAACTTTTTAATTTGAGCTACAACTACATCAACATCGGGACCAACAATTTTTTTCCATTTACGTATTATTTCTTGTTCCACTTCGAATGTCAATTCGGGATCAGTGTAATACTTTTGGCGTGTAAGTAGGACATTGTTTTTGGCGTGATGAGGCTCCTATTAAATGAGATAAAACAGAAATTATATAAATATTTTATCCGTTATTGTAGAAATACGGTAATCTTATAAAAATGAAAATGTAAATGTTGCCAGCATTATATAATTATATTTGGCTTCTTTCTGGATTATTCTTTTTTAACTCACTTGTATTTGATTGGTAAAATGTTGAAGTGCTGATTCTACTTTGCTATTTATATTAACATAAGTTAAATGTAATTACAACTTTATCTGTTTTTCTTTAATAAATAAAATAACAACTAAAGAATATCAACAGGTTATGGGCCCAGGTTCCCCAGAACACAAAGATGGAGGAAATAAATATCAAAGTAATCAGCATTAAGAAATTTGGCTTTGAAGTTTGGAGTTTTCAAGTGAAGGCGTTATTGGAAAGTATAACTGGAATATTGGAATATTGTCAATAGTATAGAGGTAAAGCCAGCAAGTGATACTAATGGTGCGCAAAAGGATTTTGATTTGAAATGCGGTAAAGCAAAAATAATTTTAGTTTCTTCGTTGGAGCCTTCAGAATTTAAATTGCGATACACCTAAAAAAATTTATGATAAGTTGTGTTCATTATATCAGCAAAAAGATGAAACTCGGTTGCAGTTTTTGATTCAGAAATTTTTTTGGTTGGAAAGATTTGCTTGGAGATATTGAATCTCTTTTAGCGCAGATAAAAGCACAAGGTGAAGAAATAAATAACACAATGGTTATCAATAAGATTATTTCGAGTCTTCCAGCAGCTTATTCTAATTTTAGTACGGCTTGGGAGAGTACTACAGCAGCCGAAAGAAATTTGAATAATTTAACTTGTCGACTACTTAAAGAGAAATAAAACTAAATGAGAAAAATTCCTCAGGGGTTAAGTTTACTATGTTACAAATTCAAACGTGACCACAAGATTAAAGATTGTCCTGAAATGAAATATGTAAAATGTTTTGCATGTAATAAGTTCGGCCATACAAGTTAATTTTGTAAAAATAAATTCAGAGGCAATAGAAGACAAAATAATTACGGCGGCGGGTCACAGAAATGGAGATGGTAATGCTACTTGAGCTGAATTCGAACCAATTATTTTCAATCATAAATTGTCGGATAAATTTATTTTAGATTCAGGGACATAAGATCATATGGTCACTGAAATGTGGTTTAAATACATGACTAATATTCACCAGTTGGAACAACAAGCGCGGTTAAATATTACTAAAAAGGGAGAACATTTGGTATGTAGAAGTGAGGGAAGTTTGTTGCTTAACACTAAAGGTGGCCCTATATATTTGACTGATGTTTTAATGGTACCAGGTTTGGAAAAAAAAATTAATTTCAATTAAGGAAATAACCAAGAAGTACAATGTTAATTTTCGTGGTGATACAGTAGAAATAAAAAACGAAGTCATAACACCTTTCAAATTGAAGCGACTCCAGGTAAAAGTGAATTACATAGAAAATTTGGCCATAGCTGTCACTATAGCAATGAGATGGATTGTAAAATTTGTTTGATGGGAAAAATGACAAAAGCTCCATTTAAAGGTACCCGAAAACGAGCAATTAGATGTGGTGAAAAAATACACAGTGATCTGGTTGGACCTATAAATTCTTCAAGTATTGATGGTAAAAAATATTTTGTTACTTTTATAGACGATTATTCACATTTCTCTGTCATTTATACATTACGTAATAAATCAGAAGTTTTCGAAGCATTCAGAGATTATGCTGAAAAAGTTTGCAATAAATTCGATGGGAGAATTGAAGCTTTGAGAATAGATGGTGATAAAAGTGATAATTTTTCCGATTATTGTTCGAAAAATGGTATAGCTGTGGAAACGACGATTCGATATTCACCACAACTTAACGGTGTACCTGAAAGATTTAATAGAACGGTGGTAAATAATGCAAGATGCGCATTATTAGATTCTAACTTGCCAAAATATTTGTGGAGTGAAGCGGTTCAGCATGCTACGTATGCAATTAATCGATGTCCAACAACAGCAATTACAGATGATAAAACACCAGCTGAATTATGGTACAATGAGAATCCTGATTTGAATTGATTACATCCTTTTGGTAGTGCGGCTTTTGTGAACATCCGAAAACAAATTCAAACGGGTGAGTTTGAGGCTCGTTCGGTAAAATTGAAATGAGTTGGCTATACAGTTAATGGTTTTAGATTTTATGATGAGAAAAATCACAAAGTAATATGTAGTCGAGATGTAAGATTTATGAATTACGACACTGTAAAAATTAATATTTACGAACGTAATGAAAAGGAAATGAATGAGAATAATAAGGTAAATGAGAAGAAAGATTGTAAAAATGATTTAGATATTGAAAATGCGGCTATTGAAATTGAGGCAGATAATGAGATCGGTGAAGAAAATGATCAGCAGAAAAATACAAGATTTAGATCAAGACCAAAACATTTAATGGACTATGAAGTTTATGATGCTGCAATCTATGCCTATACAACAGTGTTATCCGGTGTTCCAGATACGTTCGAAGAAGCTTATCACGATGAAGAATGGAAAAAATCAATTGAAGAAGAAGCAGCAGTGATAAAAAAAAACAGACATGGACGATCGTTGAAGATGAAGGCCAAGATAGAATTGATGCGATATGGATTTTCAACATTAAGAAATGCGGTAATGGTGATATACGTAGAAAAGCAAGATTAGTTGCACGTGGTTTTAAGCAGCAATTTGACTCTTTTGGCAGTATATATGCCCAGTAGCTAATATTGTCACGGTATGCTCTTTTATATCAATGGCGTTGCAAAATAATTACAAAAATCATTAATTAGATGTTAAATGTGCGTTCTTAAATGAAGAATTGAAGGAGAATGTATGACAGTGCCTCCACCATTTAAAGGTAAATTGTGTAAACTTAATAGATCACTTTACGGTTTGAAACAGAGTGCATTGTGCTGGAATAATGAATTTAATACAAAGATGTTGCCATATGGATTTGTAAGATCTGAAAAATGACTACTGCTTGTACATAAGGAGAGATATACATTTTTCAATATATCAAAGATTTGGGCGAACTAAGGGAATTCCTTGGAATACAAATAATAAAGCTTAAAAATGGAGATTTGAAATTAGCACAAACTGATGATATAATGAATTTGCTAGAACGATTTGGCTTCAAAAAATCGCAATTTAAAGATACTCATATTGAAAAAATTGGAATAGTGATGTGCAGAATGTTGATTGTTGTGAATGGGATGAACTGAAATATTGCCAGGCAATTGGAAGTTTGCTTTATTTAAGCATTTGGACAAGACCTAATATTACTTATTTTGTAAATACATTGAGTATATATCAAGAAAAATTCACAAGCGTACATATAAATGCTATTAAAAGAATATTACGTTATCTTAACGCAACCAAAGATTATGGATTGGTATACATATAGTAAATCAAAACGGAACTTGGCTTTACATGGTTTTTCAGATGCTAGTTGGGGAGAATCAGAGGACAAAAAAAGTACAACCGGCTATTGTTTTAAAACCTATGAAAATTTAATATCCTGGAAAACGACAAAACAAAAGACCATAAGTCTATCATCAACGAAAGCGGAATATGTCGCATTAAGTACAACTGCACAGGAAGGTATTTGGCTAAAAAGATTATTAGATGAACTTGGAATTAATTGCAGAAATGATTCATTTGTTATAAGTGTTGATAACCAGGGGGCTAAATGTATTGCTGAACGATTGGAAACGAAAAGGTCTAAACATATTGAGTTAAAATATCGCTTCATTAGACAACAGGTTCAAGATGGAACTATAAAATTGCAGTACATACAATCGGATGATCAATTAGCAGATTTTTTTTACGAAAGACTAAATTTTGTTTCTTTAGAAATTTACTTAATATTGAAATGTAATTTAAATTATAGTTCTAATATTATGGAGGAGTGTACAAATATGGTAATCTTATAAAAATGAAAATGTAAATGTTGCCAGCATTATATAATTATATTTGGCTTCTTTCTGGATTATTCTTTTTTAACTCACTTGCATTTGATTGGTAAAAGGTTGAAGTGCTGATTCTACTTTGCTATTTATATTAACATAAGTTAAATGTAATTACAACTTTATGTTTTTCTTTAATAAGTAAAATAACAACTAAAGAATATCAACAGTTGTCTAGTGTAACTTACCATCAATGCATGTGGCTCCAATTCTGGTGCTGCTAAAATATCTGAGGTTATTATTTTCAGCTGCTTGTCCTCATTAACAGCTGTAATGTTTTTATCTACACCAAAGGTGGAGAGATTTGTTGTTGTTGTAAAAGTACTGCTAGTATTGCCCGATGTCTGTGAAAAACTTTCGAGTTCGTTAGCAAAAATATTCATCTCATTTGAGGGTAGAGTCTCATGTCCAGATAAAAATGATAAATCTGTAGTAGCAGTTGAAGAACGTAAAGGTGTTGGTGTACTTGAAGGTAAATGAACGGTAGTACTTCTAGAAGGTGTGGAAGGAACAGAAGGAATTTTATCATTCGCCGCTATAGCCTGTTGTAGTTGTTCGTACTTGGGACCTCTTAAATACCGTTCGAGGCGTAAATTTACAACTTGGCCAGATTGTTTAAGTAGCTCTACGGCTTGGTGATTGGAAAAACCTTGTAAAGATTGACCATCTACTTCTATAATACGATCATTAACACGTATACGTCCATTTAGATCAGCCGCAGAACCGGGTGAAACACTTTTTACAAAAATGCCGGAAAGTTCTTCCTTTTCACAGACATAGCCGGCAATGGTTATACCTAAACCATTAGCATCTTTAGTCAACTCAACTTGTAACTTTTCCGTCTCTGGCAATTCTAGCAAGTCAATGATGGGTTGTTTACCACGATACACGAATCTTTCGTCCTCTGTTGTTGTTTGAGGCGTAGAAGCATTAGAACTTTCGCCAAATATTTCAGGATAACCGGTAGATATCAAATAACGTTCTAACTCACTTCTATCCACCAACACTCTAGCCGGTACTACCGCAGTTCCTGGCTCTAAACTTAGACCAATAGGAGAAGGGTTTTCTATGGCTCGTCCCACTACCAAACGGACATGCGTACCAGATTGTCTAAGTACGGCAGCAACTTGCTCCGATACCATTTCTTGTAGATTAACATCTCCTATTTGTAATATATGATCGCCAGAACGTAAACGTCCGTCTCTATCAGCGACACCACCAGGTAAAATAGTTTTCACTATGACTCCTGAGGTCCTAGCACCAATTATTCCAAAACCCAAGCCAGTTCCATCATTAACCAACTCTATGGCTTGAATTTGGACATAATCAGTAGGAAATAATTCTACTCCCGAAAGAGAAGGCATCTTTGAATGTTGCACCAATAAAGGATCTACGGCTTCCGTAGCAGCTTTACTGCTTACTGGACTATTGGGACCCGAAACACTATTCAGTGGTGTCGATAAACGTTCATCGAATTCATACATAATATCACCACCATTTACACTCAATACTAAGTTTCCAGCCATATCAATATCGAAATCATTTGGTAACATGGAGGGATGTTGAGACAATTGAGCATTTAGTTCCGATAAAGAATCCTGAACATGTACGATTGTTCGAAATACTGGATCCTGTAATATGTCCAATATAGTCTTGATATCTGCCGTTTGGCTCTGTAATTTGGGATCGTCACTTTCATCGATTCCCCTTTTAACAGCCTCAATTTGCTGTAATGCACTTGATATATCTGCGCTTAAATGCATTTTTTCCTTTCAAATTTATTCAAGTGTGACCCACAAATTTTCACTTTTATTAATTGGATTATGGGACAAAAAAACTTTTGTTTTTGTAAACGACACCACCCACAATTGTTTTCTTTTAAGTGGCCAATTATATAGAACTTTTCCAATTGTTCTGAAATTACATTTTTCTTAAAAATGGATCCAAAACTTGAAGTTTTTGTTTTGATGGATATGTTAAATTGATTTCTAATTGTACTTAGTATTAATGGCTTTCGTCCAACAATGGAATTTTTGTGTCAAGTTAATATATTTAATACACACAACTAGTTAAATGGTGCCAAATTTCCATGATAGTGATGCCAAGTTAAGGTTTGTAATAGTGTCACTAAATGTAAGTTTAAAAACGGTACAAAATTTCGACCCAAAATAATAAAAATATTTGAAAATAAAAACCTATCCGAAATTTAGATATTTATTATTATTAACAGCATAAAATTGTCATTACCAACATATTTTTTTAAACATTTAAAGTTTTAAATAGAAAATTTTTTCCCAATGTAACTTTGAAACCGAAATAGAATAAAATTATCATTGTCATCATATTTTTTTGTAAATTTGATAGATCGATTCTAACTTATGCAAATATTATTTTTATAAAATTTTTTGGTAATCACTCCCTGTATTCGACATTTGTATACAAGATATTTTTTTATCAACGTTTTTAATTATTTTTATTTAAATTTAATATATATTTGATAAATTTCAATTAGCTATGAATATTTCTGAATTGGATTACTATACAATTTTGAATGTACCAAGGTCAGCTAGTAAAGGAGAAATTACTATAGCATATCGAAAATTGGCCATTCGACTTTGTCCCTTTCGCGATGCCAAACATGAAAGAGACTTTGTGCCTTTATCGCAAGAAAATCATTTGACACACATGTCGCCATTGTCTTTAAATCGGCAATGGAACTATATTAATATGGCCTACGACGTGTTGGGTTGGTTCTCTAATACAAAAATAAAAGTTCATGATTTGCAATTTATTTTTTTCTCACAACTTAGGCAATGATTTATATCGAGAAATTTACGATCGCTATGGAGAGGCTGGCCTATTCCAAGGAATTATGTTACCTAATGGTTATTTCCCACCTTATCAATACCATGGCGACAATATGAAAGTCTACCACGATGTATTTGGTTCATATTCCCCCTACGCTAATATTATTGATGGCTTGACAAATCCACCTCCTCTCTATACCAATAAAGAGACTGGTATTGGTATCCGAACTAAAGATGCTCCAGTTGAAAAACGAATTAGTTTGGATTTAGAAGAAGTCTACAATGGATGTGTTAAACTTATGCATGTATGGCGACAAGAATTTATTGACAAGGAAGAAACACGCACAGAGAAAAGAAAAAAGACGTTAACACTCAATATAGATGTTGGTGTTACTGCCGGTACTCGTTACTGTTTTAAAGAAGAAGGCGATCGCTCTCCTACTAAAATCCCAGCCGATATTATATTTATCGTAGAGGATAAGCCGCATTGTCTTTTTAAAAGAACAAATCTACATGATTTGGTGTATAACTACGAAATAGATTTGTGTCAAGCTCTAACAGGATTTCAATTCGTTATTAATACTTTAGACAGACGTCAGCTGAAAGTATCTATAAATGATGTAGTAACACCAGAATATAGAAAAATTATACCCGGAGAAGGCTTACCAAAATGTGAAGCCAAAGATATAGCAAAAGCATTGAAACCTCAAGGATTTAAAAATAAAAATTATGGAGATCTTATAATTGAGTTTAAAAGTATGTAGATACAAATATTGCTAGCATGAAAAGGATATCAATTAATATTTTCTATTTGTTAGCTACTTTCCCAAATTATCTAACCAGAGAAATGAAAACAAGCGTACGAATTTTTTTCGCTGATTTACAAGCTATGCAAAAAAAGGAAGCACAAAAGGATCCAATGTCTCGATACAAAAATCTATAAATCAACTGAATAAACTAAACGGTGGTTTCAACATTTCTTTAGTTATTGACATATATTGAAATACCACTCGTTAATCACCCTGATAAGGAATTGTTTTAACATAGATTTTTATTGAGTCCAAACATTGATAACTTATTGTCCTATTAATACTAACTATTCCTTTATAAAACTTTGCGTTTTTAATGTACAAATCATAACCCTTCATATGCATTTAATCGGTTGTATAGTCTTAATTTAGAAAAAGAGTTGTGTTTGACATGACGCTTAAGTATAATAATAATTGATTATTACATGTGTATATCATTCAAATATTTGTTTGAATGTAACTTTTGTTTGTTTTGGATTTGCCTACGGAATAGAATTATGTAAAAATAATAATAGTTTTGCTTATTTCCAATCATATTGAAAATTCAAAAAGATATATAAATGATTTTGCAGTGTTTACAAAACAACTAAAATTTCGACTAATTTATCGAAATGCCCGCAAAAGAGACTTCTAGGCCTACGTCGTTTGATTCCATGCGACTTTTTATGTGAGCCAACGTATTTTTATAATGCATTTCGATTTGTTTGGTTTCTTCGCTGGGTTCCAAATTAGGTAGTTCCTCATTGATTTTAGCAATTAACTTAACGTTAAAAAATTCAATAAAAAAAAATAGTTACTGAAAAAACAAAATTTTAACCCAACTTAAATAAATATAACTTACCTGATTAAGCATGGCTACTGTTATTAAAGAATTGCCACGCTCAAAATAGAAAAGATAATGATTTAAAAGCTCAACATACAATTGCACTTGTACGCCTGTATCCAAACATTGAGAAGCTATGCGAGCTCCTTTCTTTAAACAATCCAAAGTTTTCTTTTCATCACGCATTTCTTCACCATTTTTCCTTTAAAAAATACGAATTTAAATAATTACGGTATTAATTAATCTGAATCCAAATATTTTTCTTTAGAAAGTTTTCTTCTTACTTTCCACTCCAGAAAAGGGCTGCACAAGCCACCACACCTCTACATTGATCAGGTTTTTTGAGAAGTTTTGCAGCAGCCAAAGCACAATTTGTTCTTAAAGGATCAGCATTTTCTTCACCAAAGCAAGACATTTGCTCAAATGTAGACATAATTAAAGTAATTGCCGCCAATTGCGCCTTGGAGTCTGAGATTTCATCCTCATATAAAGAAAACGCTTGGGTCATAAACTCATAGGCCACTGTTTCATGATTAGTATAACCAATTTCGCCAATAACCAAAGCTCCTTGTAGATATAATCTCAGAGCTAATTCAGCCAAATCCGCTTTAGCAAGTGCTGAAACTGTGCTATGACAATATTGTATAATTTTTTGGCATTTCTTGTCCCAATTCTCATCTTCTTCGGCCTTGCCTTTATATTTATAAGCCAGTTGGTAAGCCGAAAAGACTAGAGGCGGTAGGACATGTTTAATACGTTGAGGCCCTCCTGTACCCAGGTGTTTGCGGGCAGCTTGTAAGATTTTATATTGCATGTCTGGATCATCCGATTTTAACAAGTGTATAAAACGAGCCACTATCCCCTGTTCTTCAGCGAATTCATCTGGATCAACTAAAGATTCTTGGCCATTTTTAATAGCTATAGTCTCATCATCTCTAACCAAGGGAGTTATTATATTTAAAACAGCATCAGCCTGTTCAGCTGTGGGTATCAACGTTTCATATTCCAGAATATTCATTACCAAATATAATGCCAAAGTTTTTCGTGACGTATAATCAAACTTTTCCAGTAAAGGACAAAAGTTATTCAACTGAATAACAGTCAAAGCATTATTATAGAAATCAACGCAAATACGCAAAAGACGCGACAACTCTTGATTGACGGACAATAGATGAGAAATACTAAAAGGAAATAAAATGTTATAAGTTATATAATATCAATTTTATGGATAGAGGAGTAAACCAACTTGTTCATATGAAGACAATCCAGTATTTGAGTAGTTGTGCCTAATACTTTGTCAACATAATCTACCCGGTCTGGATAGACTTTTTGGGCTAGACTCAATAAAGCCACTTGTAGAGATATAGTATCTTCCAGTGGCATATCAGAACGAGTCTTTAATGGAAGAATGAACGAATTTAAGCAATTAATTTTATACCTTTTTTTATTTTTATTTTACAAACCTGTACTATATTGGCTACTTGTACACTGAACACCTCAAAGAGCTCAACTTCTGCTGGTATAATGGATTCGATGTCTGTGCCATTGTTCTAAAAAGAAAAAAAAATTTTTTTAAATGTTACCAATTTTGTTCAAAATATTTTTATAAAAAATCTTATTTTTCGATCTATATCATTTTAATGATTGAGTTAGAAATTAATCAGTCTCAAAATCAAATGTTTTACTTTCAATAAAGCAAAAAAAAAAAAACATTGGAACATTTGTTTCAAAAATTTATCTATATTCTGCATGATAGGTTTTGGGTAGTCAGTCACCAAAACTCATAACTAACGAAAAGCAGTAGATTGTTTTTTTGGTAAAAAGTTAAAATCATATACCTTTACTGAAACCAACCTAATGAGAATCCAAGCAGAGTTATATTATTTAAGCTTTTTCCAATATAACAGGCTAATATATAAAAAAAAAAACTTTGAAACAAATATTTCTGTATATGAGAACACATTGCATACTACAATATAATAAAAAATGTTCAATATATATATATATTTTTAAATTTTGAATACTTTTTATAGTTTGTTTTTAAAAATAACATAATACATATATGCATGGAACGCTTTACTTTGTATTTGTAATAAGACTTATATCAAAATTTAGTTTAGAATTACCTTTCCATTCCTTTGATTATAAGAAGCTAAACGATCAATCAAGCATATTATGATGTTCTTAACATTAACACCCGTCTGCAATTGAGCACAAGACTTAAGAAACGGATCTAAAGTTTGTAAATGAAACTCATCGGGAAAAACTTGAATTATACACTCCATTAAGTACTCCTGAGCAATGGCATCGCGACAACTGACCACTTGCTCCAAAATACCAGGCAATATTAAACGTTGATATATCTCCAATGAAGCTGATTCCAATTGGGACAGGCGAACCAAATTGGTGCCAACCAAAATTTTCAATTCTTCACGTTCTTTTTCTCGGCGCGTCTTCTCACTTGAATGACCCTGATGTTGCATGCGAACCCACAATTTATTCATTTCAGCAAAATTGGTCAAAACAAAATCGATGGCATCATAAACATTGCCTTCATGTTCATTATCAGGCACCAAAACATCAGGCAAAATATTACGGGTACATTGCAATAGGTAATTGCGTAAAAAAAGACCACGCAGAGGATGTTGAACACCTCGGCACATTTCTACCAAATCTTTGAGTATACTACGTTTCAAAGAATGATCATTTTTAATGTAGACAATACCAACAGTAATGAGTAAATACAAACGTGGCACAATGGTGTGCGAATACTGGACAAGTTCATAAAGATCCGTTTCTTTTGAGGCTTTTTCACTCAAATACAGTTCGAGATGACACAATTCATCGGTAATAACCATGTCTAGAAAATAATTTATAGAGTTTTAAAAATTGCTAAGCTTAAGAACTTTTGACACAACTAACACAATTCATAGTAACTTTTGGGTGATAACATGGAGGTACGCAATTCACTCAACATAGCACTAGCACATTTCAAGGCATCCAGCATTCGTTCTTTGTCAAGAAAGTGATTCATTTGAAAGGCCTGTTTACGGGCAGAACTAGTGGCTTCTGCCAATAGTTTCTCTTGATCATCAACACTATTCGGCATGGTCTGCAAATAAAAATTAAATATGTATAAAAACAATTTAGCTAAAATGCTACCTCAATATTACACAGGAATAAGAATAAGACATGTTTGTTTGTGTTATATTGATAAAATTTTTGCAAATATCAAAACCAAATTTTTTAACCTTTTAATGATCCATATGAAATGTTTGCGTAATGGAAGTTTAAATGCGTGAACACCCATGGTTTGCAAGATAAAAACTAAGAATCTTTTTTTTTCCCCCCGAAAATTTATATTCGTATATTTACGAGGATTAGCAAAAATACAATTAATATTATTTTTTTTTAATGAAAAAGCTGTTTCTTAAGTTTTTTTTGAGAATCTCGCAACATAATTTTTGTTGTTTTTAAAATTAATTATCCTGATATGTAATCTTATAAGGAAAAAGAACTTGAAAATAAATAAAAAAATACGAGCAACCAAAAGACCTATTGTGCATTAGATGGTTAAGCAAGATGATGATTATTATGTATTAATGTCCATTTGTGTGTGCAATTGACGGATTCAGATTTTGCATTACGTTGTCAAAATAAACTATATAGTGTTTAGGAAGAAAGTCTATTATTTATATAAAATATTGCTACCCAAAACCATTGATATGTCGAAAAAGCATATTAAATAGAAAAGTAAAGCAGATAGAAAAAGAGACAATTACCATTGTACCAACACCACCTGAGACCGGTGAATAATTGGCGGAATTCCAGGGATACATGGTGCACCTTAATTTTAAGCCTACACTTAATACCTATATACAGTATTTCAGACAGAAACCTCTTTTTTTACTGCAGAAATTCCTTGTAGTAGGGCTGTGGTATGTAGCGGAAATTTTCTTTTTCACTTGTTAAAAACAATTGTCGGTGTGAATTTTGGGATTTTCTTCTCTGCTTCAGTTTTCAGTGGTTATCTTAGCTATTCAAAGTTTATCTAAAACTTACCATAATAGGAATGATTTGTGATTTTTAAAATATTATTGGTAAATTCCAATTTATTATTAGAAAATAAAAATTAAGGCGTCAATTGGAAATTTTTTCTTATCGGTTTTACAGATTCTCTCTTTTTGATGCAATTACTTCTGAGTAAACTCAAATGTCAATATGTTGACATTTACTAAATATATGGGGTTGCCAGATTATAAAGAGAAAATTACAATCTTGTAATAATACTTTCTTAAGGCCAGTATACACGGTCAAAATGCTTGACGTCAAATTCATGTATGTGTGCATGAAGCTTTGAACATACACGGTACTGCATAGCACTTCAATCATTCATTTGGTTTTTGATTTTGTGCTGTAAACATCATGCCGGTAGCGGACGATACACTTGTCGCCATTTTGGCAGTGTGCTTAAAAGCAAAAGAAAATTAAAAAAGAAGAAGAAGAGACGTATCTGGATGAAGGGGTGGTTAAAAAAAGGAATTCATTTAAAAATTTAACTTAAGCTTCCAGCAATTCTAAAATATTTTTCTTTCATCCGGCATCTCCTCACAACCATTTGCTTCAAAGTCACATTAAAAATGAGAACATGCTTGATCAATCAACGATATACACACATCAAATTCATACGTCATGCAAGCAGAAAATCTAAAATTTTTGATTTTGCTTCAATCATCGTCGGTGTGACACATACAAACACATTTTCACTAATACCACCAAAATGCAGTTCAATCATTTTGACCGTGTATATCCCGCTTTATACACAGTAAAATTTTACTATTTATAGAGAATTTGTACATCATTCTTCTTGAGCAGACAAAAAAATAATCGTCGTATTGTTCCACTTGTATTAATTAACGACATAATCAAATGAAACGCTTTTAAAATAATTTTTTATGTATGTCAGATATTGACATTTGAATAACTTAGCATAAATTTGCAAGCTCTTGCTTCTGTGTTCGAATTTGTTATTAAATATGAACAACAAACTTAAAAAAACAGACAAATTTTGTGTTGCCGCCTGATTTACGCCAGCGAGTCAACAGTGGACCAACATTATCCCAGCAATTGCGTCAACTCAACAACTGTTAGGTTGTATAAAGTACATTCGTTGCTGATCTTACTGGAGCTAAAATAAACTGAAATTATAAAGTTTTACAACATGGTCCATACCGTTAAATCAAAATCTTACAACGAATTGTACACCTAAGTCAACTTGTCATCAAGAAAGTTGAGTTTAAATAGAATTTAGAAACATAAAATTACTCAAATTCGTTTTTATTACAATTATAATTATTATTAATTTTGTACAATTATTAATTTTTTTCTTTGGGTATTCATTAGAATGAAAAAAATTTCAATAAACCTAAATTCTAAGGCACTAACAACTTAAGCTATCGGCTAATTATTGTAAATACTAAATGGGCGTTTTTTTCTATCAAAGAAAGATATGGTAATATTGCAAACTTGGCAGCACTTTTGATTTATTTACATACACTAAAATTATAGTGCAATTATGTTATTGCAGTTCTAATATATTTGTTTATTTCGTTTGTTAATTTCAATACAAAATGGATTCAAATCAAAAAATTATTGAGGCAGTACGACAAGAGCCAGCCATATATGGCAATTATCAGTCATTGGAAGAAAGAAATCGTGTTTGGAAGAAGTTATCTGCTAAACTGAATATACAAGGTACGGATGAAAAAATCTAATGAAGTTTAATTTTTACATATTGTATACATATATATTTTCAGAACAGTATTTAAAAATACGTTGGCATTATTTGGTACAACGCTATCGAAGTGAAGTTGATTTTAAATATGCCCATCAAATGCAGTTTCTTCAGCGAAAAACCAAAACGAATATACAAGAAGGTAATTGGCCGGAATTTGTTATTACAGAGGAAGATTTACACGATCAACAACAAGATGGAGACGAATTTGAATTCGTCGAATTAGATGATGTTAATAATGCGTCCAAGCCAATTAAAGAAGAACGTGATAAGGAAAAAGAAAACCCATATAGCGATAAAATAACCACAAATCGAAACGTTAAAACTACAAGAATTCCACACAATAGTCAGGAGAAAGAGAAAACTTTAAATATAGTTATACAAAGCGTTGATACTCTTTACAAGGCAGACTCTGATGAAAAAAGGGATGCTGCCAACAATAGGCAGATTACCGTTGTTAAATCAAAATCTGCCTTGGAATCGACAACAAAAACGTTAGATACTCCTTTGGATTCAAAACTTACAGATTTAGCGCCAATTGAAGGTGAGGGTCAAAAAGGACCCGAGATTGTGGAGTCTCTAAAAGACAATAATGAATATAAAAAGGAGGAACCTAGAAGGGAAGAAATCAAAATAGAGCCTCCACCACCTAGTCGATGTGAAGATGATATATTTGGAGAGCTGGTGTCAGCAATGTTAAAACGCATGGACGAAGCTAAGAAAAAGAATGTTAAAAAAGAAATTATTAATCTTTTATTAACGTAAACAATTTTGTATAATATTTATTAATGTAAGACACAAATTGTAGATTTTTTGATAGCGGTATAAGTTTCAATAAAAGATTTCATTTATATTTCGTCATAATTTAAACAAAATATTCTTTAATGGCCCAATGGACTTAATATTTAACTTTCTGATAGTTCGAATAAGAGTCGAAATTTTGGGTTTATTATATGAAAATAAGTTATTTTTTTTGTGAAATTTCGATTAACCTGATATCAATTTTAAACGTTTTGTTAAGATTGCTTATAGTTAATAAGCCCAATCGTGGGGTTCAATGTTGCTATTACCCACCCATAATGAAAATTTGTTCCTCTCAAATAAAAGTAATACGTTTTTTTTTTTATTATTTTTTAAATATGTAAATAAATTTTGGTGTATATTTATGACTACAAGTATCCAAAAAAGGTTTTTTCAACGATAATTACATTTAATAAATTTAATAATCATATTAATTTATAATAAAGAGAATACTGGACTCTAATTAAGGAAAAAACGTTTTTAATCCTACAAAAATCCTTTTAATTGTAATTATGAATTATTAGTATTTTTTTTTTTGAAACATAAAAAAATAACAATTTGTTAATATGAATTTTAACTATATGTATTTTTTTTTTGCATTTATACGAGTACAAATATTAATTTTTATTTATTAATTTCGGCTTTAATGTTTTTATTAATAATTTAATTGTTTTTTTTTTTGCAGTTTTATAATGAAATTCCATTGTGCATCATTGTTGTAATTAATTGTGTAATATAAACATGTATTTAAATCGACATTTACAAAAATTTAAGTGTTTTTGAATTTTTAATGGGGCTTTTATGTTTTTTTTTTAATTTTAAATCTGTTTTAATACATGTATAAATATTTTATAATATATCCGATACGATATTTTTTCTTTTTTTTTTTATAAAAAAAACAACTTATAAAACTAAAGTCGATCTTTAGCGACTATATTATACTCTACACAATTGCAAAGTCAAAGCATCAACTTTAATTTTCGAACATTCCAATATTTTTGCAAAAATATAATTTCAGAATGGAAATATTTTTTATATATGTATGTTGTTTTTAATAGGCTTTTTAAATCATACTAATTGTAGTCATTGAAATATAATCTTGTAAATTTGATAGTGCGGAGTATTATATAGTCATTTATTACTAACTAATAACTGGACCAACGAACGACTCATGTTAGTTGTAGTCTACAGTTTTGGTGTTAAACTTGTTTAACTTTTGATCATTGTTTAGTGTCATTTTATTTGTTTTTGTGGTCCCTTCATCTAATTTATTAATATGTCATTATAAATAAATCGAAATCATTTAACAATAAATCATTTTTTTTTCTTATCTTTTAAATAAATACAATTACCAATTCTATAAAATTTCCTATAAATTTAAAATCAATTTTTAACATGTATGTATAATAATTTCAGTGTTCGGCTTGAAACGGAGACATACACTGTCGAACAAAATTAGAAACTCATGACAATTAATATCTCCCTAATTATAAAATGAAAATCGATCATGAAGACCTAAAAAATGGTTCAAAAATACCTTTTCAGAAGAAGTTCCATGACCTCATTAGCATTGGATAAAATATAATTCACAGGATCCTTAAAATAAACTTCCGCTAAATTCATTGGTCACCCAGCTTTCCACCACATCCGAATCTTCTTTTTTGCTAAGGTATTTGTCAATTTATAATCTTTTATTTTTATACACATGAAAAAAAAAAATAAAAACCAATCGAGTTCAAATGTTTTTGCTGCCCAGTTTTTAAATTAATGAAGACTCATTTGAAATACATTTGGATAATTTTCAAAATAAAAGTGGCAATGGTGTAAAACAATGCACATCAGTAGATCTGTAAACATAACCAGGAATCAGTCGTATATAGTTGTAGGGTCCTTATAAGGCTCACTAGAATGTTTTCAAAACCTATAAAATATGGGTTCAATCAAAGCCCAAATAAAGTTGAGGGTTCAATTTGGTTAAAATATGAAACCAATTTTAGAATTTTAAGTAGTCCACATAATGGTCATGTATATAATATATTTTTGGAATTTTTTTTTCGATTTTTTGGAGGTCGCTAAAACATACATACATTTTTAAATTTTTTTTTCTCTGGCGCGTTTTTTCCACAAATTCAGATAAATCAGTAAAAAAAAGTTCTAAAAATTTGCAATTTTCTTATTTTGGTACAAATCTTATGTTCAGGGGGAATGAAATGGGGTAAAAATTATATTGTTTAATTATAAACCAGTACAATGAATTTAATATTTGAACTACATTCATCTTTTATTGAAATTGGTAAAATGCGGTCCATGTTCAGACCTAGTCCCCATACAAATGTCCTCTATGACATCGACTTAAATGGTCATAATATCAAAATTGTCATATTTATAAACGTGTTTATTACATTCATTAGTTATTCAAAAATTAACCCCATATATTTAGTCTCCTTAAAAATGACCCATATGAGATCAACCTAAATTGCCATAAGGTCCAAATTATCATGTAGATCTCAGCCAAATTGGGTTTGTGTGTATTTATTATTAGTGGTCCAAAAATAAACTCTTTAGGATAATTCTTATTCATAGCCCTCATATAAAGCTGCTTCCCGATCTTCACTTAAATATATCAAAGAACAAAAATATTGCACAGCTTTTCCTCAAATTTGGTTTGTATATGTTTTTTTTATAAAAACTAAGTATCTATATCAAATATGGTCATGATCGGTTCATTTTTCGACCTAGTCCCCATATTCATAAATATAGCATTCAATATGAATTTTTTCATATCTGCAAGCAAACAAATTAATAACAACTAGCCGATTCCAGCACTCGAAATTCGAGTGCAAGTTCTAGGAAAGTTTTTCATTTAATAAAGAACCTAAATGTATGCTTCACAATTCAACTCATTTTAAATGAAGAAAACGAACTCAACACATTAACCCAGATTAACAAATTTATGGTGCTTTACATGATGTGTTTTTTACATATGTACTATCAAATTTTCCCACAACAAAAGTTGTACACATCGTGTGATACATATGAAACATTGTTTATGTACAATACATGAGGAAAGTCACATGTACATTTTTCAATTAGAACAGGTTCTATTTTTGCATGACAAATATATGAAAATACAACACTGCTTGTGGCGAAAGAAAAACAGAGTAAATTATAAAGATTAATATTGAAAGAAAAATAAATTGTTTAATATTAATTAACAATTAAAAAATATATAACTTTTTTTTAACAATCAATTTTTGTAAATTCACAAATTAAATCAGCTGTTGTTTACATTTAGAGGTTATGTCATACGGAAATACATAAGCACGTGTGATAGCAAAAATTATGAATCGTATGTAAAAGACAATTCTGACAGACATGAGGAATTTCATATGGATAAAAAAAGTGACAGTACATATGTAAAAAACACATCGTGTAATAGCACCTTTAATAAACACATACATCGCATTGTATAATTTTATGTATGTGTTAATAGCAACTTTAAACGATCATAACTCCAAAAAAATATTCCAGACGATGAAAATCTGTAAATCTGGGTAACAGCTAAAAAGAAATACCTTTCAAATGATAAATTTTTTGTCAAAACCGGGGTGAAACTTACATCGGTAACAAAAAATCGCCTAGTCTATTAATGTTATAGATGCCATTCAAACTTGGTTTATGCTTATTTCCTATATCCAATTAGTTGGATCTAAAAGATACTCTGGTTGAGAGCACCAGGGAAAAAATAATATCGAATGTACGCGGCATAATCCAAAAGGGAAACACAATAATCGGTGAATATTAGGACTGATTAAAAAAAAACGATAGTCTTTGGACAAGAAGAAAGTGCATTTTTATCAAGACAATGTACGGGTGCACAAATATGAAGTCTCCATGGCAAAATTCCATGATTTGGGTTTCGAATTGCTACCTCATACGCCATACTTTCTGGATTTAGCCGCCAGTGATTATTTTCTATTTCCAAACCTAATAGAATGGCTCGGCGGAAAGAGATTTTGCTTTAACTATAAAATCATTGATCAATAAAATCCGTATCCTGAGGATCTTGAGAAATCCTATTTGGAAGGTTTTGAAAAATCGGAGAAATATTGTAAATTTTTTTTTGCCAAATTTTGTTTGTTTTTGAAATTGACGAGGGCCAGCGTTGGTACACTATTTATTATAATAAACCCGAAAATGCTTCTTTCTTTGTTCAACAGTGTATATATGTACAAAAGTTTTATTAAACATACTTAAATGTAAAATACATACATTTTAATATATAATAATTACAATTAAGAGTATAAAACAAAATTTACACTTACAATATGTAAAAAAATATTGGAATTTAATATGTGCGGTTTTTTTAACGACGAAATTACAATATAAAAAATATTTCGTGCGGTGTAATTTCCATTTAATTTATACCAGCAAATTTTTCGTTTTCCTAATTTCTGAAAGGGTTTTTCTCCTTTTTTTTTTAATAAAGTCTTACAACAATTAAATTGGAATACATTTTTTAAATATTGCTTTTTTTCTTAAATACAAGTTTTAAAACTTTTTTTTTTTGACAAATATTTTAAATATTTACTATAATGTCTTTTATATAAATTTTATTGTTAAATATAATCTTTGAAGGTTCGAAAATGGGGGGAATTTTAAAATTTTACATTGACAACATTTAGATTTTTAAATAAGTAGTATATGTTTTCATTTCTTTTCATTTTCAGTTTTCGTTTTTTTTTAAAGTTTTTTTTTTTTAACTTGACAAAACACTTGTTAAACATCTATTTATTGAAAACAACGATGTATGTAAATATGTAAAAGTTATAATTTTAAATAGTTGTATGGTATTTTACCCTATTCATTCTATATGGACCCATTTTGAAAGGATGTTTTTTTATTTTGTATTTTCAAACAAATTTTAGTTACAGCTTTACTTTAGTAAAACCTTTTTTAATTGAATTGCATTTTTAAATTCTTTTATAATGTAATTTGGTAAAAAAAATTAACTAAATTAACTTAGGTAAATATACATAAATATACATATCTCTATAAATAAAACTGTAATCGACTAAAAACTGTATTGACAGTTTGTGGAGGGGGAGAGATTATTTTAAATGTAATACTTATAAGCTTGTATTCGAAAGAATAAAAAAATAGATCATATCTTAAATTCTTGTGCTTTTCATTTTAAGTGTGTGTGTGTGTGTTTACAAAACATGTAAGTTTTCACAGCTTTTTGATTTTGAATCTCGGGCCCAGACACGACCTAGTAAACCTTTTACTTTTAAACTGGTTGAAGTGCGTGAACCACGATATTTACGAGGGCTGTTTGAGAATTAAAAAAAAAAATATATTAGTTTTAAATTTTATTTTGGAAATATAGAACAATTTGTAATTACCTGCTGTGGGCACTTCCAGGTGGCGTATTACCATCAGCAATAACATTATTTAAGGGACCCATAGGTGTATTGGGATTTGTACCACCTGTTAGGCAGGCACCGCTCAAGGGAGAACAAGCTCGCCTCTTCGATTTCCGTATTGAACGTTTTCTAAACATATCCCTGTTCAATAAGAAACAGTTTTTATTAACTATTTATATTCTATATTCTTTTGATTTTAAATTATAAAAATTGAATAGAAACATTTTTTGGTTAAAAAAATTATTTTTGATGTGTAAACATCTATACGCGCAGTGGGGGTAAATTTTTATTTCACAATACAATCACAAGAACAGCGTAACATGTGAGCGTAAGACAAAATCGGTGTGACTTATGATTGTATTGGTGAAAAATTATTATATGTGATAAACTGTTTGAAAATGAAAAATGAAAAATAAAAAATAAAAAATAAAAAATGAAAAATGAAAAATGAAAAATAAAATATGAAAAATAAAATATGAAAAATAAAAAATGAAAAATTAAAAATAAAAAATTAAAAATAAAATATGAAAAATGAAAAATAAAAAATTAAAAATAAAATATGAAAAATGAAAAATAAAAAATGAAAAGTAAAAAATGAAAAATAAAAAATGAAAAATAAAATATGAAAAATAAAATATGAAAAATAAAATATGAAAAATAAAATATGAAAAATAAAATATGAAAAGTAAAAATTGAAAAATAAAATATCAAAAATGAAAAATAAAAAAACAAAAATAAAAAATGACAAATAAAAATAAATAAAAATATGAAAAATAAAATATGAAAAATTAAAAATTAAAAATGAAAAATAAAAAAGGAAAAATAAATAATGAAAAATAAAATATGAAAAATTAAAAATAAAAAATTAAAAATAAAAAAATTAAAAATAAAAAATGAAAAATAAAAAATGAAAAATTAAAAATAAAAAATGAAAAATAAAACATAAAAATGAAAAGTAAAAATGAAAAATAAAAAATGAAAATGAAAAATGAAAAATAAGATATGAAAAATGAAAAATGAAAAATAAAAAATGAAAAATAAAATATGAAAATTGAAAAATAAAAAATGAAAAGTAAAAAATGAAAAATAAAAAATGAAAAATGAAAAATAAAAAATGAAAAATAAAATATGAAGAATGAAAAATGAAAAATAGAAAATGAAAAATAAAAAATGAAAAATTAAAAATAAAAAATGAAAATTAAAAAATGAAAAATAAAATATGAAAAATTAAAAATGAAAAATAAAAAATCAAAAATGAAAAATAAAAATGAAAAATAAAATATGAAAAATGAAAAATAAAAAATAAAAAATGAAAAATAAAAAATGAAAAATAAAAAATGAAAAATAAAAATGAAAAATAAAAAATGAATAGTAAAAAATTGAAAATTAAAAAAATGAAAAATTAAAAACAAAAAATGAAAAGTAAAAAATTAAAAATAAAATATGAAAAATTAAAAATAAAAAATCAAAAATTACAAATAAAAAATAAAAAAGGAAAAACGAAAAGTAAAAAATAAAAAATGAAAACCTAAAAATGGAATATGAAAAATAAAAAATTTAAAATTAACCAGTTGAAATAATAAATAATAATAATTATTTTTATTTTAAATAAAAATAAAAAATGAGAAATAAAAAATTAAAGAATTAAAAAAAATTAAAAAATAAAAAAACAAAAATTAAAAATAAAAAATGAAACCAGAAAAATAAAAAATTAAAAATAAAAAATGAAAAACGAAAAATGGAAAATGAAAAATAAAAAATTAAAAATTGACCGGTTGAAATAATAAATAATAATAATTATTTTTATATTAGCAGAGCCCCTGCAGTTCATTGCTATAAGTGATACATAGATGACGCTTTCTGTTTGATTTTAAAAAAGTGCCATAAAAAATCTTTAATTACTAGATGTTTACACATCTTCCCTGTGATCGGACTCACATTGATTTTTTTTTATATTCTTTTAATTATAAATTATAAAAATTACCTCGATTTTTCGGGATTTTCTAATTTTAAACGTATTTGCGACAATAAACCCACCAATAACTCATCTACATTGTGATTGATGCCAACTGAAGTCTCTATGAATTTACAATCGTAAGCTGTGGCCATAGCTTTACCATCTGTAAATGACCAAATATAATTTAACATACAATTTTTGCTTTGATTTATAATTTCATATACTCGTATTTAAATTTTATATGCTTACCTTCAGCACTCACTAAACGACTTCTGGCCAAATCGGCCTTATTTGCCACTAAAATAACCGCTTTTTGGGCAATATTTTGATTAGTCCATAAAACTTGTAAAATATGTTCGGCCACACTGAAACTACTGCGATCGGAGGCTGAATAGATAACACAATAGCCATGAGGATCATAGTTATTTAAACAATCATCGGGCTAAAAGTAACAACAGCCGAAATTGCATTAATTATTTATATACATATATATATGGTTCTTTTTTTTAGTAATAAAGAAAAAAACTTACCGTCATTTCAGCATAAGCATGATCAATAAATATCAATTCTGATTCTTCGCCACTTAATAATACTGATACGGATTTCTCACCAGAATCATCATCTATTCGAAAAAATATAAAAATCAATTCGACATGAAATTAATAAACAAATAAACTTATTGTTTACTTAGAAGAAAATTTGAAGAAAAATTTATTAAAAAATAAACTGTGAATGTTCGTGCAATTAAAAATTGAATTGAAATTAATTTAAATCTCTAAAGGAACACAAATGTATTTTATTTTTAATATAAACAAATAAATGTTAAGAACGAGTATGTTTGTTTGTTTGTATTGATGTTAATGTATACGATTGATTGATTGTTGACTGATTTATTTATTATGTGTGTTTTTATAAACAAAGGATATGTACATTGATTATTTTTTCTTTTTTATTTATTTATTTTATTTATTTTTTTTGTAACGATCAGAAACGTTTTCTTTCATAAATTTATAACGATGCTCGGCATCGATGGTGGTTTATGATGGGAAGTGAGAGTTGTTAGTGTAAAGATGTGAAAAGTGTAGTGCCGTATGTGCAATTGATTTGATTTCTTTGGAAAGTAAAGTTTTTCTTAATAAAAATGCGATTATACCATTAAACCACACTCTATAAAATCAAACATTAATTTTTTTTTAAATTACAATTAGGGTAAATAGCTGGGTCCGAATGTCATTAAAAACTACCATATTTAAATATTTCCACGCATTTGATTTGAATTGAATTTTTGTTTTTTTAAATTTTGGTAAATAACTTTTGGAATAACTGTTAAATTATTTTTCCATAATGATGTTTTAACATAAAAAACACATGGCAGCCGTTGCCGAATATTGAAAAACAAACCACAATGTTATTATGTAATGGAAATAAAAAACTGAGTGAACTAATTTTTTTTACTTTAAATTTAAAAAAGATAACACTGTGTTACAAAATAGAAGAAATTTAATATACTTATAAAATGATTTAGTATAAGTTGTAGAAAGTTGATCTAGTATAAGTTGCTAAAAATTGAAAAACCGTTGTCTTGAGTTACAAAACATTTATTTTGATAGATATCCCACTCACATCCCACTAAGCGACCAAAAAGCTCTTAAAGGAAAAATCCTAAGCTTTCTTATGAAAAAAAAATGCCCCTTTTGAAAAAAAGGCAAAAAATTCTTTAATTTAGCAAAAAAAAAAAAGTCAAAATTTTTTTTTTTTTAAGTATTTTTTTCCGAAATATTGAAGAAATAGCTTTCTAAACTATTTGGGACAAATTTTGCTAAGAACAATAGGTAAAAAGTTACATGGATGAGAAAAAAACACCTGTTTGGTCAAAATGTCAAATTTTGAACCCCTCTAACTCAGAGAGTTCTAGACCAATCTTGTTGAAAAATTATGTATTGGTGTAAGTTTCATCCCGATCGGAAGACATCGGTTTTAAAAGTTGACATGAAACGCCCCATATATATTTGGAAAGCTTAACCATTCATCCTTCTAAAATCTGTTTAAAACTGATTTAGTTAAAAATATATTATTCCGTGAAGTTATGAAAAAAGAACTTTTTTGTGCCGATAACTTCAGATTTTCAAGGTGTATTCAAAATTCTGAAAATTGCAAAGTGATTTAATCCGCCAGACCTACAACTTACACTGGGTCATTTTAAAAGTATATTTTCACTGATTTTAATTTTAAGACTTTTTTTATAGAAAATATTTTCGGTATAATTTTTTTTTAACAATAAATTTGTAAGAATTGAATATATTTAAAAGTTAATTTAAAGTTCTGTGATACTAGTGTTAAGATCAATTTGTGATATCTGTGTACTGTGTTGTCATCATTTATTTATTTATTTACAATTTCTGTGTCGTGAAGTCCAGTTTTTTTTTTAGATAAATAAGTAACTACAATTAGTAGGATGTAATATAGAATCAATTTAAATAAAATTATACAGTCCTGAAGAAGTCTGAAAAAAGCAGACGAAACGTTGGGTGAAAAATGAAAATAAATTGATCTTTTTATTTGCACCAAATTTTACCATCATTAGCCCGTAAGGAAACTCCTTTTTAGAACAATAATTCTAATGGTCACAAAAGAAAAATTTCATAAAGTTAATTTAAAGTTAAAAAAAAAATGTTAAGAATTCTTTTTCAATTTTTTAATCTATATATAAATTATGACCAATAATTTCCACACCATTTTCAATTTTATTTCAGAAAACATCAATTGATTTTCAGAAATTATGTATTTTTATAAAGTTACTTAATAAAAAATTAATTGGAAATGGTGTAGTAGCAAATATGTATGAAAAAAATGTATGATATTTATTTTGAAAACTAGAACAAATTTTGGTACAATTTTAATAAATTTTTGATATTTTTTTTTTACCGATAACAGCGATTTAATTATAATAAAATAAATAAATGAAAAACCTCTAATTTTTAACTCTTTTGTGTGTTTTCTGAAAATACAGTTTTTATAGCCTAGACACCACTGTGCAGAGGGTATATATCAGTTTGTCATTATATTTGTAACGCAACGAAAAATAAATTTTCGATCCCATAAAGTATATACATATGTATGTCGATATAGCGATGTCCGTCTGTTCGTCTGTCTGTTGAAATCTCGCTCATTCACAAAATATACATTTACACTTTTTTTTAAAATTTAATTAACATTTTTGTTATATATAGTGCTGTGGTTATTGCCTTTGGCGTAACCATTAATAATGAGAAGAGAAGTTTTAAAGTTCGGATAATTTATCTATCCAACAATTATGTATTTATTTTATTTTTTCCCTTTTTACAAAACGTGTCAAGTCTTACTGACGTAAGCGTCGATGCAAGAATAAATATTATAATACAAAAACTAATAATGCCAGTGTTCTGTGCAGGGTTGCTGCCACATCACTCCCCTTCCAAATATGTTTGCTATGCAACAAATTGTACGAATCTTCTCGGTACGTTTATTGCTCTTCCAGAGCGTGATGTTTCTGGAGGGTTAAATACGTTTTCCGTTGGTTGTTGCTGTACTGGTGTTATCTTTTGTGTTTGATTTACAGGTTCACTTCGTACACAAGTATCTGGTGAAGATTGTTGTTCGTCTTCGTTGACTATGAATGCTGCTTTTACTCTATCTATGCTTACTTTGATTATTTTACCACCTTTTCTGATGTCGAGGTTTTTATCGTTACGATTTATGATTTCGTACGGACCGTCGTAGGGTGATTTTAATGGTGCACGAACTGTATCGTCACGTAAGAAAACGTGAGTGCAGGTTTTAAGCTCGTTTTGTATAAAAACATTTTGCGATGTATGATTGGAAGTTGGAACCGGTTTTAGATTGCCAATTACCTTTCGAAGATTTTTTATAAAATCGCTTTCGATGTACTCATCTGTTGGTTTTTCAAAAAATTCTCCTGGCAGTCTGATCGTAGATCCGTAAATCATTTCGGCTGCTGATGCATTTAAATCTGGTTTGAAAGTTGTTCTCAGGCCCAACAATACTATGGGTAGGCTATCAGTCCAATTTGTAGATGTATGGCATTTAATGGCACACTTGAGAGTACGGTGCATGCGTTCCACTAGGCCATTTGCCTGTGGATGATAAGCGGTTGTTCGAAGATGTTTTGAACCAGTCAGTTGGGTTAGCTCTTTGAATAAATTTGATTCAAATTGCCTTCCTTGGTCGGTGGTTATGGCGCTCGGCATACCGTATTGTGATATCCATCCGTTTAAAAATGCCCGTGCAACTGTCTCGGCTGTTATGTCTTTAATAGGGATAGCGACTGGCCAACGGCTGAATCGGTCTATGCAGGTCAAACAGTATCTGAAGTCATCTGATATAGGCAATGGTCCCACTAAGTCAATGTTTACATGTCGAAAGCGTTGATCTGGAACATTGAATTGTTGTAGAGCACTTCGATTATGTTTATTTACCTTGTTTTTTTGGCATTCAAGGCAGGAATTAACCATTTTAGCGATGTCATTTTTCATATTTTTCCAGACGAATCGTTCGGTTATCAGCTTTACTGTTGAACGTTTTCCAGAATGTGATATGTTGTGGATTGAATTGAATACTTGTCTTCTGAACGATAGAGTAATATAAGGACGAACTCTTGTTGTTGAAACATCACACCATAATGATTCTTTGGTATTTTGTAGTTGTATGAGTTTTAGTTGTAGTGAGGAGTTTTGTTCGGCATCTCTTATTTCGTCATCATTCTGCTGGCTTAATGCAAGTTCCTCGAAATTTATTTGGTCGGCGTTAAACATGGCCTCTATCCGCGATAACGTATCGGCAACGATGTTATTTCTGCCGGAAATATGTTGAATGTTGGTTGTAAATTCACTAATGAAGCTAAGTTGGCGTATCTGTTTAGGGGTAGCCTTTTCTGGATTTTGTTGAAAAACGAATGTAAGCGGTTTGTGGTCGGTTAAAATTGTACAATCGCGACCATCAATCATGTGTTTGAAATATTTAACTGCCTGGTAGACTGCCAATAGTTCCCTGTCAAAAGTGCTGTACCTTTTTTGAGTGTCGGTCATACGCTTTGAGAAAAAACCAAGTGGTCGAAGATTACCGTCTGCTATCTCATGGATCGCTGCTCCAACACAGAAATTGCTGGCATCAACATGGAGAACCAATTTAGCATTTAAAGAGGGATGAACAAGTAGAGCTGCTTCCGCGAGGCTGTTTCTACATTCTTCAAAAGCTGTTGTTGCATCATCATCCCACTCTACTGGCGTTTTGTCATTTTTCTTGTTTGTTTTAATGAGCTTCTGTAGCTTGCTTTGTTTAAATGCAGCATTAGGAAGAAATCGTCTGTAGAAGTTTAACAAAGCTATAAATCGTCTCAAGTCACATGTGAGTGTTGGTTTGTTGAAATTTAAAATTGCTTCTACTTTTTCTTTAGTTGGTGAAACACCATCTTTTGTAATATGGTGGCCTAGAAAATTTATTTCGTTTTGTCCAAAAACACATTTCGAAATCTTTATTTTTAGACCCTGCTGTTGAAGGCGTTCAAAAACAATATTTAAATGTTGTACATGTTCTTCTTCACTCGACGATGCTACACATATATCGTCGATGTAAACGATTACAAAAGCCAAATCACGAAAAATGTTATCCATATAACGTTGAAATGTTTGGCTGGCATTTCGAAGACCAAATGTCATAACGTTGAATTGGTATAAACCAAATGGTGTAATTATGGCTGTCTTATCGCGGTCCTCTGGTGCGATGGGTATTTGATGATAAGCCCGTTCCAAATCGAGAGTAGTAAATATGGATTTGTTGTGTAGTGCTTGTGATATATCGTGGACGTGAGGAATGGGGTACCTGTCCGGTTTGGTTACCGTATTCAAACGTCTGTAGTCACCGCATGGTCTCCACTCACCCGAGGTTTTCTTTGGTGCCATGTGTAGTGGGCTGGACCACTGGCTGCTGCTCGGACTGCATATACCTTGCTTTAACATGTATTCAAATTCCCTTTTTGCGAGAGCCAGTTTTTCCGGATTGAGCCGTCTAGCCTTTGAGAATGTTGGCGGTCCCTCAGTTATGATATGGTGGTGAACTTTAGAATTTTCGGAACTTGGTGTGTACTTAAACGGTTGTGTTAAGTCCCGATATTTATCTAGAAGCTGTTTTACCCAACCATTTGTTGCTGGCGAAATCGTGTAAATTTGTTCATGGCAGCTCTTTGCTAAAATGATATTCACCATGAGCTTCGTTTTGTTGTCAATTAGCTTCTTCTTCCGTACGTCAACTAAAAGATCGTACGCATGTAAAAAATCCACGCCTATGATAGGTTTTGTAACATCGGCAATGAGAAATTCCCAGTCCATTTTTCTTCGTAGGCCGAAGTCGACTGATATGACTTTCCTACCGTAAGTTTTTATTTTTGTACCATTTGCTGCGTATAGATTGTATGGCTGTGGTACATCGCGGTTTGTTGGAGGCAGCACGGAGAAATCTGCGCCGGTGTCTATTAAATACCGCATTTTTGTTTTTTGGTCGGTCACAAATAAGCGACGGCTTTCTGCAGCTTCCTCTCTGTTTGCCGCCGAAGACAGAGCTGCATTTAGTTTTCCGGTTTGAGTTTTTTGAATTGACAAGGTTCCTCGCATCTCCAGGCCTTGTCCCCAAACCTATAATGAAATTTGCAAAAAGGAAAACGTACCTTTGATCTTGATTTTTTTTGGTTACGTTGATGATTGCGGTCATTTGAACGGCTTCTATTGTGCTGATTTGTCTGCATGTCCTTGATTTGGTTTCTGAGTTCCTCTATTTCAGCTTTTAGAGTAGAGTTTTGTTGGACAGTTGAAATAGTAGGGTAGTTTTGTACCTCCATCAACTTATCGGCTTGAAGAGCCATTTGTGCAGAAGCACCATCAACAACTGTCACAATTGAGCGCACCGTTTCTGGCAAACGTTCCATCCATAATGATTTTAATGCATCGTCAGAAATTTTGTCACCAGCCAAGTCTTTCATCCTTCTCAACAGCTGGGAAGGTTTAAGATCGCCAAGTTCAATTTCTTTTATCAACTTTCTCAGCTTTCGATGGTCCGAATCGGTGTATTCGGCAATTAGCGACTTCTTCACGGCATCGTATTTTCCATTTGTTGGTGGTTTTCTTATGATGTCCGCTACTTGTATTAGATATTGTGGTTCTAGCGATGAAATTACGTGGTGATACATGGTGTCGTCAAGTTTTATCCCGGCAACAGCGAATTGTGACTCCATTTGTATAAAGTAAATGTCCGGCTGTTCTTTGCAAAATGTCGGTGGCTTGACACCCACTCGGAATACCTCACGACCACCTCGTGCGTTGTATTTTTCCGATTCGCTTACGTTAGTTAATGGATCCTGAAATTCATCCTCCTCGTCAGACTGCTGCTTTTTATCGTTCTCCATGTTGTGTATCTACGCTAATCGTTTCCGATATAATACGCCCTACGTTTTTTCTTCTTTTTTTTTTTTTTTTTTTTTTTTTTTTCTTTTGACGGCTAAGACTTATCTGCTTGTCGTCGGGGTCACCAATGTGGTTATTGCCTTTGGCGTAACCATTAATAATGAGAAGAGAAGTTTTAAAGTTCGGATAATTTATCTATCCAACAATTATGTATTTATTTTATTTTTTCCCTTTTTACAAAACGTGTCAAGTCTTACTGACGTAAGCGTCGATGCAAGAATAAATATTATAATACAAAAACTAATAATGCCAGTGTTCTGTGCAGGGTTGCTGCCACAGTGCAATCAATTCAGATATTAATGTTAACGTCAAACCCATGCGGAGGATATTAAAGATATGACATAACCGTATTTAATACTTTTACTTGTTTTACATTCTATTTTATCAGCTAAATTTCGAATTAAATTTTCAAGTCTTTTTTGAGTTATGAAAGTTTATTCAGAAACAGAAAAGAAAATTATTTGAAAACCCCCTTTTTTTTTGAATTTTGGTAACAAAATTGTAAAAATTCAATTTTCTTATTTTTTTTAATTGCAACCAATTTGTTTCACCCTTAGTTGAATTAGTATTACATTGTTACACTATTTGACTTTGAAAGCAGATTGTTTGTTAAAACAAAGATTTCGAAGAAAAAGATATTTTTGCTTCACACAATTATTTTCTTGGAAATTTATACGCTGAAAAAAATTTTAACAAAAGAAAAATTATGAGGAAAAAACAAAATGTTGCTTGACACATTTTATTTCCTGGAAATTTTTTAACTGAGAAAAACTTTCTTTTTACATGAACAAATTTTATATTGAATGAAAAACATAATTGTGTTTGACACATTATTTCCCTAGAAATTTTTTCGTTGAGAAAAATTTTGTCAAAGAACTTTTTTTTTTTACTTCAACAAATTTAAATTGAATGAATATTTTTTTTCAAATTCATATCAAGCGTTATGGTGGTATTAGTGAAAATTTGATTGGATGTGTGTCACCGACAAAATCTAAATTTTTTTGGATTTTCCATCAAGTATCGTCGATGTGACACATACAAACAAGTTTTCAGTAATACTACCATAATGCTTGATGATGAATTTGACAAGTGTATAGTGGCCCTTTACACAAGTAAAAAATTACGGAGAATTTAGCTTGACACATTTTTCCCTAGATTTTTTTTTTCTGGGATAAATTTTGCCAAAGGATTTTTATTTTACTTGAACATTTAAAAAAAAAATAATGGGAAACATAATTTCGCTTGACACATTTTTTCGCTTTAAATTTTTTATTAAAGGATTTTGCTTTTACTTGATAAAAAAAATTTTGAATAAATAATTTTTTTTCACGCAAAACAAAAATTAAGAATGAAAAATATAATTGTAGGGATAAACCTGGAAATTTTTCGCTTAAAAAATTTTTTTCTTAAAGGTTTTATTTTTTATTACACAAATTTTATAAAGGCGTAAAAAAATGTTTCATGAATAATTTTAATGAAAAATTTTTAGGAGCACTTTTTAGGAACACTCTTTTTTGTGGGAGATAAGTTATTTTGCTAAAAGTTCTTGGTTTATTTTAGTCAACATCATGAAGGGTAGAAAAAGATTCGGAACTGCCGCCTTTAAAATTAATACTATTACTACCACTTAATATAGACACCGCCCTAAATACTGTAAAACAAAGATTTATTGAATGCAGGAATCCATAAATTTTATAAAACGACACACACATGTGTACAGATTGACGTGAACCAAAGCAATTAAAAATATGTCAAGTTCATTGCGTTTTTAATATACTCGTAGTGTTTGTTGCATGTGCAACTTGTGGTCGGTCTATTGTAACAACGCCCTCCATATGAGGTCACAATACAAAAAAAAAAAAAAATAGAAATAAGTAAAAACTATGTATTTTTATGTGCATGAAAGGAATCGTGATAAATCAATGAGTAAATCTAAATGAATATTTGGGTTTGGGATGTGGGTGCATTTTATTGTAATTATAGCAATATAGATCTTTATTTTTGTTGTTGTTGTTTTGGTTTAATGTAACAAAGCTAGTTAAGTTATTAAAAAAATTCAATAATATAACAGAGAAAGGTAAAGAAAAGTGTTGTAATTTATTTATTTATTTTTTTTTTTTTGCAAAAAGAGTTTTATTTCTTCTTTGTACAATATTGTATGGTTTACCGTCAGCGGGTTTGTCGATATGTATACGAATATTACAATTATTGCCTGCAGTCCCATATTGTTTGTATTTAAAATTGGATTAAAATAGATTGCAGGATATTAACAATTTAATATTTTGTTTAACAGTAAATAGATTATTATAGAGAAGAGGAAAAAAGAAGGTAATAGTACAAAGGTGAACAAAAAAAAAAAAAAAAAAATAATTTACTCAATAAACATATTTTGCAAGAAACAAAGAATTTTGATTTCTAACTGAATTTGGCAAATAAATACAAAAGAACACAACGCAATAGAATTGTAGCAAACAAAAATAGTCATGATTGTGCAAAGAAAATGGCAAGATGTTAAGGAGTTTTTCCTTTAAACAATTTCATTAAAATACACTGCCCAACAAATTGGATTTATGGAAATTAGCGCATCTAATATCTACTTCTTTAAAAATTATGTTTCTTTATTATCTTGAATCAACCGGAGAATGTTGGGTATTAACTGAAATTGTTGTTGGTCCCTTTCCCTTTTCCTTTATGACACAAATATGATTACAAAATAGTGTTTGTTGCGTTTTGAAATTAGATTTGTTGATGGCATTTCATTTCATGTCATAGAAATGAATCTAATTGCGTGCAATGTACATGTGCTTCTGTATTTTTTTTCGTTACCTATTGCTGGTTATTTAAGTTAAATAATGATATTGTTTTTGAATTTTTTTTTGTGTTCATGATTTGTTGAATTGTGCATGGCAAATAATTTTCAGTTGGCCTAAATATTTTAAATATATTTTTCGATTTGAAATTTGAATTTAAGCAAAATAACTTCTTAGCTTTCGTTATTATCATAATATTTGACCTTCTCCGAGAAAAGGGACCTAGTGTGTGAAAATAAAGTTTTGAGAAAAAAACGCATTTAAAGTTTCTACACCCTTTTAGGTACCAGAATCCACCGTTTTTGACACAACCCGTTTATTGACATACTAGGTCCCTTTTCTCAGAGAAGGTCACATATAATGAAATTTTTTAAATAATTTGAAATTAATTTTTTTTTTGTTCAAAAATTTATAAGACCAAATTAGGCAAATCTGAGAAATTTTGTGGTTTATAGTTTTGATAGTCGAGGAATTTTTCTATAGAAAAATTTCTCAAAATTATTCAGAGTTTTAAATGGCTCAAAATCTACATGAAAATTGAAATAAATTACCAGAATCTTTATTTATGGAAAACTGATATATATAATTATTTAAATTAATAAGAAAATATTTCTTCATAGTCTGAAAAACTAATACATATCTGAGCTGTTTCAATAGCAAAAAATTTTACGGTATTAAGGAAAAGGAAAAAGGGCACACAATATTTTTTAAGAATTTGTGGGTTGAGAAACAGTTTACAGGAAAGAGCCCTATATAGGAAAGAGCCCTAAAAATTAGAGGCCCTATTTTATTTCCTAGAAAAATACGGCCCTCGACTTAAAAACTTGTGGGACATATACGGATTAATACATAACAAAACCAACCAACCACCACAGAATGTTTTCATAGAAAAGCCATTAAGCAAAAATAATAGCAATAACAAAAGAAAATAAGATTATAATGAGGTTGAATGAAAACTTGTATGAACTAAAAAAAAAAAGAAACAAAGCATAAACTTACCAATACTAGTGTCGTAAGCATGTAAATATTCTGATGTCATAAATTGTGATACCAAAGAACTTTTACCCACTGCAGTGCCACCCAGCATAAGAACTCTAAAAATAAAATTAAAAATAGGAATAATTAATAAAATGAACAATTTTATTGTTTTTATAGAAATTACCTATAGGGACCACTACCCGGATTTGAAGTACTACTTTCCCGACTTGAGGCTAAACTACAAGTGGCTGAATTGCGGGCTGAAGGTATATGGCTAGGTTGAAGTTGTGTAGTTAAATGTTCATTACTAATAAAAAGTTAGAAATATCTTTTAACATTTTTGATTTTGTTTAAATTTAAAGTATTTTAATAACAAACCTGGAATTTGAACTGGCTACACTGTTGTTGGATTTACTACGACGACTTTTTAAGGAATCGCCACGATTTATAACACCTTTGCCGGTTATTGAAAAATGTCTCAATCTGTAGTATTCCTCTTCTACACCAGTGTTGGGCATAGATGCAACTCTAATTAGAAGACATCAGATTTGATATTAATTTTCAATATTATTAAAAATTAAATTTATAATGAACATACCTTGATCTTTGTTGCGGCAAACATAATTGGTTGGGTCTGCCAGGTGTTTTTACTGACTGTGATCGACTGTGATGAGGAGAACCATAACTGTAATTTTTTTTAAAATTAAATTTCATTAATATTTATTTGATTTATTAAATCCACTTACCGCATTTCAAAATCTCTCAACTCCTCGAATGTCAGTGTATTGGTTACATCCAATAATTGTCTCATATTGTCATCACGTTTTTTCTGTTGCTGTTGTTGTTGATAGTTTGAATGCTGTTGCGTTACATTCGGGGCCTGATGTAATTGCTGCGAATGACGTTTGCGTGCAGACAATGATATAATATTTTGCGGATCTTTGTCGTGTTCTACGCTTATGAAATCATTTTCATTTTTAATCAGTAATGTTTCAATGGTATTATCTAAACTAAGGGACGGCTGAAATGGCAAATAAATATATATATTTTTTTATAAGGATAACATTATTTATGTTTAAAAAAAGATATTTATGAAAAAAAAAAAAAATAAGTTGTTTTATTTTTATTTGGAAAGATAAATATTTTTAATTAAAATATTTTAATGAAAAAATTTCAGTAAATAAAAAGCAATATTGCTTAACATAAAAAACAAATAATTTTTTTTGATTGAGTTAGCATTTAATAAAGCTCAAGGATCAAATGTTTTTACATTTAATAAAGCAAAAAACATGAGCACATTTGTTTTAAAAATTGATCTAAATTCTGCAAGATAGGTTATGCAGCAGTTTCGGTTCGAGTCACCAACACTCATCACCAGTAACTAAAAGCAGTTGATAATTTCTTTGGTATAAAATTATATTCATATACCTTTGCCGAAACCAACCTAATGAGAATTCAAGCAAATATTTATGCTATTTAAGCTTGTTCCAATACAACAAACTAAAATATAAAACAAAACTTTGAAAAAAACTGTTTATATATGAATGCATTGAATTCTACAATATACTTGTTTGTTTTTGACTTGAACAAGACGATTTGTGCGTGCCCTCCATATTTTTAATATATTATTTTCTGTTTTTATACATATAAAAATAAATAAATAAAATAAGATTTTTTATTTTTATATTTGTAAAAACATATAAATAAAATAAGATTTTTTATTTATATATTTATAAAAATAGAATATAAATTATAAGATTTTTTATTTTTATATTTGTAAAAATAGAAAATAATATATATAAATATGGAGGGCACGCCGTCAAATATGAGTTTATTAAAAACACATTTTCTTTTTCATGACTAAAACAAACACGTACATACTTATATTTTAGTAAATATGTAATGTGTACTCATGTACTGATATATTTGTTTCAAAGTTGATTTATATCATAGTTTTAAATAAAAAAAAATATTTTTTTATAAATTATTAAGGCACGGCTGAAATGGCAAACAAACATATATTTTTTATAGGGACAACATTTAAGTAAAAATTTTTTTTGTAAGTGTTAAATTAATTTTTATTTTAAATAAAAAATAAATTAAGACAAAGCAAACATTTTTTTATTTAAAATTTCTAGTAATAAAAAAAAAATATTAAAAAAAAAAACAAAATAAATAAAAATGATAATAAAAAACTATTTTAATTAAAAAAGAATTGTCCTTTTTTTAATAAAAATTAAACATAAAATAAAATTTAAAAAGAAATTTTAATTAAATAAAAAAAAAAACATGTGAGTCCGATCACAGGGGAGATGTGCAAACATCTAGTAATTAAAGATTTTTTTATGACACTTTTTTACAAGCAAACAGCAATCACTTATAGCAAGCAACTGCAGGAGCTCTGCTAATATAAAAATATTTATTGTTATTTATTATTTCAACTGGTTAATTTTTAATTTTTAGTTTTTCATTTTTATTTTTCGTTTTTAATTTTTAATTTTTTATTTTTCATTTTTCATATCATATTTTTCGTTTTTCGATTTTCATTTTTCATTTTTTATTTTTCATTTTTCGTTTTTCAATTTTCAATTTTCATTTTGCATTTTGCATTTTTCATTTTTCGTTTTTCAATTTTCAATTTTCATTTTTCATTTTGAATTTTTCATTTTTTATTTTTCATTTTTTATTTTTAATTTTTTATTTTTCATTTTATATTTTTCATTTTTTATTTTTCGTCTTTCATTTTTTATTTTTCATTTTTTATTTTTCATTTTTCGTTTTTCGTTTTTCATTTTTTCTTTTAAAATTTTTTATTTTTCATTTTTAATTTTTTATTTTTCATTTTTCGTCTTTAATTTTTGTTTTTCATTTTTAATTTTCATTTTTCATTTTCCGTTTTTCATTTTTCATATTAAATTTTTTATTTTTCATTTTTTATTTTTAATTTTTAATTTTTATACCCTATACCACTATGTGGTTTGGGTATAATGACTTTGTGCTGCTGTTTGTAACAACCAAAAATATTTGACCTAGACCCATCTTTAATTATACCGATCGAATCAGAATCACTTTCTGAGTTGATTTAACAATGTCCGTCCGTCCGTCCGTCCGTCCGTCCGTCCGTCTGTGTGTCCATGTAAAGCTTGTAATCAAACTGCAGGTCGCAAATATGAATATATTTTGACGAAATTTGGTATATAAGCTTTTATCGGCCATGGGATGAACGCTATTGAAATCGGTGAGAATCGGTCCATGTTCAGACCTAGCCCCCATACAAATTACCCATATGAAATCGACATAAATTGCCATAAGATCCAAATTGTCATATAGATCTTACTCAAATTTGGGTTTGTATGCGTTCATTACATCCACTAATGAGTAGTCCAAAAATGATCCCTTTGACCCCATATAGAGGTGCTTCCCGATCTTCACTTAAATCTATTAAAAAACAAAAATATTGCACTGATTCTTCTCAAATTTTGTTTGTATATATTTTTGCAAAATACAAGAGACTTTACCAAACATGATCAGGATCGGTCCATTTTTGGACCAAGACCCTTTATAGATATAGCATCCGATATGAACTTTTTCATATCTGCAGCCAAAAAAATTAATAAAAATCCCACTCAAATTTGGTTTTTGCTTATTTTCAATGTCCAGTTAGTTGGGCCTAAGAGATAGGGTTTCTAAACGCATGGTATAGGGTATCGTATAGTCGGTCTAGACCGACTATTATTTTCTTACTTGTTTATTTTTCTTTTCTAATTTTTAATTTTTTATTTTTCATTTTTCATTTTATATTTTTATTCTCAATTTTTTATTCTTAATTTTTAATTTTTTATTTTTCATTTTCAAACAGGTTATTACATATCATAATTTGTTCACCAATACAATCATAAGTCACACAGATTTTGTCTTACATTTGATATGTTACGCTGTTTTTGTGATTGTATTGTGAAATAGATTTTTAACCCCCTGCGCGTATTTTTGATGTGTAAACATACATCAAAAATTTTTTAACTCAAAAAAAAAATTTTTTTTAATAAAATTTCTTTAAAAATATTTTTTCAAAATGAATTATTTCAAATATTGTAATATAAAAAAAATTAGGTAATCAAAGGGCGACAGAGAACGTTTTAATAACATGTTGTAATTATAAAATTGTTTTAATAACAAAAACAATAAAAAATAAATAAAAAATTAATTTTGTTTTTACATATAAAATATATTTTTTTAAATATTTAAATTTAAAAATTATTTTTAAATAAAATTTCTTAAAAAAATTGAATAAAATTTAAAAAAATTAAATTTAATAAAATTTCTTTAAAACTTTTTTCAACTCGAACAAAACTTATTTTTTTTATGAAAAAAATATGTACCTATATACATTTAAAAAAATATTATTTTAAATAAAAAATAAATTAAAAGACGAATATTTTAAATAAAAATTCTAGTAACTCAAAAAAAAATATTTTTTAAAATTAAATTTTAATTAAGTTCAATTAAAAAAAGTTTTAAATATCATGTTGTAATTATAAAAATAAAAATTAAAACAAAAATATAAAAATAAATAAAAAATTATTCTTTTTTAAATAGATTTTTTTTTTAATTTTAAAAATGAAAAATTTGAAAAATTATCTTAAATAAAATTTCTTAAAGAAAAGTTTTCAAAATATATTTTTTTTTAAATAATTCAATTTAAACTTTGTTCAATTCCAACAAAACTTAGTTGTTTTAAATGAAAAAATATAAATATTTTAAATAAAAATTCTAGTAACTTGAAAAAGAATATTTTTAAAAATTAAATTTGAATTAAGTTTAATTGAAAAAAAGTTTTAAATAACATGTTGTAATTATAAAATTGTTTTAATAAAACATAAAATAATAAAAATAAGAAATAAAAGTAAATAAAAAATATTTGTTTTTTTAAATAGACAATATTTTTTTTCATTTTTAAAAATTGAAAAATTTTAAAAATTATTTTTAAATAAAATTTCTTAAAAAATAGTTTTCAAAATATTTTTTTTTAAATATTAAATATAATTTCTTAAAAAATTGTTTTCAAAATATTTTTTTTTAAATTTTTCAACTCTAACAAAACTTAGTTTTTTATGAAAAAAAAAATATTTTTTTATACATATTAAACAATATCGTTAAAAAAAAATAAATTAAAAGACAAATATTTAAAATAAAAATTCTAGTAGCTCGAAAAAGAAAATTTTTTTAAATTAAATTTTAATTAAGTTGATCTAAAAAAAATGTTTTAAGTACCATGTTGTAATTATTAAATTGTTTTAAATAAAAATAATAAAAATAAAAAATAACAACAAAGAAAAATTTTTTTTTTAAATAAAAATATATTTTTTTTTAAATTGAAATTAAAAAATTATTTTTTAATAAAATTTAAGAAATTGTTTTCAAAATATTTTTTTTTTAATATTTCAATTTAAAATATTTTTCAATTGCAACAATTAATTTAATTTATTAAAATTTTGAATTTTTAAATCAATATCAATATTTTTAATTTTTTATTTTTCATTTTTCATTTTTTATTTTTCTTTTCTAATTTTTAATTTTTTATTTTTAATTTTTCATTTAAATTTTTCATTTTTTATTCTTAATTTTTAATTTTTTGTTTTTTATTTTCTAACAGGTTATTACATATCATAATTTGTTCACCAATACAATCATAAGTCACACCGATTTTATCTTACGTTTGACATGTTACGCTGTTCTTGTGACTGTATTGTGAAATAGATTTTTGCCCCCCTGTGCCTATTGATGTTTAGTAACATGTTGTAATTATAAAATAATAACAAAAATAAAAAATAAATAAAAAAATTAATTTTTTTTACATACAAAATATATTTTTTTAAATATTTAAATTTAAAAATTATTTTTAAATAAAATTTCTTAAAAAAATTTAATAAAATTTCTTTAAAACTTTTTTCAAATCCAACAAAACTTAGTTTTTTATAAAAAAAAATATGTACTTATATACATATTAAAAAATATTATTTTAAATAAAAAATAAATTAAAAGACAAATATTTTAAATAAAAATTCTAGTAAGTCGAAAAATAATATTTTTAAAATTATATTATAATAAAGTTCAATTAAAAAAGAGTTTTAAATATCATGTTGTAATTATAGAAATAAAAATTAAAACAAAAATATAAAAATAAATAAAAAATTATTCTTTTTTTAAATAGATTTTTTTTTTAATTTTAAAAATGAAAAAATTGAAAAATTATCTTAAATAAAATTTCTTAAAGAAAAGTTTTCAAAGTCTATAAACAAAACTGTTTTCATTAAAACAAAAATGAATATTTATTCAGAAAATTGTTTGACGAAGCGCTCAAGTTACTTTTTGATGTTTTCCCATTATTTCGAAACAAACTGCTGATATTAATAGGAGCCTGATTCTGATTTAATGAAATAAATCTTATTAAAATATATACGCTTAATACCATCTTCATTGAAGAGGAAAGTTCATAATTTAGAGGTTTTAATCAAATTTCCGAATTTTAATGTTTCACTACGAAAAGTTTATGGTCAATTTGAAAATAACACAATCAGTCATATTTTCTTCTTTTATTTGATTTATGTAACAAAAAATATAATCGCTCTATTTCAATCTACAACTTCTTCACAGTGTTCAAAGACGGCCACTATTTTAAATACACCAACAAAACTTACCCTTTGCCTATTTGAAAATCTTCTGCAAATCCGTTTATATAAAGGATCCATAATTTAATTAAATATTTATATTATTTTGTTGTTATTTTTGAAAATTAACGTTTATAGTGAATTTTTGTTCTTATTGAATCATTCAAGCTTGCTTGATTTTCACAGTTGTTTAAGTTCACTTTTAAAATATTTGTTTTTTGCGGTTTTCCACCCGAATAATTAAATTATTTTGTTTTAATATTTTGTTGTAGGTACGTATTTTATTATCTCTGCAAAAGTCTATTAATTTAAGAAGAGTGTTTTTCTTTTAATTGAAAAATCTTCTTAATTTTAATATTAATTATTGTGTTGTGCACTGAAAAGCGTATCGTAAACAAATAATAAGTGATCTCAAGAATACAGCCGTTTTTATAAACTAAACCAAAGTATTGTGTGAGAAATCACATATAAATATGAATATATACCGGAAAAGTAATGAGAATGGGCCGAATTTTTAAACTTGCCATATTGAGGGAGGAGGTGTTTAATATTTATTTTTTTTGGAATTCAAAATTATTGATTGATCGATAAACTCGACCGATTAACATCATATCAAACTTCAACACCAATGGAAAGTTATTTTACGAAAAAAGTTTTTTTTACGAAAAGAAACTTTGTTTCGCTAGGGCGAAACAACGTTCACAGAGTCCCGCCAGTATTCATATTATAACACTGGTATTTGTTTATTATTCTGATGTGCGGATCCAGTGCCAAAATCTTGCCACTTTGATTTTAAAATTTTCAACTAAAGTTTTACATGTTGTAATTTGTGGTAAAAATTTTTATATATGTGACCTTCTCCGAGAAAAGGGACCTAGTGTGTCAAAAACGGGTTGTGCCAAAAACGGTGGATTCTGGTACCTAAAAGGGTGTAGAAACTTTAAATGCGTTTTTTCTCAAAACTTAATTTTCACATACTAGATCCCTTTTCTCGGAGAAGGTCACATATTATGAAAAAAATTTTTACTTATCTATAAAATTAATAGGCTAGGCGATTTCTTGTGACCGATGTTTTGTTCTACCGTTTTATCCCGATTTTGACCAAACGTATATTATTTGAAAGGTATTTCCTTTTAGCCGTTTTGCAGATTTACAGATTTTTAATTTTGTTCCTTTATTTGGAGTAAATTGCACTTAAAGTTGCTACTACATACTAAACATACATAAAATTATACATATGCTATGTGTGTTTTATTAAATTTTTTAATGTGTTTGTTAATGAGTTTGTTATCTTCATTCACAATAATAATAAACCATAAAAGTGCAGGTTTGTGAATTGGCTGAAATATAGCTGCATAGAAAATGCACTCGATTTTCGAGCGCTGGAATCTGCTTGGTTATATAATAACACTTGCTTTTATTACTATTGTATTGTGGAGATTTTCGAAAACTCTATATTGATTTGAGGTAAAATTTTCGATTTTCTAATCTAATCTATTATTGGCAGAATTATAAATATTATAATGTCATAATTTTATAAGTCGGCTAGAGTCCGAACATTTAGAACTAAAAAGCTGAACATAAATAATTGAAATCATTTCAGGACGAAAACTTTAAAAAATTACAGACATAATCACGAAATCAACACTTTTCCAAAAATTATGATTTATTTATTTACTTTTTTATTATAAACAAAAACTCTGGCGATGTATTGTGTTGATCTCAGGAAAATAGGTTATGGGAAGGAGGAAAGAGGGAGTAGTGTCTGTGGATATTTTTTTAAGATTGTATCAAGAAAGACTTGTGTGGGTAGTTTGTTGGTTTGATAAATGAATTTTCTCTGTAATGCGTTGTGCAGTCAACTGGACAATAGAGTACAGACGAATCTGATTTACTATAGAAGCGGGTAGTACGAACTGAAAGTCTGGCTCTTCGAATAAGTTCACTTATCTCAGTTGAACATTTCCCATGGTAATATCTATAGTGCAGTGTTATACAACCCACATTCCGAAGATTTTCTAACGAGTCGAATCTCAATGCCTTCCTTTGTACATGGTCCAGTAACACCAAAATTGATTTTGTATATGTAAATTGTATTCCATTTTCGGTTGGATGTAAGTGGTATAGATTTTAGGGAGATCGGAAGAAGTGAAGTAATACAATACAATTGAAAAACATAGTCGTTCCAATTGGACATCACATTGAATTCTCATGCCCAGAAAATCAAGAGTATCCAATTTCTCAATACCCCTATACTACTTATACTATATATAGATGACATTTTTGCATTCAAGGCCCTATGGGTCTTGCGCGCATTAAAATCAACCATATTCACTTTTTGAATAAATTTAAAAAGTTTAATTTCAAAGCAAGTCGAAAATATCTAAAACTCGATCCACTCTAATAAACTTGAATGTGTTGTTATAAATTGTATCTGCACGACAAGATAGAAGACAAGAAAAGATTCGAGAGAATAATAATTAAATTTAAAACATTTTCGTGGAATCATGAGATGTTCACTAAAAATAATATGAACATGTAGTAAATTATTGAGAAGGGGATTTTGTAGAAACATAAATAAGAAATCATGCACGTCGTTTATTTGCACCTGTTAGTAGGGCTTGGTGGGAGGTCTACATAAAAAAAGACTAGTTGATGGTATTGAAGAAGTGTCAAAATATGATTTGGAAATGTTTTGAAACGTAAGGTTTTTAAATAGATAACAATTAAAATACTAGATCGATTTCCAATCGTATTATATTTATTACAAAATTTTATCCCATATTAATTCATATTAATTTCTCATGGAGAACATTCAAAGAATCTAAATTTAAAATCAGAAGAACATTAACATTTTAAGGAAGTATTGGCTCCCTTACCATAAGCAGTGTTCATTGCCCGCCACTGTTTCATTCTAGCAGTCCGTTGTTTTTTTTCCAACGTTTAAATAAACATTTTATTAATTGACTCACTTTTGTTTCGATTTAAAACCCTTTGTTTTCCGTATTAAATAGAACAGCAATAAATTTTCCTGGACAAACGATACAGGCACAATTAATATTTACTTACTTGTTGGACGACAATAGTTGCTCTCGGCTGTGTGCATACAGCCACCTCCAGAGGATTGGCTGTCACGTTAATAGGGCCACCTGAATTGACTGCTACATTAGCGCTGCTATATTGGCAGTCAGCCAAATAGTCGTGTGTGACTATGGATGATGATCTTGTTCTGTGCACTTCCTCGATAGCCGCCGCTGCTGCTGCACCGCTATTTGAATTATTTTTAAATGATTTTTTGCGTGAATGATTAGACTTTTCCATGAAAAAGTCAACACGCAAATTGGATAGCGGTGGTGTTGTGCTACGTGAATTACTGGGACTACTGGCGTTTGAAGATATACTCTCCCCATTGTTATTGTTCTTGGAATTCAAATGCTGTTGATTGTTATTGCTGCTACTTAAGGGACTTGTGGTTTTTGTGGATAGATTTAAATTCGAACCATACTTTGGTGGCATTTGATCAAATTGATTAGCAATATCTTCAAATTTCTTCAATTCTATTTGAGAGTTGGGTGAATGATGATGCGGTTGTGGATGATGATGATGATAATGATGGGGTGGTGAGTTTGTTGTAATCGACTTCGGACTAAATGCATCAGATTTTGGTATAAATGTTTGTGCTAAAGAATCGGAGCGCAAGCGTTTCGAATTTTTGCGTGATGTTGGTTTCTGCTGTTGCTGCTGCTGTTGTTGTTCTTTTTGTGAAAGTAAAGTATATTGTTGATAAAAATCTGTGGGTTTTGGTGAAGAACTGATCTTGGTTCTTTCATATACCGAACAAGGTTCAACATCATCGGAGTCGCTGGTACTTGTGGCAGAACTAGAATTTTCATTTACCGCAAAACATTCGCGTTGTATACGCTCATAATCGAGAGCTTCACGGTCGAAGGGAAAGAGTATGCCGTCTTTGAAACGTTCACTGCCTCCCGACGACGAGCTGGACGAATATTTCCGTTGACCTGAGCTCTGCGAAGTTGGCGATAGTTGTTTGTTGTTCGTAGGCCTGGTCGGTGGTGAGTTGTTGCCAAAGAAATTGCTATCCTTCATTGTGGGTGGAGCAGAATTGACTTTGGACGATATAGATGGCGAACGATGACGACGTTCACGTTTAGGACTAGTTTTATGTATTGCGGCAGCAATTGTGGCTCCTATAGAATAGCGATTACGCTCTTTAACACTGACATTCGGCGTATCAGTTCTGGATTTTTTGTTGCCAATCTCAACACCACCACCAGTCTTTTGCGAGGCATATAAACGTTGCTGTAATCTGTCATTGGGAGATTTACATGTCATCTCTCTATTGCCTTCTGTTGCTGGCAACTTCTGCTGTAGCAAACGTTGTTCATTGTAGTTTTTTTGTTCGGTTTCATCTTTAAATGTGAAACAAGTACGTGACTTGTCACTACAACGAGCGGATATTGGAGATTGTGGTTGATCGAATGTAAAGTGTTTACCGCCACTTGTGGGTAGCGGAGCCGTACTAGGTATACGTTCTTTATCCATGTTGCCAGCACTTAACGGCATATGTTTGCGGTGCGAAGATAGTAGGGGTGTTGTTGATGACGGCTCACCCGTTAATATTGAAAGGCAGGACTCTTGACTCTATAAATTAAATAACTAAATAAATATCTATGACAAATACAATCAAATCAATTGGATTGATTGTAAGCATACAAACAAAAAAAGAAAAAAAAGCAAACAAACAAACAACCAATAAGCAGACATGACTTAAAAAATAGGCAATGAAATCATAAAAATAATGTATAATATTTAAGTATTATAGCGGTTTAACTGTAAAAGTCTTGCTTTAAAAAACACAACAAAATATTTCAAACAAAAATTTAATAAGTTGTTTCGACCACAAAAAATAAATTATAAAAATTAAGCTAAACATTAAGGTGAAAACACGACTGATTGTTTTGACTTACCTCTGTGCTATCCTGTAAATTCATATCGGGACGCGAATACGATGAACAACTGGTCAACTCAAATTCAGTACCCTCTTGCTCAGAGTCTACTTGTATGGCTGTTAGCAAAGGTTCTTCCAAGGAACTAAATATTGGCTCACTTTGACCGGACGTATCACCTGAAACGCATTCAACTTTTAAGAAATTATATAAAAAAATATATATATATATGTATGTATGTATATGTATATATTAACACTGCAAGAAGTATTGTTTAATGAAGTTCGGAATGCGTAGTGTTCCGAATCAAGCTTGAAAGAAACATTGTAAAACGAACATCGGTATCGGAATATTGTCTTCAGTGAAGCTTTGAGGGTATAGTGATTTTGTGGTAATTTTTGTAATTACCAAAATTATTTGACCATCTTTTATTATACCGAAAGTGATTCTGAGTCGATTTAGCGATGTTCGTCTGTTCTTCCGTCCGTCTAGGTGTCTATGTACACATTGAAATAAAACTGCAGGTCGCAGATATGAATATTAGGGTGACAGCGGTTTGTATGAAAAAAAATTTTTGGTCGAATTTTGAGGTGTGCGGGTCGGATTATTGTGACACTGGATCTAAACCTTTAGTGCACAAAATTTGAGCCAAATCGGACAATGATTTCTGGACGCGCATTGAGTTCAAGGTTCAAATAAGAATTTATATGTAAAAATTATCAAAAAAAAAAATCGTTTTTCACAAAAATTTTGATATTAATAATTGCGTCTCAATTAAATTAATTAATAAACTATAATCTAGAGTAAATTATCTTTCTAATAAAGCAACAAAATCTATTATCGGTTGATAAATAAATGCACCGCAGACCACTTGAGTAAAAAAATCGGGCTCACTTTTTTTAAAGACATTGAAATAATTTACAACAATAATATTTTTGCATTCTCCTGATCCCAAAATCATCTTATGTAAAATATTTTGCATCTCTTCTATTGTTATGCCGCTCTAAAATAATGTTAAAGCGGTACGTATTTCTTAGCACTATTTCGAAATCTCCAATTTTACTTTTTCAAAAATTTTGTTCAAGAAATTTTCCGAAATCAACGATTGGACTTTAAGGTCTTATGAAAAAAATATATGTGATTAAAAATGCCAAATATTGTTGGTATCCTGTTCATAATTTGGCGAGGGCAGCTTTTTTATTTTAGCGGATTTGAAAAAAAATTTGATTTTTCATACTTTTTCAACTGTTAGGCTACATCTTTTTGGTGTTTTCATATTTCAAATATCTTTTGTCGAAATATTATACTTCTTGATGTAAGTTCTCAACCCTGTAAATTAAAGCTAAATTGAAACCCTATAAATTGTCCCCCTTTAAGGTCAAAGGTCAAATTTAAGGATATTTACATTTTTTTAAAACAAAATATCCGCACGTCTTGAAATTCCAAAAAAAAAAAATGGCTATCACCCTAATGAATATATTTTGATGAAATTTGATATAGGAGTTTTTATCGAGCATAGGATAAACTCTATAGAAATTGTTAAAAACACGACTTAAAATAAGTCGTGTTTAAAATATAACTGAACTCGAACCTGTTTATTGTACATGTTCTGTTTTTTCTTAGTACACGAGCCACAACACGACTTAAAATATAACTGAACTCGAACCTGTTTATTGTACATGTTCTGTTTTTTTTTCAGTATACGTACCAGAACATGAACTTCAAATAAAGCAACACTCAAAAATGTGTGGTTTATGTGTGATTGAAACAAAAAGTACGTGATACAAAAATGTTCGTGTAAATAACGAAATATTGAAACGAACACAGTCATGATTGTGTTGGGCACCGAAGAAAATTTAAAAACAAACATAATTGATATGAAAATAAAAATATGTGTGTGTTGGTCTAAGTTATGTTTGTTTACATATATGTCCGAGTTTTTTATTTTATTTTTTTTATTCAGTGTGTGTTTTTTTCTGAACACTGATATTTACACCTAGATCCTATTATAATGACCCCTATGAGATGGACTTAAGTTGCTATAAGATACAAATTGTCATATATCATATATCTCGGTCAAATTTGGTTTGTGTGTATTTGTATTTTTTACACCCATTAATCAGTAGTCCAAGAATAAACCCTGTAGGACAGTTTTTCTCAAATTTGGTTTGTATATAGTATCCGATATGAAATTTTTCATATCTGCAGGCTTATTTTCTATGTCCAATTAGTTGGGTATCGTATAGTCGGTCAAGACCGACAATAATTTTCTTACTTGTTTGATTTGTAACACTGTGCCTTAATGAAATGGTGAATCGACTAGAAAACACGTCAACTGATGGACATTTCGTCAAGGAAATCAAAGATAAATTGTTGACAAATCCACGATTAATAATTAAAGATATTCTTGATATTATTGGCATAACAAGCTCTATTTTGAAAGATATTTTGGACCACAAACGAATCAAATTTCGATTGGCCCCAAAAACTCTAATTTTTTGTTTTTTTAAATAGCGTCCCATTCATATCTCTATAATAATACTTTCTGACTACTAGAATGAAATAAAATGCATCATTACGGTTAATGAGACTTGGAGCTATGTCTACAACCCCGAAACAGCCGACAAATTAAGCAAATGTCGTGGAAAAGTTGAAGCAAGACCAAAGTCGATCAGAAATCAAAGTCATGTTAACGGTTTTCTTCGATTATCTTTGAGTGGTGCATTACGAATGCTATTCGCCGAACCAAGCTGTTGGCAAAGATTGTTATTTGAGTGTTATGAGTCGAGTGCATGAAGCTATTCGCAATAATTTTGGGCAAATAACTCTCGTTTTTTGCACCATATTAATTTCCAGTCTCATACTGCATTGGTTCTTTCAAACCTTATACCTCATCTCCTTCCACAATCACTGCCCGATATAGCACCGCATGCCTTTTGGCTATTCAATAAACTCAAAAGATCACTCCGATGAAAGCTTCTTTACCAAATTTCTTAAAAATATATTCATATTTGAGACCTGTAGCTGACAGACAGACAGACAATCAGACGGACGAATGGACGGATGGACTGACATCGTTAAATTGACTCTGAAAGGGATTCTGAGTCGATCGGTATTAACGCTTTCACGACCGAACCTAAACTGCTGAAAAATTTGTATTTTTTTTGTGAATTCGTACTTAACGACCCAACATTTCTAAACAAAAGTGTCGTCAAAAATATTTTTTTTAATTCCTTCAAGGAAAAAATCGATGGGACATATATATCCCATTGGTCGTCAACGGTCAAAATTAGCAACTAATTTACTCCGCTCAAAGCAAGTCAGTGATTTTTGTTTTTATTTTTTACATAAATAACTGTAGTTTTGGTTTTGTATTTGTTGTAAATTTTTAAATATAGATCACAGAGAATCGGTAAGTAGTTTGAACTAAAAATGGAAAAGAAAATCGTTCCTTTTGTAAAAAACCTTTTTGTTTCACAAAAAACTGTAATTGTTCCGAAGATTACCATAATTGATTTTATATTTTTGAGATATTCAGAATTAGCCTTTTTCTAAGTGTTTTTAATTATAGTTTAATTAATTGTTGATTTATTATTATGAATTTTTTTAACTTAATCAAAATATAAAACTATAAAATATCTTTTTTACCATTGACGACCAATTGGACATATATGTCCCGTACTGAATTTAGCTGAATAATAAACCGATTTCAAATATTTTGCTGTTTCTGAAAACCATAAATACTGGTCCATGTTATATCAACATTTTAATGTTTTTGGCTCAACAACGTCCGAATTAATGACATCCAAATATGATTAAAAAAACACAACTTTTATACTTTGGGGTCATCGTCTTAGGTCCTGAGAATACATGTGCCAACTTTTTTGGTATGGTCTGAAAGCTAAAACTATTCTCTGTCGACTCAAGTCGAATAAAAAAATCAGTTGGAAAATGTGGAAAATATTAAAAACAATAAAAATGGGACATATATATCCCATTGGTCATGAAAGGGTTAAAGGAGGGTCTGAGTTAAATATTTTTGGTAGTTATGTATAAACATAAGCTCAAAATCATTATACCCTGTTTTAAATGTTTTTCAGGCTTATGCACTGGATGTTCGTGGGTCCTCTAATAAGACTTTTAATCTGTTGTCTGACTAAAATATTAACATCCCTGTTATAGTAAAATCAACTCTGATCTTCTCTGATTTTTTGTTAACAGTCGTTTTTTCTTAAATCAACTCTGATTTTGACATTTGTTTTTCAATTTAAATATTAGATAAAGTTAAAAAAGGGCTAAAAAAATGGAAAGAAGATTTAAAAATGAACTGAGAATTAGAAGTTTCCATTGTGTCAAGTGTTGGTTCATAGAGATGTTTTATTTACTTTATTACTATAAAAAGATGTTGACGGATTTGTCAAATGACAGCAGTTATTTGAGAGTTAAGTAGGACTTGAGTGTTAGTTAGACCTAGTTTGTTAACGGTGTTATGAATATGAAATGCTTATTCAATGGATACGAGGTGTCAAAATTTTGGTTATGAATAAGGCTGTAAGTATTCAAAACTTTTAAATAAGTTAATAGTGGGTATTCCACCTCCATTTCATGTTAATTCAATTCGAAAAGTTTCGATTAAAAAGACAGCTTAACAAAATAATCAGTTTGGTGAAGGCATGGTGATTAACCGTTTATTTGGGTTCTGTCGGGCGAAAGTTTGGTCCGGTACTGGAGATAAGTGAATAAAGATTTAACTAAAGCGAATTGGTTTTAACAGATTTTCTTTATATGACTAACAATAACTTCTGTCAGTGTTAATGAGTACAGATTTTTTATGTACATCCTTAATTTCTATAGTTAACATTAAAGGGCACTACTTAAAAAATTAAACAAAAAAGAAAAAAAATCAAATTTTATATACAAATTCATTAAATTACCTAAATCTAAAGAATCGCAGGTCTCCGAATTATCTGTATGCGTAACATTCGTAATCATAGTCGATGCTGAATCTGTAGATGTATTTATGATGGTATCACTTGCCGAAGCCGAAGATGAACCCATTATGACCACCTTTAGTTAGAGGAACAAAAAATATATATATTTTTTTAAATTGTGATACCAACGACTATAGATACACCAACGACTATATATGTATGTATATCTAAAGTCGTTGCTGATACCTTGAATTCTTCACACATGTTGAAGACTGACCTTGGGCACGGTTTTCGTATTGGTTGTGCCTTCAACCGACGAATGATACAAAACGGCTGCACTACAGATGGCATTTTTCGTTATTTGGGTCATTGAAATGGAAGATTTATTTGCATTAGCTTTCGTTTTTGTACTGCGACCACTTTTGAAATATAAACGCCTTAGGGCTGTGGCCGACGAGGAAGAGGAGTTATTAACACCATCATTATCCGAGCTACTAGATCCACCTGAATATAAATCGCCAATACCATTAGGACGTTCATTTGTGATTTTGGACTTGATTTTTTGTGCCGACGATCTAGACAGCTCATGTGTTTTTGTTGTGGTAAATGTTGATTCGGCCGAGTTGTTGGCCAGTTGAGGCTTAGTTGATCGACAGCCTCGGCCTCGACCATTATGTGTTGCCTGAGGACTGGGAGGTGTTTGACTGCGTAGTGCAAGTGCCATAACTGCTGCAGAACGTGTACTAGTACAATAGGTTGAAGGAAGGGTTTTAGATGAAGATTTTTTTGTAACTACAGATCTAGTTTGTTGGGCATTTGCTAAAGCCTGGAAGTGGGTAGGGGAGGTATTATCGGAAAGGCCTGCATCTGTAAAATGGAATATTTTTGAAGAAAAAAAGACATGTCGAACATGCACATTATTACATACATATTTACATAGACCATTCCTTCTAAAAATCTACTAACATTTCATTTGAAATTTAATTTAGCAAGCAATACACACCTTTTCCATCGTGCTTTGGTGTTATCGGCCGCTTGGGCCATTCTTCAGCCAGAACTGTTGATGTTGATTCAATGTTATCAATCTAAACGAGAGAAAAATGTGACAATGAGACAAAGAACAAAACAACAATGAATATAAAAATGACTCAAACGTCGATAAATAATTAAGATAAGATAAAAAATATGTACATATGTATCTCTGTCTGCCGGTCTAAAAAGTGTACGAAAACTAAGGTGCTTTTCTTTAGTCAGACATTCAGTTTTCAGTATTTAATAAAACATAAATGAATAATAATGATGTCGTCATCGTTGTCATCGTCTATCCTACATCAATTATTAGTTTCCTTTGTTCTTATAGTGTCCATGCTTTGCATATCAGATGGTAAGTACAAATTTTAATCAAACTTAAATGCAATAATTGACAATTAAGAAGCGTTTGGCATATTGATAACTTAAGTTTTAATTATTGCACAGTGGGACATGCTGATTTTTCTAAAGTACTTGATAGATAAAAATAAAACTTTAGTTAGTTGTAGACCCCGCAGAGTTTTTATGTTATTTTTGTTTGGAGTGTCAAGGACACCCTCTACTTGAAGAAGGCAGAATAAATATTTAACATGCCAGTATTTAAAGATATTGGATGAAAAATATTATGGAATTATAGAATTTTAACAAAATGTAAAGCAATGGCTTTAGGAAGTTAATCTTATATATTCCAAAAATTAGCAAAAGAGTCAATTTGAAGAACATAATAGATTTTTTTAAGATGGAAAAGTGTCACAATCTTCTTTATATCGGTTGGAACTTTAAATCACCGAGAAAAATAAGTACTTTAAAACTTTCAAATTGATTAAATGTTCTAACTTGCTCACCTAAGAAATTTTTCGAAATTGCCTTTATCTGAAAAATTGGTTTAACAAAATATAATATTTGAAAAGTCATTATTGAAAATTTCAGTTGGAACCATTACATTTTTTTTATAATTTAATTTAACATTTCGGTGTCCAACTTAAGCAAGTAAGCAAGTAAGAAAATTATAGATGATCTAGACCGACTATACGATACCCTATACGATGCGTTTAGAGAAATGGTCCTAGTTCCAACTAATTGGATATAGAAAATAAGAAAAGAAGCATAAGCCAAGTTTAAGTGGCATTGTTATTAATTTCATTACCTCCAGATATGAAAACGTGCATATCGGATGCTATATTTATAAGGGGACTAGGTTGAAAAATGGACCGATTCTGATTACTTATTTTTTATGAAAACATGTACAAACAAAATTTGAGAAAAATCAGTGCAATAGTTTGATATTTGATAGATTTAAGTGAAGCTTTATATGGGGGCTATGACAAAGAATTGTCTTAAAGGGTTTATTTTTGGACTACTGATTAATGTGTGTAATAAACCCACACTAATCAAATTAGACCGAGATCTACTTATATGATATTTTTGATCTTATGTTCTTGGGGACAGACGGACGGACGCAGGAATGGACATTGCTTAATCGACTCAGAAAGTAGTTCATAGTCGATCGGTATAATAAAACGTGGGTGTAGGTCAATTAATTTTAGTAGTTACAAAACAGCACAAACTTGTTCATTATACCCTGATGACATAGTGGTATCTTATATATAAAAGTGGAGTTTTGTATGTTTTTACGTTTGTTTTTGGTTTATGGGAGACTACACCACTGAACCGATCGTCTTGAAATGTTTACAGTATGTAACTGCCTGTCCGAAAGGAAAAGTAGACTATATTTTTTTTTTTGAATTTTACAAGTGTTAAAGTAAATTTTAACTATCTAATTTTAACATATAATATCTGGAATATTACGACAGGAAGAGTTCTGAAACTATGTACATATACATATTACACAAATTTGAAGTGTCGCGGAAAAATGGACGGGATCAGATCAAAGTAAAATATTTAATACAAAGTAAATATTTAATGTCATATATCTGGAGCACTGTAGTTTCAAAAGCTTTGGAAGTTTGTCTGAGTTCCGAAGTTATTAATGTGACTAGTTGCCTAAAAAATGGGATAGGGCCAATGGGCCAAATGACAGTCTTGAAACTTTTGACAAGTACATAAATTACCAATGTGAGTAGTCGTGGACCGAAAATCGCGAATAACAAAAATCGCCAAAATCAAAAATCGCCATATACCAAATACAAATCGTCGCAAAATTCAAAAACCACAAAAAATAAAAATCGTCATAGTCGAAAATCGACAAAACCGAAAGTCGCGAATAACAAAAATCGCCAAAACAAAAATCTACAAAAAAAAAAAAAAAAATTGCCAAAACCGAAAATCACGAATAACAAAAGTCGCCAAAATCAAAAATCGCTAAAATCAAATCGACAAAATCGAGAATCGCTCAAATCAATCGCCAAAAAATCTCAAAAAACAAAAATCGCCAAAATAAAAAATACCAAAAAAAAATTTCCTAGTCAAAAATTGCCAAACCTGAAAATCGCGAATAACAAAAATTTCAAAAAACAAAACACGCCAAAATCAAAAATCGCCAAAATTGAAAATCGCGAATAACTAAAATCGCCAAAACTAATTTCGGCAAAAAAAATTGCCGGACCCGAAAATAAAAAATCGCCAAAATCAAAAATTTCCAAAAACAAAAACCGCTAAAGCCAAAAATCGACAAAATCAAGAATCGCTCAAATCAATCACCAAAAAAATATCAAAAAAACAAAAATCGCCAAAATCAAAAATATCAAATAAGCAAAAATCTCCAAGTCAAAAATTGCCAAAACCGAAAATCGCGAATAACAAAACTCGCCTAAATCAAAAATTGTCAAAACTAAAAATCGTGAATAACAAAAATTTCAAAAAACAAAACACGCAAAAATCAAAAATCCCCAAAACCAAAATCGCGAATAGCAAAAATCTAAAAAAATCAAAAATCGCCAAAAATCAAAAAAACAAAAATCTCCAAGTCAAAAATTGCCAAAACCGAAAATCGCAAATGACAAAAATCGTTTAAATCAAGAAGTACAAAAACCAAAAATCGCGAATAACAAAAATCACAAAAAAAATAAACAAATCGACAAAATCAAAAATACCAAAAAAGCGAAAATCTCCAAGTCAAAAGGTGCCACAACCGAAAATCGCGAATAACAAAAATCATCTAAATCAAAAAGTGCCAAAACCGAAAATAGCGAATAACAATTACAAAAATTGCCAAAACGGAATATCGCGAATAACAAAAATCTCCAAAATCAAAAAACGCTAATAATAAAAACACGCAAACAACAAAAATCGCCAAAATTAAAAATCGCAAAAAAACAATAATCGCCAAAGACAAAAATTGCAAAAACAAAAATCGACAAAATCAAACATCGCCAAAAATAAACAAAAATTGTTTTCTACCAGATGTATTCCCAGTTTTTTATTTTGTTAAGATGGGTGTAGCGAAGCTTTTCGTGTGTTACAGCAAGTAGATTATAAAAACTTGCCTAAAATAGAGCTATAAAATATTTCACTTGGCAACAAAAAAAGAAAAAATGTGGCCTGCTAAACATGAAAAACGCAATAAGAAAAAGTTATACGGACAAATTTCTTTTTATTTATTTATTGTTTATTTTGTTCGGAACTAGTTTTGCTTATTATACTATATCTCGAGTTGACGCTGTGACTATAAGTATAGATAATAAAAAAATACCACAAATCATACAAACATTGTTTCATAATTACATTAGGATTTTAAGTGCAATTGGAGAGATATATGAAATAAAAATGGAAATTTTCGAAGAATATTCAAAAAATTCGAAAAAACGCTAAGTATGTTACAATTTTTCTCACGGATAGCCCGCACATATGCAAAGAAAATAAATCACCAACCATTAAAGTGATACAGATCGAAAATAAGATTATTTATTTTTATATTTGTAAAAATAGAAAATAATAAATAAAAATACGGAGGGCACGACGTTAACGCTAAATGTAAGTTTAGCAAAAATATTTTTTTTTTTCAAGACCAAAACAAACACGTACACGTACATATATTGTAATCATAGGTATACAAATATATTTGTTTCAAAGTTGTCTTTATACCCTCTACACCACTGTGCAGAGGGTATATATCAGTTTGTCAATCCGTTTGCAACTCATCGAAATAAATTCCGGAGACATTATAAATTATATATTTATATGATGTTGTCGGGTTGGGTATTATTCCCTCCTTCACTGCGACCAAGTAGATCTAGTGTGGAAATCATATATATTCTTGATCCTTATAAAAGGTGAAGTCGATCTGGCGAAGTCCGTTGATAACTGCCATAGATCGAGTGGGTTGCACTACTTAGGCTTAAAATGTTCGTCATAATATGCGGCAGTTTGGTATTGAATTTGGAGCCTCTAAACCAAATTGGTGAGGTGTGACGTGCGAAAATATATAAATTTATATAAAAAACTAAACATTTGTAAAAATGTTTATACATAACAGTAAACACATTTCTGTTCACCAAAAAATGTATTTGTGCAATAATAATGCTTCAAATAAAAGCCCACAAAAATACCTAAAATTTTTGGTAATTATCTTATTAGTTTCAAATATCATTGTAGAAATCTAGCCATTGTAAGTTGAACCTAGCATATCTACTGCTTTTGGTTACTGATGAGGCTTAATGACATTTTGAGACCTAGCCTCCATATAAGGACCCCCTATGTTATCGTTCGATAGTGCCCTAGGAACTAGATAATTACATATATCGTGATCAAATTCAATCATAAATCATCACTCAAAACATGAAGATTCTAGACTAATTTTAGTCTTAGTCTCCATATAAAGCAGTTTCCCGATATTCAGCTAAATCTACCTATTGAATGATGATTTGCACTTGCTTCCGTACAAAGTGCAATTGATGAGGCCTACGGTTTATTTACAGAAATTTCATAAAAATTAATGTTTAAATACTAACAATTAAAAAATGTTTGTTGTGAATGTATTACTTTACTTTGTCTTGAATTCCCTCTATAAGGAATTTTCTGATATTATTTGTGACCTTCTTGGTATACACTCTTTGATCAGATTTCATTTAGAAACAATTTCATTATTCGCTTATTTTATTAATTTGTAAAAATAATTCGATTATATTTTCTGAGATAACTTCATCGGTCTAGACTATATGATAGCCTGTACCATGATTTTAGAGAAAGTGTCGTAGGATCAACTAATTGAGTAGCATTATTATGAATTTGTTGCCGACGATATGAAAAATTTCATACATATACCAAATTTGAACAAGATCTTTCCAATAATATGGATCTTATGGCAATGTTAGTCTGAATATTCACTGATTTGCACCAACTTAAATAGTGATCGTCATATGGCTGACAGAAGCTTATATACCAAATTTCATCAAATTATATTTTTATTTACGTCTTTGATTAGAGGAACATGGACACACAGACGGACGGACGGATAGACATCGCTAAATCGAGTCAGAAAGTGATTCTTAGTTGATTGGTAGGTCAAATATTTGTGGTAATTACAAAAATCAGCACAAACTCATTATACCCTCATCACAGGGTGGTATAGGATATAAAGATACTAGTTGAGATATGGTTTTAACGATTTCAGTCCTTCCTGAAGAATATGAAATTGCTTACCAAAACTTAAGCTACATTCCTTGTTAATCACTGAATATTTAACCAAAAATTGTTCAATATTATTTAAAATCATAAGATAAACTAGAACATATAATATTTATGAGCCATAACCATAAAACTTTTTATACCTGTTTAATTATTATTTTAATGTTAAAAATTTGTTTTCATAAAAAGGTCAAACACCTTATAAATACATACTTGTAAATGCATTAATATATTAAAGTAGGCCAACATCCTATAAATAGCACTTTATCTGTACACAAAGAAGGTACAGTCTGAGGTATATACTCGTAATTGGAATGGGCCCCCTATTATACATACATGCGAGAATTTATGTATATATGGATATATGACTGTAACGTTTTTAATTGTAATTTAAATAATTCCAATGAATTTTTAACAATTCGTAATTATGTGAATCAGTTTCTTTCTTACAATTCACACACAGTTTTTTATCTTTAGTTTTATATGAATTTGACATGTAGGTACTATTCATTTCGAACGAAATTGCCGTTTTCGCTTAAAAACAAATGAAATATTAAAATCAATTCGAAATAAATTGTTAAGTAAAGATGTGTTTATAATCACATAATGCTTTCTTCTTTCAGAACTATAATTTTAAACGATAAATCTGTATGTATGATATGTTTTTACTACGAAACATAAAAACAATATATGGCGTATTGCCAAGGGCATTTCTCTTCTCCCTTCCGTCGTATTTTTTTTTATGTAAGGCCTATTGTTTGTGGGTGCAGAATTGTCTGTTTGTGCCTCATATGAATGAAAGATATAAAGTGTTTGTGAGTAGACAAAATATTGAAAATACAAGTAAAATTTATTAAGTGAAAATAAAATATACTACGTAAATTCACATATGAAAATTTCCATTGATTATAATCAACCAACAGGGTTCTCTCACCCCTTAAACTGAGAAATATTTTAAAATTTGAACCCCTGCCTTTATAGTTCCTGAAATATGGCGGCGTGAAAATTAAATAAAAAAGAAAATTTTTAAAACTCACAAAGGTGGGTTAAACATAATAACGGTTATCTTTAAACGTTGTTTACCTACAAGTGCGGTTGAGGTGTCTTTAGGAATGTAATTAAATCGCCTTGAATATGGCGAATGGCAAGATATGCTGTTGCTGTTCAACTAATATAAAATAATTTCAAATTGTTATTTAAGATTTTTTTGAAGTTATAATTAAATTCATAAAAATTAAATCGAGTTCCATTGTAAATAATTAAAATAATTATCTTTATTCTATTTATTACTAATAATCAGTTATTATTATTTTTTACTAAGAAGCCCAAACTATTTCAAACTATTTCAAACAAGCAAGAGTGTTAAAAAAGTTATTATACCTTTTACATGAGTTTACATTTACATCAATATCTGGACTTACTGCACTATTTACAACAAATGTGAACAAAATATTTGAAAAAATAAACAATTTAATATTTAAGTATATTGTAGTGCGTTTACATCTGAGGAAAATCTAGTAGATTTTAGTTGAAATCTATTTCAAAATCTATACCATTTACATCTATCTTTTTTGACATTTTGTGAGATTTTGTTCCCACAACAATAAACAGCTGGTTAAAATAAAACATATAAACTAGAAATACCAAAAATAAACAAAACAATGGGAAAATAGAAATATGGAAAATTCTAAAAAGGAACAGATTTTATAATTATATTATGCATCAAAAATGAAAAAAGCACAAACTGAAATAGAAATTTTGTGAAAAAGCAGCATTTGTTAAATGTATTGTTCTAACAGCAAAAACTAATTCATTTTCCACAATTATTATTTAGCAGATTGGAATGGGCAAATGTCGGTATAAAAAGTTATAACTTTTCAATTACTAAAAAGGTATTTTTTTTATTATAGATTCGTTATTTTTTTGTTAAAAATTAATATTTTATTTCCATTTTATTTAACTTGTTTGCTTTTGTTTTTAAATGTCAATTTTTCAGTCAATGCGTTGTAATTTTCTACTACAATATTAAAAAAACACAGTAGTATCATTTGGTAGTCCCCAAGTTTGACAAGAGAGATTTTACACAAATCTAGTAACGAGCTAGATTTTGTTTTGTATGGGAAATCTAGTAAAAATGAGCTAGATTTCGCTCGAAATCTCGTATAAACTAGATTTTTCTTAGATGTAAACGCACTATAATACTAAATTTTTACAAAAAACACACTGGATTTTCAGCATTTTTTCAGAGGTGTTTCCATATTTTAGGTCACATCTTGGCACAATGAAGACCGAATTATCCGATTTTAAATACCAACCAGCTACAAATAATGACAAACAATATTATCATAAGTTTATCCAGGTAAATGGTTTATTTATGTAAGGTTTTATAAGTTAAAAAAAAATGTATTTTCATTATTATTTTTTTTTTTGAAGATATGAATAATGTTGGATTATTTGTTTCATATACACGTTATAGCATAAGAAAAGAAGAAAATGGAAAATAAAACAAGTAAGAAAATTATAGTCGGTCTAGACCGACTATACGATACCCTATACCATGCGTTTAGAAACCCTATCTCTTAGGCCCAACTAACTGGACATAGAAAATAAGCAAAAACCAAACTTGAATGGGATTTTTATTAATTTTTTTGGCTGCAGATATGAAAAAGTTCATATCGGATGCTATATCTATATAGGGACTAGGTCCAAAAATGGACCGATCCTGATCATGTTTGGTAAAGTCTCTTGTGTTTTGCAAAAATATATACAAACAAAATTTGAGAAGAATCAGTGCAATATTTTTGTTTTTTAATAGATTAAGTGATTATCGGGAAGCAGCTCTATATGGGGTCAAAGGGATCATTTTTGCACTACTCATTAATGGATGTAATGAATGCATACAAACCCAATTTGAGTAAGATCTATATGACAATTTGGATCTTATGGCAATTTATGTCGATTTCATATGGGTAATTTGTATGGGGGCTAGGTCTGAACATGGACCGATTCTCACCAATTTCAATAGCATTCATCCCATGGCCGATAGAAGCTTATATACCAAATTTCATCAAAATATATTCATATTTGCGACCTGCAGTTTGATTACAAGGTTTACATGGACACACAGACGGACGGACGGACGGACGGACATTGTTAAATCAACTCAGAAAGTGATTCTGATTCGATCGGTATAATTAAAGATGGGTCTAGGTCAAATATTTTTGGTTGTTACAAACAGCAGCACAAAGTCATTATACCCAAACCACATAGTGGTATAGGGTATAAAAAGCACTTCGTGGTTACCTGACGATTTATGTGTAGATATAGTTTGTAAAATTTCAAAAGAATCGGTCAAGTAGATTTTGAGTTAATGATGTTCACGGACTTCGAACATTTATTTGCGAGAAAATCGATTTAAAGTTTTTTAAAAACTGTTTTGTCGCTGGAAACGCTGGATCGTCTTATGTTTTGCTCCGATTTACTTGAAATTTTGACACAACACTCTCGACATATAGAACATTCAGAGAGAAATAAAAAAAAGGTTTAAAAACCTCCCCCCCATAAAAGTCTTTAGAAATTATTTAATATGCTGTCTTGCTTAAACGGTAAAGTTCCTTAAAACTCTGTTTCTTTATTTGAAATGGGTAAACTTCCTTAATTTCCTATGATAAACTCGCAACGTAATTTTTGATCGTAATTTTCAGTTATAAAATTATACTAGCAGAGCCCATCTCTCGAAATTCGAGTGCAAATTCTAGGGTAATTAATTTTTTCATTCAACTATAAATATTTGTTGAACACACAGAATATATAAGTAGGTTCTTTTTTAATAAATAATTTTATAAGAGTTTGATATCAATTTTAGCCAATTGACAATTCAACACAAAAAATTGTATAGTTTTTTATTTGAAGCTTAAATATGTGTTTTATGTGTGTGTTAGTAGCAACTTTAAATTCATTTTTCTCTAAAAAATTTTTCCAGACGGTGCAAATCTGTAAATATGGTGGACAGCTAAAAAGAAATACCTTTTAAATGCGTTATTTTTAGTCAAAATCGGTTGGTAACTAAAATTTTTATATCGGTCACAAGAAATCGCCTTGCCTATTAATATTATAGATTAATATATTAAATTTTTTAAAGGCTTATTATTTTTCTTCTTGTTATACTTTTTTGTATTGAGCTGTGCTCAGAGTATAATATACATACATTACCTCAATAATATATAGTACCTAGATCCAACCTTTCTTATACCGATTGATTCACTTTCTGTCGAATCACTTTGTCCATCCGGACGTCGTGGAGCGCAACCTACAGGTCGCAATTGTAATTGATATTTGGATGAAAATCTAATTTGAAGTAAATCAGTGCAAGTTCAGACCTAGATCCTACACAAATGTCGGCTTAAAATACCTAAGATCCTAAATATTATCTCTATCTTGGCCAAATTTGATATATATATTTTAATTACAGCTATAAATCACCAAATTAGTTGTAGCCCCCATATAAGGCTACTTCCCGGTATTCAACTAAATCTACTTAAAGGCATTCAAACAACATAGGTTATTTTTTAAAATGGTTTAGTATATGATTTTAGAACACCTAATCTGACTTATTTTGAAACTAGTACACATATAATGTTCGGATCTGAAATTTACTTCAACATTTTTTACATATCTACGGACAACAAGTACATGACAGTCTCACATAACTTTGTTTTAGCACTATTATGTATGTCCATTATTGTCCGTATCTAAGACAATATTCCGTAACTCATGGTATAGGGTATCGCATGGTCGGCTTAGCCCGTCTACAATTTTCTTCCTTGTTTATTGTTTGTTTACATTTTTTTCAACAGCTGTTTAGGAAAATTCCAATTAGAAGGTAACCACTGTTTCCCCTTTTCACATTGATATATAGAGACACTTTTTTTCACAAATCTACAGACAGTCTATATATGTATGTATATACTCTTGTACCACTATGTGGTGAGGGTATATTGAGTTTGTGCTGATGTTTGTAACTACTAAAATTATTTGACCTAGACCCAACTTTTATTATACTGACCGACTTATAATCACTTTCACGTCTGTCTGTCTGTCCGTCTATGTGTCCATTGCAAACTTTCTAATTAAACTACAGGTCGCAAATATGAATAAGTTTTGATGAAATTTTGTATATAAGCTTTTATCGATCATAGGACGATTGCTATATAAATTAGTAAAAATCGGTACCTGTTTAGATCTGGCCCCCATACAAATAACCCCTATAAGGCCGACTAAAATGGTCGTAAGATATCCCTGATTATCATATACATAGACATCGATAAAATTTAGTGCATGTGTGTCTTTTATACCCACTAATCAGTAGTAAAAAAAAAAAAAATAAACCTTGTAGGACATTTTTTAGTCATAGTTCCTATATTATGTGATTCCAGCTCTTCACTTTACTTTATCAAAATACAAGAATTTTGCATGGTTTCTTTTTAAATTTGGTGACCTAAAAATACAATTACAGGAGCTATTGGATGGATGACCCAACTCAAACTCAACGGCAATTCGCAGAAACAAGAAATAATCAGTAGACGTTTACGAGCAATGGGAAAGATCAATAAACTCGGTAAATGGGTCCCACACGATTTGAATGAACGTTAAAAACAGAATTTTTAATTTTTAATTTTCAATTTTCAATTTTTTATTTTTAATTTTTAATTTTTAATTTTTAATTTTTAATTTTTAATTTTTAATTTTTAATTTTTAATTTTTAATTTTTAATTTTTAATTTTTAATTTTTAATTTTTAATTTTTAATTTTTAATTTTTAATTTATAATTTTTAATTTTTAATTTTTAATTTTTAATTTTTAATTTTTAAATTTTAATTTTGAATTTTTAATTTTTAATTTTTAATTTTTAATTTTTAATTTTTAATTTTTAATTTTTAATTTTTAATTTTTAATTTTTAATTTTTAATTTTTAATTTTTAATTTTTAATTTTTAATTTTTATTTCTTAATTTTAAATTTTAAATTTTTAATTTTTAATTTTAAATTTTTAATTTTTAATTTTTAATTTTTAATTTTTAATTTTTAATTTTTTAATTTTTAATTTTTAATTTTTAATTTTTAATTTTTAATTTTTAATTTTTAATTTTTAATTTTTAATTTTTAATTTTTAATTTTTAATTTTTAATTTTTAATTTTTAATTTTTAATTTTTAATTTTTAATTTTTAATTTTTAATTTTTAATTTTTAATTTTTAATTTTTAATTTTTAATTTTTAATTTATAATTTATAATTTATAATTTTTAATTTATAATTTATAATTTTTAATTTTTAATTTTTAATTTTTAATTTATAATTTTTAATTTTTAATTTTTAATTTTTAATTTTTAATTTTTAATTTTTAATTTTTAATTTTTAATTTTTAATTTTTAATTTTTAATTTTTAATTTTTAATTTTTAATTTTTAATTTTTAATTTTTAATTTTTAATTTTTAATTTTTAATTTTTAATTTTTAATTTTTAATTTTTAATTTTTAATTTTTAATTTTTAATTTTTAATATATAATTTATAATTTATAATTTTTAATTTTTAATTTTTAATTTTTAATTTTTAATTTTTAATTTTTAATTTTTAATTTTTAATTTTTAATTTTTAATTTTTAATTTTTAATTTTTAATTTTTAATTTTGAATTTTTAATTTTTAGTTTTTAATTTTTAATTTTTAATTTTGAATTTTTAATTTTTAATTTTTAATTTTTAAATTTTAATTTTTAATTTTTAATTTTTAATTTTTAATTTATAATTTTGAATTTTTAATTTTTAATTTTTAATTTTTAATTTTTAATTTTTAATTTTTAATTTTTAATTTTTAATTTTTAATTTTTAATTTTTAAGTCAATTGTGAAATGACGAAAAAAGGGATTTATTTTGAAAACACGAATCGGAAAAAATTGTAGCTTTCACCTGGCGAAGCCATTCCTTCAACACCAATGCTAAATCGCATCGGCAAGAAGACCATGCTTTGTGTTTGGTGGGCTCAGAGCGGTATTGTGTATTATTAATATATCCAACAAATGATTAATTTAAACTATGTATCAATCGAAAGACGTCCGGAATGGATCAACGATTCTGTTTCACGACAATGCATCGTCTCGCACAGCAAATCCTGATGACTTAAAATCATTTGGAAGGGATATCCTTCCTCATCCGTCGTACTCCCCAGACCTGGAGCCATCTGACTATCACTTAATGCTATCAATGTGGCAAACACTCACAGAACAGCAATTCAGCAATTTTGGGGAAGTTGAAAAATGGCTCGATGAATGGTTTGACAGACATAGCTGAAATATGTAGAAGCGTACGGCTAATATTTTGAATAAAAAAAATGTATTACCCTTTAAACTACGTGCTTTTTAATTAATAAAATCCGGAAAAAACTGAGAAATTTAAATGACTTTTTTTGACCTAGGCCCCATATATATTTTTATAGATATGCATTTTTTTATATCTGCACGCCACAAATTAATAACAACAGCTTTAAAATATGGTTTATGCTTATTTCCTATATCCAGTTATTGCCTCAGCAATGTTGGATTCAAGATTCTCTCTCGAAACGCGAAACAAACAAATAAGAAAAATAAAAACGGTCTAGACCGATTATGAAATACCGTATACCATGGTATTTCATAATCGGTCTAGACCGTTTTTATTTTTCTTATTTGTTTGTTTCATGTGTTATGTGAAAAATAATTTAATTCGACAAATATAGAAACGAACTACAGGAACCAATAAGAACTAAATTTAGCATAATTGTAGAGCAGACAAACAGCAACTACATATAATTTTTTTTAATATTTTAAAAATAAAGCTTTTGAAGATATGCCACAAAAATTTTTATCATGTGAAAAATGACCATTGATCTTTTTGAATGTCTCAATATGTTTTCAATGAGACCTTGATTAGAGCTATGTATGTATACAATATACGTATATATATATATATATATATATATTAGGGTCGTTCAAATTTGTAGGGGGCTAAAAAATCTACATGGGCTCATCGCGATTCTGGTACTATTGGCCATAATCACAAGGAACCACAACTCTAAAATCATTTTCGAGCCTGCAAAAATTTCGATGAAGATATTTTCATAATACTCATCCAATATAAAAAAATTATTGAAAATATGTATACCGGGGGGTTTTTTGGGTCGGGAAATCCATTTTTCACATTAATTTTTATTTCTAGCAGCCGCCAGGGGCGTTTTCTATTTGAATCAACATATATAAAAAACGAATTTTTTCGATATACATAGTTCGTGCATGGGTACCCCACATAATTTTCAGCGCTGAATATGTTGGGCTATTTTTAATATGGGAAAGTCAAAGATCGTCGATTTGTGCAATAATTTCCTAAAATTTCCCCAAAAAGGTAAAAAAAAAACACACAAAAATGCACGAAAACGCACTGGCGGCTGTTAAAAATAAAAATAAATGTGAAAAATGGATTTCCAGACCCAAAAAAACACCCGGTACATTTTCAATATTTTTTTTTACATTTGAATGAGTATTATGAAAATATCATGAAAAATCTTCATCGAAATTTTTGCAGGCTCGAAAATGATTTTTAGAGGTAATGTTCCTTGGGCAAATATACTTGCTATTGCCCATAGTACCAGAATCGCGATGAACCCATGGAGAAAAATAATTGACCCACCCTAATATTATATTATACATACATACATAGATATATATTTATATAAAGTGACGAACTAAATTATTGATGGATTTAATGGCCTTATTAAAGAAATTAAAAAAAAAATCATGTGAATCCGATCACAGGAAAGATGTGTAAACATCTAGTAATAAAAGATTTTTTTATGTAATTTTTTAAAATCAAACAGAAAGCGTCATCTATGTATCACTTATAGCAAAAACTGTTTCAGCTAATTCAACAACCCTTTACTGTAAAACGTTAAAAATATCCCAATATAAAGTGATATACAGATGACGCTTTTAAAAAAGTGGCATAAAAACAATGTTATATCATAATTTTTTCACCAATACAATCATAAGTCACACAGCGTTATGTGTCAGCTCTCACCTATTACGTTTACACGGTTTTTGTGATTGTATTGTGAAATAGAAATTTACCCCCTGCGCGTATAGATGTTTACACATCAAAAAATGTATCACTTATATACGTTTATATTGGGATATTTTTAACGTTTTACAGCAAAGGGTTGTTGAATTAGCTGAAACAGTTTTTGCTATAAGTGATACATAGATGATGCTTTCTGTTCGATTTTAAAAAATGACAAAAAAAATCTTTAATTACTAGATGTTTACACATCTTCCCTGTGATCGGACTCACATGATTTTTTTTACTACATAGAATGAAAAGTTTTAAAAGTTTAAGTTTTAAAAATTTTAATTCTTATTAAAAAAAAAAAACGAACAAAATACCCAATTTCGCTGAACAAATTTAACAACAAAATCTTGTTATTTGCGAAAATTAATATTTAGTTTATAATTCTTTTTGTTTTATAACTACCTCCAGTCGTTTTGGCATAGAATTCACCAATTTGTTCGTGACCTCTGATCCCAATATTTTGATCATTATTTTTCGATATTGCCCACTTTTTCACTTAACCTATCCAACTGCTCTATCGGATTGAGATTTGGTGATTGTGGTGGATGTGGTAGAAAATGCGAAACATTGTATGGAAGACACAAACGCACATGAGCCAAATGCTTCGGTCATTGTAGTGTTGGAAAGTTGAATGTGCCTACTTACTGTACCAACAATTTAGTTCGTCACTGCATATAACATGTTTTGAAGATATAAGCAATTATTCTATATCACTTCAATGAGTTTTTCTAAATGATTTTGTCACTTTTCTTAGCATCATATTTCAGACGTACAAAATTTCTATTTACCTATTTCGTAGTATAGTAAGATAGAGCTTTAATTCTATTTTTTTCAAATTCAAAGATGGTAATGGAAGTTCCCATATGATTAATAATGTAAATTTGTAAACACTCGTTGTTTTGCCATTTGACGTACAAACAAGTAATAAGAGAAATATGTACACAGGTTATCTGACGCTATTAAAATTTACAACAAACAATTTCTGCTTATTTTACACACATACACTGTGGTAAAAAAGTATTTAGAAACTCCTTTCTCATTATCAGGGCAAGTTTATATAAGTACAGAAAAGTACAAAAATAAGCGCCTGAAAACTAAGAAATTATTCACGAAAATAAGCAAGAATATCTAAACAATAAATTTTTGTTTTGTTTTTTATTTTGTTTAAATAAAGATTTTAGATTTAAGTTTCAAATTAGAAGCACGAGTTTTTTCAATTTATTAAAATTAAATGATCTTCCATTATCAATCAAAGCTTTATTAGTTTTATTACAATAGAAACAAATTCCATATTATAACATACACAAAATAACAGTAATTTTTTAGAGTTTTATTTTTTCGACCAAAAACAAGTAAGAGTGTTAAATTCTGCTGTACCGAATCTTTGATACCCTCCACCAGTGTCTTAAACTCAATATTATAATCAATGTTGGGTACGGTTACCATTTTAATACAGTTACTTAATACCTTTTAAATTTAGAGTTAATAGTTTTTCTCTTTTTAACTAGTATTTATTATAACTAGCAGATTCCAGTGCTCGAAATTCGAGTGCAATTTCTGGGCGGCTTTATTTTTCAACTTAGCCAATTCACAAACCAACACTTTTATGGTTTATTATTATTGTGAATGAAGATAACAAACTCATTAACAAACACATTAACAAATTTAATAAAACACACATAGCATATGTATAATTTTATGTATGTGTTAGTAGCAATTTAAATGCAATTTACTCAAAATAAAGGAAAAAAATTAAAAATCTATAAATCTGGTGAACAGCTGAAAAGAAATACCTTTCAAATAATATACTTTTGGTCCAAATCGGGATAAAACGGTAGAACAAAACATCGGTAACAAGAAATCACCTAGCCTATTAATATTATAGATTTATTATAATTTCTTATTTACTGTTTTTATACCCTATACCGCAATGTGGTCAGGGTATAATGACTTTGTGCTGATGTTTGTAACTACCAAAAATATTTGACGTAGACCCAACTTTTATTACACCGATCGACTCAGAATCACTTTCTATACGAAAAGTTGCATTATTTCTCTATTTTTCCATTTCCGTTCATGCGGCTAAACCCTATTATAATAAAAAACCAAATATTAGTCTGAAAATTCTAAATTGGTTGATCATTTTATTTATTTTATTTTTATTATTAGCAATGTTTTTAGTTTCATTACTTAAATTATATACATTTTCTCTTATTTCCTAACCATTATTTTGTAATAATATTTAAAAATTAAGAATTGACTAAGATAGTTAATTTGGCAAGGATATATTAGACGATCTCTGCCGCCTAGCCGGCACATTTGGAACTCTGGACACGTGAAGTACACATGCACACTAGAGTGGTCCTTAAAAATGAAATTGCGATTTTAGGGAGTGTCGGGGTCCAGTTTGTTTCCTTTCTATTATAAAACTAATAAATGTGAAGTTTCGGGACAATCGGATAAAGAAAAGTCGCGCCGGAAATCGGTTGATATTTTCAAGTGAGTTTATATGGGGAAAATATTCAGATTTTACGAAAATTTCGTTCCATAGTTTAATTTTTTCGACAAGTTGTTATATGAATCGATAGCTTCAAAATCGAAAAAAAAACTCGCCGAGAAATAAGAAATGTCCCTTTTGTGCCAAAAAAAACTCTAGTTCATGAAATGTGATCAACATTTTTTCAACTTTAACAAATTGATTAAAGCCTATATCTATAAGTACTTAGATATGAAGTATTGTTTTATTACCACGTTGTTAACCTATTGCGCAATGAGACCGAAAGTGGGAAATATTTTTGATAAAATTTTGAAAACTCCTTTTTCAAGTTTTAAAAAATTTTCTCAAACAAAATTTTAAAAAATGGATCTGGCACTTTAAGGTTTTGTTAAATCCATGTTAGAGATTAACTGTGTAAATTTTTAAGTAAATTCCTCTGCTAGATTTTTTTTTACAAAGATTTTTTTGTGGATTTCGAGAAAAATTAAATTTATCTGAAATGTTCAGTAAATGTAATCTTTCTAAATACTTTGTATCAAAAATTAATCAGTTTTTTACTTTTATATGTTATATTTTATATTAGGAGCCTAGAGTTTCTGAAAAAAATAATATGACCCAATTAACCCTTTTGGAGTTGGGGTCGCATATGACCCCAAGCCATATGCTATTTGGTGACAATCTGAACTCTTTTCCAATGTAATCAGTAGAGATAGCACCAGAGCCACTACTGATATTATAAGACCCTTCTTCGTCTTCTCCCCTCTCTTTTCTCTAGAAATCTCGAAAAATCCGGAAAAATGTTCCTAAAAATTTTGAAATCCTGCGTTTTTCCAAATCGTTGATAATTTTCATTCATAATTTTCCCGCTTTTAACAGTTTTCCATGGAATTTAAAAATTTTTGATTATATTGTTAAACGGAATAAACCTATGTGTCAAATCTAAGCTCGAAGTCTAAACAATGATCTACGAGCGTCGCAAAGAGTTAAAATAAATGGATAAACAATTACATACGGTTACAAGTTAAAAAGACTGTGGGCCTCAAAAACAACTGTCATTTTCGGCCCCTGACTAAAATTAATTATGATACCGCATATAATATTTAGTTTGCGTTTTTGCCTTAGAGCTCTGATTATACGTTGACTTGTTTATTCGTTGACTACTGCTCAAACACTATACATATGTAGAATTCCTTTATTAATAGCTCTTTTTTATTCATTGTAATTTAGGTCTGCTTTGCTATTCCTGTACTTACGTAGCCAACAGTGAAACCATGGATCAATCTTGTATTAATGAGCCCAGAAATAATATAAATTGTACAAAAAAATATTGTACCATTATCCGCCAAGATATGCTGGTATGTTTACATTTAATTGAAGTAATTTTTTTAAATCAATTTCTTTATTTGCTAATTATTTGTATTTTCATTTATTTTAAGCGTCCCTCTGGTCAAATCGTTTCCTTTGCGCGTAATTGCGAGGATAAACCATTGGTAAGTAAAAAATTAATGTTCAAATTGAAGTGATAATGTTAAACGATTGAAGGAGATGAGATCAGGAAATGAGCACTTTGTTTTAATGAGCAATTTACCGATGAAATGGTAAAAGAGTCAAAGGACCAAAATCATGACCACAGTTATGGAAATATTTTGCGGGTACAGGTTGCCATGTTCTTAAAAATGCATAATGGCTTAAATTCGTATGTTAACATTCACTCATTACCAATTGTATATTTTATTTATTGAAGAAAAGTTAATGTGATGTCTATTCATAGACAAATTTAATTGTATTTGTAAAAACTGCTACATATGGCAAGACATACTAAAAGTTATCGCTTTGTATTATGTTCATAATAAAATATGCATTAGCTCATCTTTCAAATACTTTTATAGTCAATCATTAAAAAAGGTTTTCCATGAAGAGCTGTCATTTTAAAGTTAGCGCTACATATACCCTATGTTATTTTATGGTCTGGGTGAAATAAGTTTGTGCTGATGTTTGTAACTACCAAAAATATTTGAGCAAGAGAAGTCCATCCGTCTACCATGGGAGCCTGGTAATCACACTGCATGTCCCAAATATATATATATTTTAATGAATATACATACATTTTTGTGTGCCACAGGACGATCACTATTGAAATTGGTAAAAATTGGTGCATGTTCAGGCCTAGGCCCCTTACAAATAACCCCTATAAGAACAATATCGAGATGGCTCTTTAGTCCAACTTTGCTTAGGTCATAATTGGATATAGAATACATATAAGCATACAATACCAAATCAGAAAAAGTAAGAAAATTATAGTTGGTCTAGGCCGAATATACGATACCTATACCATGCGTTTAGAGGCCCCGTCTCTTTGGTCCAACTAATTATATATATAAAGCTCTTATTAGCTGGAAACCATACTCTGACCGCATAATCGCCATTAGATTACGCATACGCGCCAGAAACCTTACATGCATCCAATGTTATGCGCCTACAGAAGTCTCCGATTTTGACGTGAAAGAAGAATTCTATAGCCTTCTTGATCGAGCAATCACATCTTCAAATCGTGGTGATATACTGGTAGTAATGGGCGACTTCAATGCTCAAATAGGCTCAGATAACACCGGCCTGGAAAGTATCATGGGTGTACACGGCTTGGGCCAAAGATCCGAAAACGGGGAATTATTTATGAATATGTGCGCAGAAAATAATCTGGTAATAGGGCGCACACTGTTCCCACACAAACCAATACACAAAATAACATGGGTATCACCCGACCATGTTACAGAGAACCAAATAGACCATATAGCTATATCTAGAAAATGGCGTGGTTCTTTGTTGGATGTGCGAAATAAAAGAGGTGCTGACGTAGCCAGTGACCATCATCTACTCATCGCAAGTGTGCGCATAAAGATAGCGGCTATAAAAAAGAACGACCCACGTATATCTAAGAGATTCGATGTTAGTAGACTGAAAATCCCATCCGTCGCATCGAACTTTTCTAATGCCATAAATGAATCGTTGACGTCAACACCTCAAGATCAACGAAGGGATTGGAAAGTTACAAAAAATATACTAGTGAATGCTGCCACAGAACATATAGGTCTCAAAGAAAATAAACGTAAACAATGGCTATCTGAAGAGACATGGACAATAATTAATGAAAGAAAGAAACTTAAAGCTGCACTTAACTCTGCAAAAACGCGAAGTGAAAAGTCGACTCTTCAAAACCAACATGCAAGTCTAGATCGTAAAGTAAAACGCAGTGCCCGCAAAGACAAACGCGCATGGATGAATGCCATAGCCGAAGAGGCTCAAGCAGCGGCAGAGACGAACCGCACCAGTGACTTGTACCGACTCATCAAGAAGTTATCAAGTAACAACTACTCAGTCACAGGTAAACCAGTGAAAGACAACTCTGGCACACTAATCACGTCCAAAGATGAACAGCTTGAACTTTGGGCTACACACTTCTCTGAAATGTTCACCCCACGCCCACAAGAAACTGCAGCTATATGTAGCTGCATCAATCACAACACACGATCAAATATCAGTATTACCCCTCCAGTAATATCTGAGATTATACAAGCCGTAAAAGCGCTTAAAAACAACAAAAGTCCGGGCAACGACAACATATCTCCAGAGCTCCTTAAGTTAAACTCCAGAACGAGCGCAGAACTTATTTTTCCCATTATTGAGGATCTCTGGTTATCAGAGATAATTCCAGACGAGCTAAAAGAAGGTATTATAGTGAAGATCCCCAAGAAGGGCGACTTAACAAATCGTAACAACTGGCGGGGCATCACACTTTTAAGTATGATCAATAAAGTTTTAGCCCACGTTATAACTAAGAGGTTATCGGACTCTTTAATGCCAGATTTAAGAAGACAACAGGCTGGTTTTTGCCCCAAAAAGTCATGCGTTGATTACATTAACTCACTAAGAGTAATAGTAGAGCAGTCAGTTGAATGGCGATCCCATCTTTACCTTATATTTATCGATTTTGAAAAGGCATCTGACACCCTGGCACATGATGTGATTTGGAATGCTCTTGAGTGTAAAGGCGTCCCACGTAAACTTATCCAACTTATAAAATGCCTATACACAGGAGCAAGTTGCCGAATTCTACACGATGGCATGCTTAGCCGTAAGATTGAGGTTGGTACAGGCGTTCGTCAAGGGTGTGTAATGTCACCACTGCTCTTTAATATCGTGCTAGATATTGTGATGCAGCACGCAATGGTGGGCAACCGAGGAATCGTATGGGGTTTAAACGAGCGATTAGAGGACCTCGAATACGCAGATGACATATGCCTCCTTTCTCACAGCCACACTGATATGTCCACAAAATTGAAACGACTTATAGACATATCAGAGAAGGCGGGGCTCAAGATAAATATAAAAAAGACAAAAGTCATGCGTATTAACGCCGAAAACGTAAATTCCTTCCTGGTAATAATGAAACTTTAGAAGAAGTCGATACATTCTGCTATCTTGGAGCCATTATCAATCGAACTGGAGGATCTAGCGAAGATATTGCTAGTCGAATAAAAAAGGGCACACAATCCTTTGGTCTGCTCAATAAAGTGTGGAAATCGTCCACAATATCACGTCGTATTAAAATTAATATATTCAACTCCAACGTAAAATCAACGTTGTTATATGGATGCGAAACTTGGAACGCTGCCTCCCGAGACATTAAATCCTTGCAAGTTTCCGTTAACAAATGTCTTCGAAGAATTCTACGAATCTTCTGGCCACGAACTATTTCGAACATCAACCTGTGGCGCGAAACAATGCAAACACCGCTGCGCGTAGAAATACAGAGAAGAAAGTGGAATTGGATCGGACATACACTCCGCAAACAACCGTCCGATATTGCCCGAAATGCTATTGAATGGAACCCTCAGGGAAGTCGTAGAACAGGGCGACCAGCTCACACGTGGCGAAGACAAATCGACTCCGAGATAAGAAAAATGCGTAAAAGCTGGAGCGAAGTAAAAAACATAGCGATTGATAGATCTGAGTGGAGGAAGTTTGTTGAGGCCCTATGCTCCTTATAGGATCGAAGGGAATATATATATATAAATTTGAGCGACATTGTTATTAATTTGTTTTCCTTCGGATATAAAAAAGTTCATATCCGATGGTATATTTATATGAGGACTAGGCGAAAAAATGGACCCATCCTGACCATATTTGGTAAAGTCACTTATTTTTCACAAAAACATATACAAACCAAATTTGAGGAATATCTGTAAATATTTTTGTGTTTTAATAGATTTAAGTGAAGATCGAAAATCAGCTTCTTTAGGGGGGGCTATGACTAAGAATTGTCCTATAGGGTTTATTTTTGGACTACTGATAAGAGAATATAAAAAACATACACAAACCCAATTTAACCGAGATCTATATGATAAATTGGATATTATGGCAAGTCGATCTCATAGGGGTCATTTGTATGGGGAGTAGGTCTGAACATGGACCGATTTTCACCAATTTCAATACCGTTCATCTTACGGCTGATAAAAGCTTATGTACTAAATTTCATCAAAATATATTCATATTTGCGACCTGTAGTTTGATTACAAGGACGGATATCGTTAAATCGATTCAGAAAGTGATTCTAAATCGATCGGTATAATAAAAGATGGGTCTAGGTGAAATATTTTTGGTAGTTACAAACATAAGCACAAAGTCATTATACCCTCACCATATAGTAGTATAGGGTATAATGATATTTTTATGAATTTGTGGCCTGAAAATATGAAAATGTTTAAATCAGACGCTATTTTTATAGGAGCAATAGGTCAAAAAATGCAGCGATTATGACCATATTAATAAAGTCACTTATTTTTCGCAAAAACATATATAAACCCAATTTGAGGAAAATCTATGTCATATTTTTGCTTTTTGATAGAATTAAGTAAAGATTGGGAAGCAGCTTTATATGGGGACTATGACTAAAAGCGGCCCTAAAAGATTTTTTTTGGACTACTGAAAATGCGGCTACCATATTTTCACTAATTCCAATACCGGTCCTCCCATGGCCAACAAAATCTAAGGACGATCGGTATAAAATATATTTATATATGAGGCATGTAATTAGATGACAAGGTTTACATGGACACACAGGCAGACAGACAGACGGACGGACGGACGGAATTCGTTAAATAAACCAAGAAAATAGTTTTCTGTCGATCGTTATAATAAAGGTGTGTGTTAAGTATTTTTGATAGTTTCAAATATCTCCACAAACTACGGAGGCAGTCCTAGAACAATCCGACCAGACGTATAGATGGCGGCAGTAGTTTGCAGAAAATTTCTTTGGTAAAAGCGGTAACCTTTGAACTTTCAAGGCTACACGTTGTTTAGTATTTTTTTTGAGCCATCAAAAATAAACAATCTCAGTGAATTTGGAAACATGGAAAATATTCTTCACCTTTATATAATTCAATACTTCCTGCCAGCTTCGTTTACGTCTATCTAAAATTTTAAACATTATCCACGCGTGATCGGAAAAAACGAAACTAAGTCATAAACAACATATAAAATTTCTCTGTTTTCTATTTTATTACTATCTTTTTTTATTTTTATTATTATCTTTTTATTTTTATTTTTTTATAACTGCTAATGAATTATTTTAGTTTTTTTTAATAAATTTGCTTGAAACAATTGTTGTCGTTTTTATAGGGGTGTTCAGATTTTTCCGATCGCGAGTGGATAATGTTTTAATTTTTAGATGTACGCGTTCAAGAACATGTTCTGTTTTTTTAGCAGTACACGTGCAAGAAAATGAACTTAAAATAAAGCTACACTCGAATCTGTGTGGTTCATGTGTGTTCGAAACAAAAAATACTTGATAGAAGAATGTTCGTGTAGATAACGAAATATTAAAACGAAATACAATCATAATTGTGTTCGGCACCCTACAAAATTTAGAAACACACATAATTGATATGAAAATAAAAATATGTGTTGGCAACTTTAGAACAGAATATTGTGTGTTTGATGTGTGTATTTTCTGAAAAACATCTCCAAAATTAGAAAACATTAAAAAAAATGAGTTTGTTGGAGGAATACGTACAGATGTCTCAATATTACTTAAATATCATGTTCATATCTTTGAAAGGCCTTAGTTTCCTCTTTCTAAATCCGCTGAGAAATTCAAAATCGGTTTATGTTCGACAAAGTTACTGGTTTATATATGCAAAAGGGCCGAAAAACCGGATTTTTAGAACAATCCGACAGGGTCTTGTTGTACTTGACAAGACCTATCAGAAAAAAAGTATCGCATCACAGGTATTTTTTTCTGTTACACAGTGTTATCTTCAAAAAGAAAAAAAAACAATTATCGGCATTAGCTTAATTATTACAGCGTTTAATTAATGAAATTAAGGAAAAAAGACCGCATTTGGTGAAAAATAAAGTTTTGTTTTATCACGAAAATGCTCACATTCACTATTGCGATGGCCAAAATCCATGAATTAAAGTTCAATTTGCTTCATCAAGCACGTTATACATATTCCTTCGGATTATTTTCTATACATCGATGTGTTGTTCAAGAAAACTAAAAATCCTGTTTAAAGCATTCAAGTCTACAAAATTAATAGGCTAGGCGATTTCTTGTGACCAATGTTTTGTTCTACCGTTTTATCCCGATTTTGACCAATCATATATTATTTGAAAGGTATTTCTTTTTCGCCGTTTTTTTAGATTTACAGATTTTAAAATTTTTCCCTTTATTTTGAGTAAATTGTATTTAAAGTTGCTACTAACACATACATAAAATTATACATATGCTATGTGTGTTTTATTAAATTTGTTAATATATGTTTGTTAAAGAGTTTGTTATCTCCATTCACAATAATAATAAACCATAAAAGTGTTGGTTTGTGAATTGGCTAAGTTGAAAAATAAAGCTGCCTACAAATTGCACTCGAATTTTGGGCGCCGGAATCTGCTAGTATCTATAAAACTGCTCATGACAAACAACAATTTCGCTCTGTAGTTTGTCACTTTTAAAATAAGGTTCAGACTTATTTATAGTTTTACTTATACTGATTTTGTTTCGACTAACGTATGTGTATGTTTTTTTTTTGCAGTATTTGAATGCCGTTAAAACGGATGCAACATACAAAATGTATTTTCGTTCATGCACATCAGATCTATGCAACGATTCGGATGCTACACATTCAGCAACAAATACTGACCCTAATTTTGGAGCTGCTGAAAATATGATAATAAAAGGTAGACCATAAAACAAAGCATAAAAATAAAAAAAGAAAATCATGTAAAGTAACGAGTAAAAATAAAATTCTAATATGAAAAATTCTTAAGAGGCATTTTGTTTTATTTGCTTGGTCCAATTATTAAAAAGCTTACTGTAGATTGTTTTTAATGATAGCGCCTTAAAATATGCAAGCCAAAACATTTTATATACATTTATTTAAAAGTTTTTTGTTTAATGACTTGAAAATGTAGTGGGATTTTCCAATCTAATTGGCATTGCGAACAAAATTCAAAAAAAAAATTCCACACATAAATGCTAAATAAAAAACTAACATAACAACGTCAACGACTGAAAGCAATAATACTTAGAATTCTTAACAAAGGATGTTTTCCTACATTAACATGTTTTTTTTTCTATATACGTTTATGTAGTTACATATGTAGTTTATTTGAACATTTCATTGAATTAAGTTGAATGTACATTTTCTATTATGTATTGGAATATGGAAATCAGCTGTTTACTTGTCTTTATCATATGGCTGTTGTCCCCACTAGACTTTTGAAATTATTTTGAAAATAGTAGTCTTTGAAATATAAATCAAAATACTTGTTATTTTTTCCCCATTAATTTCAGTATTCTCAGCAACTCAAATCAGTTGAAAATTTTGTACGCACGCAGTCATTTGCTATAAAAATTCAAATCTCTTTTTTTCATTTTCTCTTGCATAACGGTATTCGATTTCTAACAATCTTCATTAGTCTAAAACAACACAGCTTCCGTTTGCAAAATACAAAATAAAAAAACTAAAAAAAAAAAAAATACTGGAAAAATAGAAATAAAAAAAAAAAAAATAGTCAACTATAAAAATCCAATACTTCAAAATAAATTCATTCACATTCCAGACAAGTAAAGACGTCAGTTAAAAGAGGGTATTCGAAAGTTAAAAGTTTTATTTTGTAAATTGAAATTTTATTTAGCAAAATGAATACTGAAAATGGCGATCCAAATGCTGGGGCCAAAGAGCAAACCGAAGAGAAACCAAAAACACAAACTGAACCGCAACAAAAACCAGCCACAATTTCGGTAACAAACATTACAGGCTTTAATACCGAAGAATTTTTGGCTCGTGTCAATATGAATGAAAAAATCAACAACATTTTAAGGTCACCCACAAAGGCACCGAATGGTATTCGGCAACGTTCTGTATTTACCTCAATAACACCATCATCGGTAAGTACTACTGGGCTTTAAGTGGCTCTCTAATTTTTTCATCTCTTTCTCTCTCTCTCTCACTTCTCTGTGGTTAGTCTCGTTTCAATGCAAGTGCAGCACCATTTATATCTCAACAACATCATTGCTCGGTAGGCATTGGCATGAACAACATGAGCTCTATTGGGGGAGTTATGACTCCGAAGGAAACTTCAACTCCTTCGCCTACTATGCCAAGACAACTGCCGATACCGGTGCATATGAGCGCTGCGTCTCCCCATCACTACGGTGGCTATGAGTCTCCTCTAACTGGCCGTAGTGGCGGTATGACACGTGGCGTTTTTAATGCTCGTTATCCCATAGCACCACCTCCCTCACCGATTTATGGCTATGAAAACGATGTTTGTCGCATGGTAAGTTTTTGCTTTATAACAAATGATTTTTTGTTTTTGTTTTTCTTGAATCAACTATATTTTTTTTTTTGTAAAACAGCCTCATACCATGTCACCTTCACATCATGCTCAACAGTTTCCACAACCGATGCCACCACCACCTTATGCTGTCGGCCGTTTGAGTGGTAGTCATCGTGGTGTAGAATATGAAAACCCCACTCCACCTCCTTGCCCGGGAGCTGGACCAATTGCCATGACAAATGGTACAATACAATTACGTTTGCGTGATGGTATTCGGTAAGTTTTGTATATGCCATGTAACAATATACAGTTTTTCATTCCGTTCATTTGAACATGGATTTAAAAATTGTAGAGAAAAATAAATATTTTTTTTAATTGGAATCAGTCAATCAAAAAAATTGGCATAAATATTCGCTGAAATGAATTTTTGTAAAATTCTTTCAGCATTGACATGACTTTGGACAAGGCCGTTCGGGTTTTAAATCAACGCAGCATGGTGGCCATTGCTCTTTCACGCAATTGCAGCAATTCTGCATTGATTCATCCTAATGGACGTATTTTACAAAGTGGTTCTAAAGTTGAGATAGTCACTTATGATGGCATGAAAACCAACAACTATGTGTAAGTGGGAAAATTCAATTTTGTTTGTGCTACTTTCTGATACAGAAATTAAACCACTTTTTTTTTTGTAATTTAGCCGCTATGCCAAGATGTGGTACAAAGGTGTTAGTTTCACCAGTGAATCGTGTGCTTTAATCTATTTGGTTGATACAGCCGGCACTCGTACTACAACCGATACATTTACCGATTTAACCAAAGATTATACATTAACGGTGTTCTATGAGTAAGTTTAAATGTTCCAATGATGTTTATTTTATTTTTTTTTGGTTATGATCATTTTTGCTTTAAAGATGTGTTCTTTGATTGTTAAAATTTATTGCTTTTTTAAAATAAGTAATGAACTATAAATTTATTTAAATTTGAAGGTTTTTCGAAATATGAAAAAAACCATGACAAATTAACTCGTTTTTAACGAGCCGTGTTTCGTTTTTCACTTTTAGCTGAAAGGGAAAATTTTAAACTTGATTAAGTTTGCCAATCCAATATTGAGTAAATACGGAGAAAAATATAAAATTTATAATTAAAAAACTAATTAATTAAAAATTAAAAAAAACTTAGTACGTTCATATTTCTTCAAAATAATTTAAAATGTTAAATAATGTTAAATAATTTTCACCTCACATTATTTGTTTATATATTTTTTATATCCTTTTTTTTTGCAAAAAATATTTTTTTATTTATTTCAAAACTTATTTTTTACTGAAAAAGTTCTGGTTGAATTATTTTTCAGCTCCATAATTTTTTTCACATTATTTTCCACTCTTATATATAATTTTTTTCAAAGGTCGTGTTAGCAACGGTAGTAAATTAGCATGGAAAAAATAATTTTTCTACGGTGGTAAAAATTATATTTCTGTAAATAATTTTCCCCTCAATATTTTATATTGAAAAATTTGCTTAAATTATTTTTGACGCCAATAAAATTTTTAACAAAATTTTCCGCTCATATAATTTTTTTTCAAAAAACTTGAGAAAAATAATTTAAGCAGAATTTTTTCAAATAATAACAAAATTTGAAATACATTTTTTGATTGATATAAAAAATTTATTTCATTATATTTTTTTTTTACAAAAATACTATTTTTTATTATAAAAAAATCATTTGTTTTACATCAAACATTAAACAAGTTTTATTTAAAAAAATCCAGTTATACCCTATACCACTATGTGGTCATGGATCGACTCAGAATCACTTTCTGAGTCGATTTAGCGATGTCCATCCGTCCATCCGTCCGTCCGCCCGTCTGTCTGTCCATGTAAACCTTGTAATCAAACTACAGATCGCAAATGTGAATATTTTTGATGAAGTTTTGTACGTAACCTTCTATCAGGCATAGCATGAACGCTGTTAAAATTGGCGAAAATCGGTGCATGTTCAGAACTAGTCCCCATACAAACGACCCTTATAAAATCGACTTAAATTGCCATATGATTCAAATTATCATACAGATCTCGGTCAAATTGGGTTTGTACGTGTTTATTACACCCATTAATCAGTAGTTCAAAAATAAACCCTATAGGGCAATTCTTAGTCATAGCCCCCATATAAAGCTGCTTCCCGATCTTCACTTGAATCTATCAAAAAAACAAAAATATTGCACAGATTTTTTTCAAATTTGGTTTGTATATGTGTTTGAAAAAAATAAGTGACCTTCCATTTTTCAACCTAGTCTCCATATAAATATAGCATCCGATATGAACTTTTTCATATTCAAAGGAAAAAAAAAATAATAACAATGCTACTCAAATTTGGTTTATGCTTATTTTCTATATCCAATTAGTTGGGCCTACCTAAACGCTTGGTATAGTGTATCGTGTAATCGGTCTAGACCGAAAAATACAGTTTAAATTATTTTTCTCGATAAGTTCTTTCACATTATTTTCCACTCTTAATTTGTTTCAAAGGTCGTGTTGGAAAAGTAGCAATAAGTATGGTAAAAATAATTTTTCTACAGGGAAATTTATATTTCGGTTGTATGAAAGAAATATTTTTTTTTTTGACAATAGTAAATTTTGTGAAAAAGGAATATGTATATATTTTAAACTATATTTTTTGACATAATTGAAATTTCTAATACTAGGAGTGTTTTGGCTATCATCCATTTTAATTATTTTTTTAATATTTTTTTTTTTGTAATTAGAATCGTGTTCTTTAGTTTTCAATTTCAAAAAATTATAAAATTTATACTATGATGAGAATTTTGCTGAAGTTTCATACGCGACCTTTATTACAATCACAATTCCGTGTTGAAATTTTTTTTTTTTTAAAAATTTTACCTCGATAAATTTTTCCACCTCAAACATCATTTTCCTCTCATATAGTCTGTTTCAAAACAATTTTTTTTTTTCAAAAAATAAATTTTATTGAAAAAAAATTTCTGCTTAAAATATCAATAAATTTTTTTACATTTTTCCCTAAGCTTATTTGTTTCAAATTAAGAAAAATTAATTAATGATAATGAAAACAAGTAAGAGTGTTAAATTCGGTTATGCCGAATCTTAGGGTTTTACACTTACATTAATATCTGTACTTATTGAAAAAGTAAACAATTTTATCAACTTAAACTAAATAATTACAACAAACACACTGAATTTTTAGCATTTTTTAAAGGTGTGTCCATATTTTAGGTCATATCTTGGCGATAATGCATTTTAAATACCAACCTGCTCAAAATAATAAAAAATAATGTAAAGGCCTAGTTAGCCACACGTTGTTAAAATGTATTTGTACCGTAATTGTAACGTTGTCATTTAGTACAATTATAGAACGTAAAAAACGAACCAGCATGTTGCTGTATAAAATTAACCAAACTTTATCAGCTGCTCACAAATGTCACATACAAACGTAGCAAAAATCTATTTTCAACAGATTGGGACGTTCCGGTTACGTGCTCTAAATGCTTGTCATGTAACAGAAAAACACAGCTGACACGGTTGGTTACGTTTACATGTGGGTAACTAGGCCTTTATTCTAAGTTTAGCCTCGTAAATAGATTATTTTGAGAATGAGCGTGATTTCAACAGGCAGACGGACGGACTTTGCTATATTGATCAAGGATATATATTTTCGATGCGTTAAAAATAATAAATTTGATATATACCCTCTGTGGAGGGTACACAAATAAAAACACTTTTCGCCTCAAATAACTTTTTTTAATTTAAAGAATTTATATTTCTATTTATTAAAAATAATATAAATTTCCGCCTTATATGTCAACCCCCTCCCCCCGCCCGCCAAACTTAATTCAATACATTTTTTTACCTCAAAAAAATCGCACTTCATAAAATATATCAGTGTAATATGCTTCCTAAAACGTCAGATTTTAGATTGATGTATCCCAAAAATTCACGTAAGATTTTTATATACCGTCATTCGAGTAGTGAGGCGTTGAAAACAGCTTACACGATAGATCAACGCGTTTTTATATCCTATACCACTATATGGTCAGGGTATAATGACTGTAATGATGTTTGTAACTATCAAAAATATTTGACCTAGACCTTTTATTATACCGATCGACTCAGAATCACTTTTTGAATCGATTTAGCTCGTCTGACCGTTCGTACGTCCTTCCGTCCGTTTGTGTGTCTATATAAACCTTGTAATCAAACTACAGGACGCAAATATGAATATATTTTGATGAAATTTAGTCTATAATTTTTTATCGACTTTAGGATGAACTCTATTGAAATTGGTGAAAATCGCTTCATGTTCAGACCTAGTCCCCATACAAATAACTCATACGAGATCGACTTAAATTGCCATAAGATCCAAATTATTATATAGATCTCGGTCAAATTGAGTGTGTGTATGTTTATTACATCCATTAAACCCTATATGATAATTCTTAGTCATAGCCCCCATATAAAGCTGCTTCCAGCTCTTCACTTAAATCTATCAAAAAGCAAAAATATTGCACAGATTTTTCTCAAATTTGGTTGGAAAATATAATTGATTTTACCAAATATGGTTTTCATTTTTCGACATAGCCATCCAATATGAACTTTTTCATATCCGAAGGCAAACAAATTAATAACAATGCCACTCAAATTTGGTTTATAATTATTTTCTATATCTAAAGAATATAGTCATTCTAGACCGACTAAATTTTCTTACTTGTTATTATTGAACAATATTTCAAAAATTTTTAAATTCGAAAATTTCCTACAACATATAGGTGTAATATTGATATAACTTCGTTAACTAACTTCGTTAACTAAATTCGTTAACTAACTTCGTTAACTTTTAGAAAAATTTAGGCAGAATGAATCAATTGGTGATGCTAACACATTGATTGTCCAAATACAAGCCGTTTAATTGCCAACTAGCAGATCCCAGCCCTTGAAACTCGAGTGCAAATTTTAGGAAATTTTATTTTTTCATTTTCTAAATTATTTCATAAGACCCTATAGCTATGCTAATCAATTTTAGCCAGTTCACAATTCAAGACTTTTTAAATATCGATCGCGTTATTGTTTATTGATTTATGTCCAATTATTGTTTATATCCAAAATCATTTTGCAATACCACACAATTATTATTGTGAATGAAGAAAACAAACTTAATTTTGTTTTGCAAACACATTAAAAAATTTAAACACACAGAAGGCATTGTATAATTTTTTGTGTGTTAGTAGCAACTTTAAAAGAGCATAACTCTAAAAAAAAAAAAAATGTAAAAATGTAAAAATCTCTAAATCTAGTGGACAGCTAAAAAGAAATACCTTTCAAATAAGGGATGTTTGGTCAAAGTGGGATTAAAACTGGCACACTAACATCGGTCACAAGATATCGGCTTGCCCATTAATATTATAGATATCAAAGCAGTGCGTAACAGTGTTGAAGAAAGTCGAGGAACATCAATTCGGCATCGTGAACAAGAGTTGCAAATTTCAAGAAGCTCTCTAAAGCGGAGATACGCTGAAGATCTGACTCTCCATGCATATAAATTTCAATTAACACAAGAAAACTGAAGTCAAATGACCATGCGCAGCGAAGAGAGTTATTTGAATGGATTATTGAACATCAACAAGTGGATGCAGATTTTTCGAACAATATCCTAAGCGAGGAGGCATAATTTCATTTTGAAGTCAACAAGCCCACAATCAAACCTGCATTGAAGGAGGAAAGTTAATGCTGTATCATGGAAAATTTCGACAAATGAGTTCGTATGTGCCAGCAAAGCCGTGAAACCCATTTGTTTGATTTGTTGTTTCATACAGAACCCCATCCTATGTCACTCAATAAAAATAACAATGTAAAGAAACAAAATTTTTTATGTTTAATTCAAATACCTGTTTAACCTGTTTAACCCCTAAAAATTTAGGGACTTCTAAGCAAATTTGAAATTCTATCAGGACCGTACTCGTATGCTTGCTTAACCTGCAGATTTGAGTTTGATATATAGTTTGAAATGAAAAATCAAATTAAATAAATTTTTTTTTTAGTAAGATTACGACACTGATATACAGATCTTTAAAGTTTCAATTAAAACGTACTTTCTGACTTATGAATATGAGGGACGAATAAAATTGGGTTAATACATTTAAAATTCAAAAGTATTTCTATCAATCAAATAATATTTTTAGTGACTCCCGTCATGGCCCCTCATATGTTCAAGATGCGAATGAAGTTATTCAAAATTCCACCTACACTTGTACCGATGAAGGCACCGAAGTTTATGAAATTAATAGCTTTCGTATTACACAGGCAGCAGATGGCCTTGTGAAGTAAGTAATTCTCCAATTGAGATTTAAATAATTAATAATTATTTCTCTACCAGGTTGACACGCGCTCATAACAAGTGTCTAATACGCACTAGTCCTGGTAATGGTTCTGCTACATTGACAACTCCTGGTATTCACTGTACAGCATCTTTGGGAAAAACATCGCATTTATTTGTGAGGTAAAGTTTTGAAAAGTTTTGCATATTCTCACTTGGAATTTTTCTGCAATTTTATCAATTTATTTCTTCTTTCTTAAAGGCGCAACGAAAAACGCATGCATTTTGATGGTTCCTGTTTTATAGTTCGAAATGCTGGGCATTCGGCTGGATTTAATGAAAACAATTTGCTAATTGTATATTAATAATGAAAGAAATCACATACTTAAACAAATCGTAAAAAAATCCGTAAAATGCTGCAAGAAAAAGATGAAGAAGAAGAGAAAAAAAAGATTCTCTAGAGACGCCTTCAATAACAATAAGAAATAATTGCTGTGATAATACGTTCAATAACCAACGACGACTTGTGTCCCAAGTCAGAAAAGGCGTTCCCTAGAGAACTATCAGTTCTATTACAATAATCGTTAGTTTGAATATGTTTTTTTGATTTTAATCGTAATTTTTTAGATTAATTTTATTAATTTAAAAGAAGGCAAAATTAAGATTTCGAAAGTGTGTGTCCAAATTTTACGTTTTCTGATCCCCCTAGTTTTCTTTTTAATCAAATAGTAGTGCAACAAATAATAATGAAATAATGAGTAAAAAGTTTTCAAAAACCTACTTAAAATAGCTTAACCCCCCAATAATCAGTCCTCCTTATCAGCAGAAAGTATATGAGGGTTAACAAAAAAAAAAAAAAGAAAAGAAAAATGCTAACTTTAAAAAAATAAATAAATCAAACTTAAAGGATAACTTGCCCATGGTGGTTGTTATATTGTATGCATGTGTGAGTGGCAAGGGAAGTTATCCCGTATAGAAACACGTTTTTGTTCCAGAAAAAGAAACGACGTAGATAAAGTAAACCAAAAGTGTTGCCCTTTCCTAATGGAAATAAAAGAAAAAAAAAAACAACTTATCATATCAGGAGCAAATCATGTTAGACACAATCGTATCTGTAAACGTAAATGTAGTTTTTTTTTTTGTTAACCATAAATGTTGTTTAGTTTTTTTAGTCATATTTGTAATTTTTAGTATAATTCTATCTATCAGATCGAATCTTTTTTTTTATATATATATAATTAGTATTCTAGTCATTGCCATTAATTGTTAATGGTTTCTTTTTTTTTTTGTAATTGTGAATTTTAGCATAATTTGTTTTATATATTTTCAAATAATCAAAGAAATGTTTTTTTCACTTTTATGTTTGTCTTCTATCTCGGCAATTCTGTAACAAAATTTGTTTAAATAAAGAAAAAATTATAACGTATTATGATTATGATATTAAAGAAGATCGTTTTTTTTTTATATTTGTGATTTTCCAAGTTAAGTATAATATATTTTGGAGTGGATTTGGCCAATAAAGTGAATATATTATACTTTCTAATTCCGATAAAGTGAATTTTAATTTGTCGCAAAAATATATTATGAAGAAGTTCTTTTGATTAAGGCGAAAAATTAAAACTACATATTTTACAAGGATATTACTAACAATTCTATTGTTGCTTTAGATTTTTTTCGGTTTCGTCTTTGGAATTCGTATCGTATAAAATATAGTTTTTTATGCCCTATACCACTATGTGGTTTGGGTATAATCACCCCTGTTCTTGAAACCACTATCACAAAAAAAACTCGTAAATGAAAAAATTCTTAAATCTACGAGTTTTTTGCTGTTCTCTAATTTCAATAAGAATCACCCTTATTCTATTTGGCGTCGTCAACATCGTCGTCAATTTTAAGTCAACATCACTTTAACTCAACATCAACACCAGTTTGGTATTCCCTAAGAGTCTTAATACGACGTTGACTGTTTATCGATAATTTTAATAAAATACAACACACATATCTAATATTTGTGTCAGCTGATTTATTTTATTTACAATTTTCGTTAAAACAATTTTATTTGAAAAAAATAAATACATATATTAAAAAAAGGTTTTTTCTTCCCGATGACAATTCCGAATCGGATAATGAAGAAAATAAAAAAAATTTAATAGTGCAAAGAAAGTTTCTCAGACAAAAGTGTAACATATTTGAATTACCGGATGAAAAGTAAGTGGTAAATTCAAAGCTTCTATTTGCAAGAAATGCATTTTATTATTTATTTAAAAGGTTTAAAAGCTATTTTCGGCTAAACAAAGCAGCATTTAGGCATGTGCTCGAGACAATAGGACCTCATTTGAAAAGCGGGGTCAGGTCAACATTTATTCCGAACACCATCAAATTGGCAGCAACATTACGCTTTTTAGCCCAGGGCTCATACCAGCTGAGTGTAGGAAATGATTTCAACCTGGGACTATCACAGCCAGTAGTATCGAAGATTCTGTCTGAAACTCTGCATGTCACATAGAAATCAAAACAATGCCCTTTTTTTCTACTAAGCAGGTCTTAAGAGATAAAAAAACTAATTGATATTTAATCTCTTAACATGTTTTTTATTGAACCTTGTCATTATTTCAAAAAATTAAGACATTAATTTTATGAAAAAAAAAAACTATTTTAAAAAACGTCTAAATTTTTCGCTGATTTAAAAAAACAAAACTCGTAATAAGTGGTAACAGTGCGATGATGCTGTTCTATAACTATAATAAAAACTTTTTATTTACACAATCTATTTTCCATTATAATTTTTTCAATTATAACATAGATTCTTTATGCACTAATTATTGCAAAAAAAGGAATAAAAAAAATTTTTTTCATCAAATCACATATTTTTTATTTTTTTGCATATGTTCGAAACAGTAGTCATGCCAGTCAAATCCATTTTATTTGTATATCGAAATTTTTTTTGGTGATGCCTAACTTTTTAAAAATAGAAAAGTCATTGTTAATTGAATGAAATTGAAGAAAAAAAAAAAACAATTAAATGAACAAATAAGTTGTTATTTTAAAAGAAAATATTTTTCTTTATACTTTTTCTATAAACTTAAGATAAAAACATGTACAAAATACTTAAAAGTTTTTTGTGAAACTGAATAAAGAACCATACGGCACCTCGGTTTCTAGATAACATATGTTCTTAACTCAAACATATGGTTCTAAGCTCAAACATATGTTTCCATTAAATAAATAAAAAAAGTGGTTTCAAGAAACCCAAAATTTCAATTTCATGTGATTTTAAATTCACTCTTATTCAAATAACAACCTTTCAAGAACAGGGCTGAATAACTTTGTGCTGCTGTTTGTAACTACCAAAAATATTTGACCTAGACCCATCTTTTATTATACCGATCGACTCTGAATGACTTTCTGAGTCGATTTAGCGATGTCCGTCCGTCCGTCCGTTTGTGTGTCCATGTAAACCTTGTAATCAAACTACAGGTTGATGACATTTGGTATTTATCAGCCATAGGATGAAAGCTATTGAAATTGGTGAAATTCGGTCCATGTTCAGACCTAGTCCCCATACAAATGACCCTATGAAATCGACATAAATTGCCATAATAACCTAATTATCATATAGATCTCAGTCAAATTGGGTTTGTGTTCTTATATCATATCATTAATCAGTAGTCCAAAAATAATCCCTATAGGACAGTTCTTAGTCATAGGCCCCATATAGAGCTGCTTCCCGATTTTCACTTAAATCTATCAAAAAACAAAAATATTGCACATATTTTTCTCAAATTTGGTTTGTAGTTATAAGTTTTTGCGAAAAATAAATGGCCTTACCATATATGGTCCCCATATAAATATAGCACCCGATATGAACTTTTTCATATCTGCAGCCCAAAAAATTATAACAATGCCACTCAAATTTGGTTTATGCTTATTTTCTATATCCAATTAGTTGGACCGAAGAGATAGGGTCTCTAAACCATGGTATAGGGTATCGTATAGTCGGTCTAGACCTACTATAATTTTCTTACTTGTTTTTAGTACATCTTGATTAACTCTCAATCGATTTTAAACTAAGTTCCCGATTAGCTAGAAATAATCTATTTTTTTTTGATATATCAAGTTGGCAGGAGACCTTTCATGCATGGCAAATTTTTATCATCATATAACGATGTCAAATATATTTATTTTTAACGCACTTTACATGTGTTAAATTTTTTTTTTAAAATATTGACCAGTTCTGAGTTTTTTCTTTAAATAACGACGAAACTTGAATGCTTATTAAATTAATTTGCAGCACTGTCGACGTATGTCAACCTACGTTTGATCGCTGACAAATTATTTTCTTAGAAAACGACACATAGCGACATACGTTGTTATTAACGAAAAAAAAATGCAAAATAATTTTCGATTATTTTTCAGTTATAACCACTTATAAAAACTTGTGTGTTTATTTCTGTTTTTTTGTCACTATTATTCTTGATACGTTGTTATATTCTCATCCTAAGTCCCGTTAACTTTTTGTTGACGAACAAAAAATTCATTTTTCAAGCAAGGATGGTTGCATTGGTAGTTTTCTTTTTCAAAGAAAACGACGTTTGTCGATACAAGTTGTTTTATCTGCACACACTTTATGTGTAATTTACATATTGTTTTTTTCATCCTTCTCTAGTATCTATTCCTCTGAAGATTTTTGACTCAAAATTTTATATAAAGTATTTATTGCCCATATCTACAGGACTGTTAAATAAAAAGCTCTAAAAACTTTATATCGAGCCCATAATTTCAAATATAACGTTTTTTGGCTCCCTGAACATTTTGATTTTATGACATACGCGGTTATTCTAGAAAACCACAGATATATGTAGCCTAATCAAAAATTGACATAATTGGAGTCCTAATCGATTGCCCAATTCCACAGAAAATAATTATTTAAATAGGAAAAAATAATATATCACGTTTCAAAAGTACTGGAAATATTAAAATAATTTCTCGTAGCCCACTTGTAATATTTAAAGCGAAAAGCGTGGGTCTCATGCAAGACATCCTTACTAGTCGTATTATCTGTTACATGCGCCCCTCATTTTTAGTTCGTAATCTTACAAGTGGAGCTAGAAAAAATTTTTTTATTTTGTTTAGCCCTTTTACTAAACATTTTTATTTATTTTACTTTATTTATTTGATTTTATGAATTCCATCACAAGAACAGACTTTGGATATTATTTTTTAAAAACTAAAATTTTTCTTTGTTAATATAAAATAAAATTGATATATTTTATTAAGAAAAGATGCTTCAAAAAAAGGTGTTTTGTTAAGAATATGTATTTTTTAAGAAAAGGGCTTTAAAAAAGTAGTTTTGTCAAAAAGGTACTTTTTGTTAGTAAAAGTACTTTTTTAAGTTTTTTTTTTTTTTCAAAAGCACTTTTTTAAGTAATAACGGGTGATTTTTTAAGAGCTTGATAACTTTTTTTTTAAAAAAAACGCATAAAATTTGCAAAATCTCATCGGTTCTTTATTTGAAACGTTAGATTGGTCCATGACATTTACTTTTTGAAGATAATTTCATTTAAATGTTGACCGCGGCTGCGTCTTAGGTGGTCCATTCGGAAAGTCCAATTTTGGGCAACTTTTTCGAGCATTTCGGCCGGAATAGCCCGAATTTCTTCGGAAATGTTGTCTTCCAAAGCTGGAATAGTTGCTGGCTTATTTCTGTAGACTTTAGACTTGACGTAGCCCCACAAAAAATAGTCTAAAGGCGTCAAATCGCATGATCTTGGTGGCCAACTTACCGGTCCATTTCTTGAGATGAATTGTTCTCCGAAGTTTTCCCTCAAAATGGCCATAGAATCGCGAGCTGTGTGGCATGTAGCGCCATCTTGTTGAAACCACATGTCAACCAAGTTCAGTTCTTCCATTTTTGGCAACAAAAAGTTTGTTAGCATCGAACGATAGCGATCGCCATTCACCGTAACGTTGCGTCCAACAGCATCTTTGAAAAAATACGGTCCAATGATTCCACCAGCGTACAAACCACACCAAACAGTGCATTTTTCGGGATGCATGGGCAGTTCTTGAACGGCTTCTGGTTGCTCTTCACTCCAAATACGGCAATTTTGCTTATTTACGAAGCCATTCAACCAGAAATGAGCCTCATCGCTGAACAAAATTTGTCGATAAAAAAGCGGATTTTCTGCCAACTTTTCTAGGGCCCATTCACTGAAAATTAGACGTTGTGGCAGATCGTTCGGCTTCAGTTCTTGCACGAGCTGTATTTTATACGGTTTTACACCAAGATCTTTGCGTAAAATCTTCCATGTGGTCGAATAACACAAACCCAATTGCTGCGAACGGCGACGAATCGACATTTCACGGTCTTCAGTAACACTCTCAGAAACAGACGCAATATTCTCTTCTGTACGCACTGTACGCATTCGTGTGGTTGGTTTAATGTCCAATAAAGTAAACTGAGTGCGAAACTTGGTCACAATCGCATTAATTGTTTGCTCACTTGGTCGATTATGTAGACCATAAATCGGACGTAAAGCGCGAAACACATTTCGAACCGAACACTGATTTTGGTAATAAAATTCAATGATTTGCAAGCGTTGCTCGTTAGTAAGTCTATTCATGATGAAATGTCAAAGCATACTGAGCATCTTTCTCTTTGACACCATGTCTGAAATCCCACGTGATCTGTCAAATACTAATGCATGAAAATCCTAACCTCAAAAAAATCACCCGTTAGTATATTTTTAATTTAATTTAATTTTATTTAATATTTATTGAGACTTTTTTTGCAAATATTTAGTAACAGAAAAAAAATACATTAAATAAAGAAAATTTAAGATTATAATGTAATGTCTTAAAACTATGAAAGTGTAATTTACAGTAACAAACTTGACAATAAGGGTATGATATTGAATGAGAAAAAGAGAAAACGCCCTTGCTCCATAGGCTAGCCATAACGATAGAGTGAATCTCTTAAAATAAAGTTATAAACTTAATACTGTAAGAGCCGATAGATCAATAATTTCATGGTTTAAACCAAGTGGAGATAAATATTGAGTATTATGCAAGGTTCAGAAAATACACACACGAAACACACAATGTTCTGTTCAAAAGCAGCCAACACATATCTTTATTTTCATATCAATTATGTGCGTTTCAAAATTTTCTACGGTGCCCAACACAACCATGACTGTGTTCGTTTTAATATTTCGTTATTTACACGAACATTTTTGTATCACATACTTTTTGTTTCAATCACACATAAAGCACACATTTTTGAGTGTTGCTTTATTTGAAGTTCATGTTCTGCTACGTGTAATGAAAAAAAACAGAGAACATGTACAATGAACAGGTTCGAGTTCAGTTATATTTTAAGTCGTGTTGTGGCTCGTGTAGTAAGAAAAAACACAACATGTACAATAAACAGGTTCGAGTTCAGTTATATTTTAAGTCGTGTTTAAAATATAACTGAACTCGAACCTGTTTATTGTACATGTTGTGTTTTTTCTCACTACACGAGCCACAACACGACTTAAAATATAACTGAACTCGAACCTGTTTATTGTACATGTTCTGTGTTTTTTTTCAATTCACGTAGCAGAACATGAACTTCAAATAAAGCAACACTCAAAAATGTGTGCTTTATGTGTGATTGAAAAAAAAGTACGTGATAGAAAAATGTTCGTGTAAATAACGAAATATTAAAACGAACACAGTCATGTTGTGTTGGGCACCGAAGAAAATTTAAAAACAAACATAATTGATATGAAAATAAAAATATGTGTGTGTTGGTCTAAGTTATGTTTGTTTACATATATGTACGAGTTTTTTATTCAGTGTGTGTTTTTTTCTGAACTCTGGTATTATGCCAATTGTAATTCCTCTGTTATAATTCCTTATAATGTCAAACACATAAGAGCTCATTGGAAGCACTCCAGACTCATTGTAAATAATTAAATTTGAAAACCTTTTTGTTTTTGATGAAAAATTTTTTTCCAATACAAAAACTAAACCTTTCTCTCAAAAATTTCAAATTTGTTCATTAATGTCGGTGAAATAGAAAATCAAATAGGAAATGCATACAACAAAACTGGTCTCATACATGTTTTATAAAGTAGTAATTTTGTATTAGCTGGTAAAGTTTTATTAGATAAAACTCTGCCAAGACATCCATCCCTTCACTATGTTAACTTTATTTAAAACAAAATGTCCATGTTCATTAAACTTAAAAAGCTTATTAAAAATAATGCCAAGATATTTAAGGCTGTCTTTAAAAGGAATTTCAATACCATTTAAAAACAACTTTAATCTTTTGCTTTCTGGAACTACGAAGTAAGCACATTACCCCGACGCATTTCTGAGGCAAATTGCTTCACTTTTTGTGGCATTTATTTTAATACCCCAAAAATCATAATAATCTTTAACTTTAAATAGACGCCTTGATACAATCTGCAAAGCTTGATCAGGAGACTCATTATGGGCGTAGAAAAGAGAATCATCTGCATAGAGAACACCAGTAGAGTTTGAAAAGTTGTGGGGAAAATCATGAATTAAAATATACAAATGTGGCGCCAGAATTGAGCCCTGCGGAACTCCACAAGAAACAGCACCAAAATCAGAAAAATAATTATTTAAATGTATGCAAAACCGTCTATTGCAAAAATAACTCTTAAATAATTTAATAATATGTATGTATATCAAAACCAATTAAACTCATTTTGAAAATTATACCTGCATGAAACGCTCTAACTATCAAAGGTTTTCTCAACATCGAGCGAAACAACAACTGTGCAACGGCGCTGTCTTAAATTACAAACTACATCGCTATGAAATTTTGAAAGAGCGTCTACAGTAGAATGTCCTTTTTTAAATCCAAACTGTAAATTTGGAATATACGAGTTATCTAAACCGATATCCATTTTTTCATGAATTTTCTTTTCAAAAAGTTTACCTAAGTTCGAAAGCAAAGAAATGGGCCTTAAGTTGTTAATATCGGAAGAATTTGTTCTCTTTTTGATAGGATTTATTTTTGGAATTTTCCAATTATTAGGAAAATATGCATTATTTAAACAATTATTAAAAAACAAGGAAATTTTCTAATTAAAAAATTTTAAATTCGTAAATGTGTTTATTTTAAAAATTTTTTTTAAAGTACTTTCTTAAGTAATATTATATTTTTAAGATAGGTACTTTTGAAGATTTTTTTTATGTAAAGAATATTTGTTAAGAAAATTTACAATTTTGGGAAATGTACTTTTTTAAGAAAATATATTTTTTTAAGAAAAGGTACTTAAAAAAAAAAACACTTTTATCTAATGAAATTTATATTAAAAAAGAATAGATACTTTTTTACAAAACGTATTTTTTAAGAACAAAATCTCTTGTAAAAAAGGTATTTTTTGAAGAAAAATGTAATTTAAAAAAAAATGTACTTTTTTAAGAAGGTGACTTAATAAAAAAAGCTTTTTTTAAAAAGGTAATTTTTTAATAAAAGTACTTTTTGAAGTAGTGGTACTTTTTATAGTTAAAGTACTTTTATAAGAAATGGTTCTTCTTGTGATAGGTAATTTTGAAGAAAATTTACTTTTTTCAAGTGAAGTACATTTTAAGAAAAGGTAGATTTTTCAGAATAGGTACTTTTTTAACACACCTGGGCGGAATTGACGAACTGCTGAATAAATGGCTACTAAAAAAGGGAGTATAGGGTTCAATAGTTATATATCACTGTTGCAAAAAAAAAAATAATAAATAAATCGCTAAGGGAGTTTTTAAAATACAGCGATTTGAGCGTTTTTTCGCGAAGACAATCCATTTGACTACGAGATTCAATTTTATTTTTTGGAAAAAGGTATTTTTTTAGGGTGATTAGGACCCGCTGAATTAAAAAATCTGGTCAAAAATATTCCGATTTTCTCGGAAAAGCCTATTCGAAATTTTGAACACTGGCGCTTATCCCATATGTCGACTTTGTACGTAAATGAAACATTTGGTTTATTTGCTGTTGAATTAATTTATTTCATTTGTGATTTTAAATATTAAAATAAATGTAATTGAATTGAATTGAAAAATTAATGCAAGAAGTGTCTATAAATAAGTGTTGCAGAAATGTGCCCCTAGCATCGGGGGAGAGAGGGGTGGTCATAGGGCCATATATTTTTGTTAGTTTTTGATAGATGGGAGTTAATATTCGTATCGAAACTTACATGACATTCTACCTTTTTCATACATTAATAATTTTTTGAAAACGTGATTTTTATTGTTCGAAAAATCGAACAGCGGAGCGAAATGGGTTAATGCAAAAAGAGTCTGAAAATAAGAAATGTACTGCTAGCATCGGGGGCGAGGGGTTGGTGATAGCTGAGACTTAACATTCGTATCAAAATTTACATGAAATTCTGCCTTTTTCACACATTAATTATTTTTTGAAAATATCGAACAGCGGAGCGAAATGGGGTTTTTTTTTTTTGGCGATTTTTGTTTTGTTTTTGTGCTATTATTTTTTAAATTTTTTTAATTTTGTTTTCGTTGGAGCGGTTTTCGAGTAACGACCATTTAATTTTTTTTAAGGTCGACCACTAACATTAATATGTTCAGGAGCCACACAAAGTTTGTACCCTTTCACTTTTATATTACTTGCATGTTCTAAAACCGATTTCAGTTTGTGATCGTGGAATGAACAGGCATCTGAATCTGCGCACTCAGATTTCAAGACAACATGGATCAGATTTAAAGGAACATGTGAATGCAATTCGCTACATATGTTTATAATCTATATATTAATACGTGAAGGTAATTTTTAAGTTCCCTTTTTAAGCAATATGCGGACACGGAGGAGTGTGAAAATTGGCATAGTCATAGTTCATATGGAGGAGATGCTGAGAATGATAAAATTGATGTATAATACGTCTTAAAAATATATTAAATTAACTAATATAAAATATTTATATTAATTCGTTACACCCTGTTAATGCGAATGATTTAAATTTTATATCATCGCCCTGTGTTGAATCATGAATTATTAAAGTTGATTAACATACCTCATTTAAATATTCATATTTTTTTTATATATGTAGAAACATTGAAAAAAAATTTTATGAAAAAATAACATTTCCTAGAATTTGCACTCGAATTTCGAGTGCTGGGCTGTACTAGTTTAATTAAATATATAATTTATTTATTATAATTTAAACATAAATCAAGTGAGAAAATTATAGTTGGTCTAGACCGACTATACGATACCCATACCATGGTCTAGACCGACTATACGATACCCTATACCATGGTTTAGAAACCCTCTCTCTTCGGTCCAACTAATTGGATATAGAATATCAGCATAAACCAAATTTGAGTGGCATTGTAATTTTTTTTTGGCTGCAGTATGAAAACGTTCATATCGGGGACTTCATATTTACATGGGGACTAGGTCCAAAAGTAAACCGATCCTGACCATATTTGGTAAATTCACTTATATTTTGATAAAATATATACAAACCAAATTTGAGGAAAATCTGTACAATATTTTTCTTTTTTGATAGATTTAAGTGAAGATCGGGAAGCAGCTGTATATGACTAATAATTGTGCTATAGGTATTATTTTTGGACTACTGATTAATGGATATAATAAACACATACAAACCCAATTTGACTGAGATCTATACGATAATTTGGAGCTTATGGCAATTTATATCGATTTCATAATGGTCATTTGTATGGGGACTAGGTCCGAACATGGACCGAATTTCACAAATTTCAGTAGCGTTCATCCTATGGCCGATAAAAGTAAATATACCAAATTTCATTAAAATATATTCATATTTACGACCTGTAGTTTGATTACAAGGTTTACATGGACACACAGACGGACAGACGGACGGACGGACGGACGGACGGACGGAAGGACTTCGCTAAATCGACTCAGAAAGTGATTCGGTGCAATAAAAGGTGGGTCTAGGTCAAATATTTTTGGTAGTTACAATCAGCAGCCAAACTTTTTTGTTTTTATCGAAAGAAAATTGTAAAATAGTGTAAAAAAGTAAAATTAAGTCTTTGCGAAAAATCGCTTAAATCGTGGAGTATTTTTTCATCAGTTCGTCAATTCCGCCCAGGTGTGATAAGAAGGAATAATTTTTTAAAAAGAAAAATATACTTTTTTAAAAAAAAATTTAAGTATTTTAAAGACTCGTTTTTGCAAAAAGGCACTTTTAAAAACGGTCCGTTCTAAAAAAATTACACTTTAAGAAACTGGTACTTTTGAAGAAAAGCCATTTTTAAAAATACTCTTTTCTAAGCTATATTATGAGAATCTTCAAACAAGTTAAAGCTACAAGATATTAATACCTGGGCTATGAAAGATAATTTTATGAAATAAAATATTAATCATACAGCGTTATATATCAGCGAGTCAGTGATAATTATAACTATATAATTATAATAGTTTTTAATATACTGTGTATATTAAAAATAAATTATTGTTTCTATTTTGACAATTCAAGATTCAGAAAAACTAATTTTTTTTAACGATTTCGATATTATTATGCCCTCCACACCACTGAGGAAAAATGAATTTGCGACTCCATAAAGTATATAAATTGATCCTTATAAACAACCCCAGTCGATATAGCGATGTCCGTCTGTTGAAATCAAGCTCGATTATGAAATGCAGTAAATTTTTGTCATCACTGCGGCAGTTATGCCAAGTCTTGTTGCTGATGCGTGATCAGTTGTTGCAGATGCTTTGTTACTGCTCAACAATTGTACAGAGTTTGCTTTTTAGAACGTTTTGCAAAAGATAAAAAACAGGTTCACCACAATAACATTAACAAATATTGAAAATCTTGATTCTAAAAATGACAACTTTTTGTTAAATTATAATAAAAACAGAATTAAAAAAATTCAATTAAAACGAAAAAGAAGGCGGATTACTAAAATACAAAATTACTTTGAAATAATAAAACGATATTATTTAAATTTGTATTAACAATTTTTATATAACGCACTACTTACTCTTCCATTCTGCACCAATGTTTAATTATACCCTATACCACTATGTGGTTTGGGTATAATGACTTTGTGCTGCTGTTTGTAACAACCAAAAATATTCGTCCTAGACCCATCTTTAATTATACCGATCGACTCAGAATCACTTTTTGAGTCGAAATAGCAATGTCCGTCCGTCCGTCCGTCCGTCTGTGTGCCCCTGTAAAGCTTGTAATCAAACTGCAGGTCGCAAATATGAATATATTTTGATGAAATTTTGTATATAAGCTTTTATCGGCCATGGGATGAACGCTATTGAAATTGGTGAGAATCGGTCCATGTTCAGACCTAGCCCCCATACAAATGACCCCTATGAAATCGACATAAATTGCCATAAGTTCCAAATTATCATATAGATCTCAGTCAAATTGGGTTTGTATGCGTTTATTACATCCATTAACCAGTAGTTCAAAAATACTCCCTATAGGAAAATTCTTAGTCATAGGCCTCATATAGAGCTGCTTTCCGATCTTCACTTAAATCTATCAAAAAACAAAAATATTTCACAGATTTTTCTCAAATTTGGTTTGTATATATTTTTTCAAAGTATAAGTGACTTTACCAAATATGGTCAGGATCGGTCAATTTTTCGACCTAGTCCCCATATAAATATAGTATCCGATATGAACTTTTTCATATCTGCAGCGAAAAAAATTAATAAAAATACCACTCAAATTTGGTTTATGCTTATTTGCTATATGCAATTAGTTGGACCGAAGAGATAGGGTCCCTTAACCATGGTATAGGGTATCGTATAGTCGGGCTAGACCGACTATAATTTGCTTACTTGCTTTTTTTTAACTTCGCGCTCTATTGCATCAGTAATTAAAATGATGCCATAGTTGCAAAAATTTGCGGCAGCACTGTCAATTGTTTGCATAAAAAACTTTTGACGGAAATCAGTACTGCCAAGTGATGCTTTTTTAACGTTTTACTTTTATTATGCTGCAGTGATGCATAACAACTGCATTTACGAACGTACCCAATATTTTGTGTCATTTTTTTGGGCAGGTTGGTATTTAAAATGGGGCAATAATTTTGTAATAGGTTTTTCAAATTGTTTACTATTATTGTAAATGTAAAACCCAGGTGGAGGTTATCAAAGACTCGGCATAGCCGATTTTAGTACTCCTACTTGTTTTCTTTATTTTTTGACTGCTGGATGATAAACTTGGAATTTTAATATGGTATTTAGTGTAAAAATTTCGAATTAAATATTTTATGAAATTTTCATCACAAATATTAGTGATTTTAGTTTGGATTGGATTTTTGGATTCTCAGAAACATTAAAAAAATTTTTTTGTACTCTTTTGTATGAAAAATTTAGAGGTTACTATACAACTTTTGAAACAATAAAACAACAAAAAGACGTCATCGTGATTTTAATAGACAGACAGTCCTTGCCAGATGGCTCCGGTTGTTATAAGGATCAAGAATATACTTTGAATATGAACAGTAGTGCGAAGTTTATATACAGCACAGTGTGCATCCTTATAAAAATTTCATAGATTTTCCTCTTTCAGATTATTTTTATCTCATAAAAATATTACAATTGTTTATTGGTCATAAAGTCTTTATTAAAATAAATTTATGCTCGTATCGTTGTATGTATGTTTGTATTTATGTATGTATTAGGAAAAAAAAAAAACAACTAAACCATCATTATAAGCTTTTGTCATTTAGAAATAGAATAAATTGATTGGTTTATTTATAATCGTACATTCATTCAATCAACTCTCCTTCGCTTGACAATTATAACAGAAAACTTCATCCCTCCAGTCACCGTCGACCGTCGCCGTGTCTCCCTTTTTCGAATATCTCTTCATGTAATTAAAGAAAATCCGAACGTTTCAGCCCCATACAGAAGCAGACATCAAACGAATTTTGCACTTAATTGGGTATAAAATTTAATTAAAACTTTTTAAACACACTTGAGTGCTCCAAAGTAAAAACAACCCAGCAATAAAACAATATAACCAAAAAATAAACCAAATAATCACAATTCTCAGCTAGAAGTAGCTTTAATTTGTTCGAGTCATTACTGAATTTTATACTAGGTTGTACCTATGACCAGCTAGTGTTAACACTTTTGTTATAAATTTAGATACTGTTTAGCCGTTTTCAAAGCGTATTCACAGTGACATCATACAAAAATAAAAAACAACGACTTAGAAGTATGAAATTTCAGAATGTGGTTACTTTATTTGTAATGAAAAGTCCTATCCTGTATATTTCTTAATGTTTTTGCTGGGAAAATAAATAAAGATGGAAAATACATAAACGACAGCAACATTATAAATATGCTCTAAAAGTATACAGAATTTCCTTTAAGATTGCAATTCATGCTGCAAATTTAGATCAAAATCTTTTAGAGTTCCATTCAAGCTTTGCATTTATTAAAGTTTTAAATTTAATATAAAATCCTGAACACATACTTTTTGAACAAAGCCTGAGCGATAAAGATACTCATTATTATTATTATTATTATTTACCAAAGAAGGATTTTAGAAAGTATTAAATATAAATATATAAAATACTGTGCATGTGTGAGTGTACGTACTCGCATATGTGGTGCCTGAGTTCATTAATATCTATTTAAATGTAAAGGGTATTTTTTTATGATCAAGTGTCTTGATTGGTATTTATTTATGATTGTATGTATGTTTGTTTGTAAGTATATGTGTGTTTAAGTTTTATGTATTAAGATATTTGAGTTTTTAATGCTTAAAATATTTTAATGATGGTATTGAAGTAGGTATGCATATAAATAACCATTTATGGGATTTTCTAATGGTGTACAGATTATATAACGAGTATAAAAACTCATACATTCATATGTATGTATATGAATGTAGTCCACAGATGTATGAGAAAAATGTTATTTCCGATTCAAAGTGCACTTTACTTTTTTGAATCTCCTCTTGATATAAGAAACATTATGTAAAAGTCACAATAATTTTCGATGTTGTTAAGAACTGTCCCTAGCTTCGTCAAATTTGCGCATCCATTTAAATTAACAAATACGAGTGCGAATCAATAAGTCCGTGGCTTTTCGAACTTCCCTCATAGTTATATGAAATGCAACACTGCTCCCATCAAGTACCACCTGTTAATAGACTACTGTAAAATTTTGAGCAAGTTCCGTCATTTACTTTGCTTTTAACAGCTGTTCAAAGCATACAACCTCGTGGTGTTTTTTTTTTTAATGGAAAAAGGTGAATTTTGAGTGCTCATTAAACATAATTTTTTGCGAAAAAAAACCATCAATGAAACCAAGGAAAAGCTTGATAAATACTATGTGGACTCTGCACCATCGATTTCAATGGTAAAAAGTGGTTTACTGACTTTAGTTGTGGTCCCACATATACAATTGAGGTCAATAAACCCGAAAATGTCGAAAAAATCCGATCGAAGAGTAAAAGTGCGTGAGATTGTTGATGCCATTGGTTGGTTTCGATTTTAAATGATCAGTTGGGTTTAAGAAAGCTGTTTGCAAGATGGGTGCCGCGTTTGCTCTCAATTGACCATAAACGTAATCGTGTGACAACTTCAAAGGATTGTTCGGAGGTGTTTAACCAGAATTCGAATGAGTTTTTGCGGCGTTTTGTAACTGTGGATGAAACATGGATCTATTACAATACTCCGTAGAAGAAGTAGCAGTCTCAACAATGGGTTTCTCCGGGTGAAGTCCAAGGTAAGTTTGTCGGCCAATAAGGTGGTGGCAAGTTTTTTGGGATGCCCGCGGGATAATCCAAACCACCGATTACCTTCAAAAGGGAAAAACAATAAACGGCGAATATTATGCCAAGTTATTGGACCGATTTATTGAGGACTTAAAAAAAACGACCCCATATGGACAAGAAAAAAGTAGTTTTTCATCAAGATAATGCACGGGTGCACACGTGTGCAGTCTCAATGGTAAAATTCCATGAATTGGGCTACATATTGGTACCTCATCCGCCATATTCTCCGAATTTAGCCCCCATTGACTATTTCCTATTTCCAAACCTAAAGAAAGAGATTTAGCTCCAACGATGGAATTTTTGATCAAACAAATGCCTATTTTATGGACCTCGAAAAATCCTATTTTTTTTGGAGAAACGTTGGACTAAGTGTATTGAGCTAAAAGAAGATTGTGTTGAAAAATAATTTTTTTTTTTTTTGCAAAAAAAAACTGTGTTTCATTCTAAAAGTCACGGACTTATTGATCCGCCCTCGTAGCATTAAAAAATCGTTACTTAATTTATTCCAACTCTATTCTTCTATATTTTTTGCAGTAATATCAATTGTTGTCACAATGTGGGAAATAACTCGATATGTAGGATTTTTTTTTAATGGATAGGAATGTTCGTTAAATGGAGGAGGAGTTAAAATATTTAAAAAAAATCCTCTAAATTCTACAATTTAGTCGAAAACGCAAAAATGTAATTTACTGATCGCCTTATATTGGTGTGGGTAACTTTTGAGCAAATTTGAGACTTGGAAAAACCAGGATAAAAATCATAAATTATAAAAACAATTCTTACCTGAATTTTTTAATAAAAAATTAACAAAATTATTAAAACTAGTATAGCCCAGCACTCGAAATTCGAGTGCAAATTCTAGGAAATATTATTTTTTCATTCAATTTTTGTCTTCCAATGTTTTTTTAATCTATATATATGTAAAAATTTATGAATATTTAAATGAGCCCAAAGTTATTTTAATCAATTTTAGCAATTCACAGTTCACCACATTTTAGCAATTCACAGTTCATTTTCATTATTTAATTATTATAAATATTTTATTTATTTAATTTAATATATTTTTAAGATAGATTAAACATTAATTTTATCATTCCCAGCATCTCCTCCATATGAACTATAACTATGCCTATTTTCACGCTGCTTCGTGCCCGCATATTGCTTAAAAAGGGAACTGAAAGTTTACCTTCACGTATTAATATATAGATTTTCAGTCAACGAACTCCAAGAAATACATTTTTCGTTCATTGTACAGGAAATTATTTATTGGTATAATATAGGCAATGAGGGCCTTTTGGTGAAATTTGGGTCTTCCCCCGAAAGTAAACTTAACTGCTGAACTAGAAAAATATTTTATATGCATAAAACAAACAGAGTGTCGACGAGTTACTATTATTATTAAAAATTGGGAGTAGTTGAAATGTGTATAAGATAATTTTTGATAGAACTATTTTTGGTAGAATCTTGGAAATTTAAGTCCAATAGTGTAAATTCGAACGTTTGTGTTGTATAAATTGTGCTAAAATAATTGTGATTCTCATGGCTGCAGAACGCATAAAATCAATATTGCATTTAATTGGATCACCCATTAAAAGATTCGGTGGTTGTGTGCTACCAACAAGTTTTGAGGGTTTACGATTATATTTTTATTATCATAAAGTCACAAATCTTTAAAAAAAAAAAGTTCCTAAATTTGTAATACCAGATATTTGTGAAATATGGTGTAAAGCAAGAGTGCCTACGTCAGAAGATCGAAGTATTAATCGAAAGTTTAAGGCGTTACTAAAAAATATCGCAATTTGGCAAACATAAGAAAAGTGAAAATAAATTTACTGAACAAATCAATAAATTTTTTGACATATCGCATCATAACAGGAAAGAGAAAAGACAACAAATAATGAAATAACAAGTAAGAAAATTATAGTCGGTCAAGACCGACTATATGATACCCTATACCATGCGTTTAGAGACCCTATCTGATAGGTCCAACTCACTGGACATAGAAAATAAGCATAAACCAAATTTGAGTGGGATTTTTATTAATTTTTTTGGCTGCTGATATGAAAAAGTTTATATCGGATGCTATATCTATATGGGGACTAGGCCCAAAAATGGACCGATCCTACTATGTTTGGTAAAGTCTCTTGTCTTGAAGATCGGGAAGCAGCTCTATATGGGGCCTATGACTAACAGTTGTCCCATAGGGATAATTTTTGGACTACTCATTAATGGATATAATAAACGCATACAAACCCAATTTGAGTAAGACCTATATGAAAATTTGGATCTTATGGCAATTTATGCCGATTTCATAGGGGTCGTTTGTATGGGGGCTAGGTCTGAATATGGACCGACTCTCACCAATTTCAATAGCGTTCATTCTATGGCCGATAAAAGCTTATACACCAAATTTCATCAAAATATATTCATATTTGCGACCTGTAGCTTGATTACAAGGTTTACATGGACACACAGACGGATGGACGGACGGACGGACGGACATCGTTAAATCGAATCAGTTAGTGATTCTGATTCGATCGGTATAATGAAAGATGGGTCTAGGTAAAATATTTTTGGTAGTTACAAATAGCAGCACAAACAGAAAATTCAAGAAAACACAATGCGGAAGCAACTACAAATTTTGCTACATTATCATCTGACTTAAGCGACGCAGTTTTAAAGCAAACATTCCTACCTCATCAAAAGCAGCGAGATCTGCTCTCAGTAAGTTTCGCCCTACTTTAATTTCTCCAAATATAACAGCAACTTTAGATAGAACAAATTCTCAAATTCACACTTTTTCCGTTCAATTTAAATTTTTTAAAAATCAAACTCAATTTTTTTCAAAGCAACTTCAATTTTATTCGGAACAAATTAAATTATTTTCAACACAAATTAACCTTTTTACAAATCATATTGAATATTTTTCATTTCAAATTAATTTTTTTTCGTTTTAAATTAAATTTTTTTAACTTCAAATTATTTTTTTTAATTAAACGCAAAATACTTAAAAAATAATTTTTATTTATACAATATTAAATTTAGAATATGCTTCTATTACTTGCTATACATATAAAATTTTTAATGTAAGGGTTCTCCAGTTGCAGCTAATGACAAATTCATAGTCATATCAACATAATAATTGTTGCAATCTGAAGAAGGTGTTACGGATTCTACTGATCGGTTAGTTATGGTGACCAAGTCCATGTTACTCTCTGGATCAGCTAGCATATTACGAGCACAGAGTTTAGTTTTTGAGAAAACTTTTTCAATTGGGTTAAGCATAGGGGAATATGGAGGAAGAAAAACTAAAATATGACCGGACTCAGCAATTTTATCTTTCACCATTTGCGTTTTGTGAATCTTTGCATTGTCAAGTATCAGCCAAGCACCTGTGATATTGGACTCAGTTAATTTATCGAATAATTCTTCAAGGAAAGATGTGAAAATATTGGTATTAACCGAGGAATTGGCAATTACTTTTGTATGTACAATTCCATGTATGTTCATAGCTGCAATAAGGGAAACATTGCGTCCTCTAACGGTAGGAACAATTACATGTGCTGCGGTATTTACTTTGGATCTAGCCTTGTTTCTTCGAAGGTGGTAATTGAAACCGGATTCGTCAATGAATATTAGTTTTTCTCTTATTTCTGGAGCGTTTTGGGCAAAATTCATTGCATACGGTATGCGTCGTTGAATTGTAGCGTCGGAATTTAAACGATCTGTGTTAATTGTCGCAGTTTTTAAGGTAATTCGCAAATATTTTAATGAAGTATGTATACTCGTTGTACTTAAATCCACATTATGAATTTCTTGAATCTTTCCGCGAATACCTTTTAATGTTATACATGGATTTCATTCAATTATCTCTTCAATTTTTTCCAATATTTCGGGAGTCAATTTGGAATGACGTCTTCCACCACGGTTTTTCATGATAACGCACCCTTCCTTCTTGTAGCGATTTATAATGGATGTAGCTGTATTTTTATTTATACCAGCTATTTCGGCTGATTCAACAATGGTTTTTCCTTCATTATAAAACTTAATCAAAATATTTTTCTTATCTACGCTAATATGGTTATATTTTGACATTTTGTTATTTATTTAATATTGATATAAGTTACAAAATAAGAATTTCTTTAAAATTGTAACAACTTTAATTTCACTTGATCTACCAACTAATTGACTCAGTAGTCAAGCACTTGTTAGCATTTTATGCTTACAGTTACAAAATGTTTTTTAGTACATTCATTAATCGGTGTTTTTATTATTGTACTGGAAAATATTTTCCAGTATTATAAATAACACAATAATAGAAAAGGAATCACGAATAAAAGAAAAAAAAAACAGGTTTTTAAATCTTTACATATTGAATTCGTGGAAAAATTAATTTGAAGTGAAAAAATTGAATTTGAAAAAATAAAATTTAATTCTAAAAAAAAAAAATTGAATTTAAAATAAAATAAAATGAATATGTGTCGAAAATAATTTAATTTGTTCCGAATAAAATTGAAGTTGCTTTGAAAAAAATTGAGTTTGATTTTTAAAAAATTTAAATTGAACGGAAAAAATGTGAATTTTGCTTTCTGGAGCAACAAAAATATTCAATTATAAAGAAGAATCTGTATTGTCACTTAGCGGAAGCAGCATCCGATGGGCAAGAATAAACGCTCGATCAACCCAAGCAATTAAAACCAATTTAGAAAACCTTCTTGCCATACCTATAGTTGAAAATGGCACTGGCGAAAAAGTTCCTGAAGTTGTCAGAAATACTACTATTGAGTGAAATCTTCAAAACAAGCTCTGTGGAATATCTTTCGATACCACTGCCGCCAACACATTTATGTGGAGCTTGCGTTCTTTTGGAAAAAAAACTAGACCAACCGTTTTTGTGGCTTTCATGTATTCATCGGTATTAGAAGTTTTTTGTAGTGATATATTTAAGGCATTATTTGGACCAACAAAATTTTCGCGACAAGTGGCCAAACATAAAACAAAAGGAATACGAAGTTTGTACGGATGACAGATTAGATAACCAACTCCTGTCTTTAAAGAATGAGTGAATGAAAATATTAAATGGCTCATGCAATGCTCCAAGATTTTATAACAAATAAATTTTACAGGTGCATTTCACTAAGCTCGTTGGATATCAAAACTAATAAAAATATGTCTGTTTCAAAAACAATTAAAACTGCAAAAACGAGAGGCCAGGGTCCTAGTTGAGATTAGCTTATTTATTGCTTTAATTTTGCGTCAAATACTGGATAAGTTGCGCAATTTCTTGCGATGCTCCAGCTAATAACTTCAATTTTATCAAAGACTTTTAAATATACAGAGAAAGGTCAAATGCTGTTTTTGAAAAAGGAGCTGCAGCAATATATAGACATTTGTGGTGCCTCAATGAAGAGTTAGTTGTACTCGGACTATTGTCAGACAAAGTGCCTTTTGAGACTAAACGGCAATTGGTAAACACAACTTAAGGAATCATGTCAGGAAGAAACAGAAAGATCAACCAGGTATCATGCGAAAATTATATAGGGTTTAGATTTTGTTGGTCCAGCATCCCACGATATCTTTCGAATTCTCAAATTGGATTCTTCCTTTCTCAATATAAATGTAGAAGAATGTTATGAAAATCTTTTATTTCAAACGGCAAAAATGGCAGCCAGTAAAGTTAAGGTCGTGAACGATAGCGCAGAGAGAGGAATAGCTTTAGCTATAAACTTCAATTCATCGCTAACAAAACAAGAGAATCAGAAGCATTACCTTTTCCAAGTTATAGAGATATATCGCAGTATGTTTCCAAAACCAAAGATAAGTGTTCTATTAAAGAAAGCAGTTTAAAAGAAATAATTTATATATTAATACGTGAAGGAAAATTTTTAGTTCCCTTTTTAAGCAATATGCGGGCACGGAGGAGTGTGAAAATTGGCATAGTTATAGTTCATATGGAGGAAAAACTGAGAATGATCAAATTTATGTTTAATCTGTCTTAAAAATATATTAAATTAAATAAAATATTTCTAAGAATTCGATGATTTAAATTGTATATGACACGCCCTGTGTTGAATTGTGAATTGCTTAAATTGATTAGCATGCCTTTAGGCTCATTTAGAAAATAATATTTTCTAGAATTTTAACTCGAATTTCGAGTGCTGGGCTATACTAGTATAAAATAAAAATAAATACTCGTTAGACTTACATATATGGATGAGCCGAAATTTCAATGGCTTAGGGGCAGTTCAAAATATTATTTTTCTTGCTTGATTTTTCTTAGTAGATTAATTCGTCAAATGGCTCCAAAATAGTTAAGTGCAATTAATTTTAATTTTTTCCACTTTTATATTTTTGGACCACCCTAATGTATATGTAGCTATTGGCATCACTGGTATTCGAATGCAAATACAAAAAAAATATATATATATATATTGCCCTAATGGACAAAAAAATGTATTCAGAAATTTTTCAGAAACATTTTTTCTATATATACTATCCACACCAGTGTGCAGAGGGTATACATACAGCGGTGGATACGAAGTTTCCACAATTCCTATATATTGTTTTTAAAAGCAAATATTTTTGTCCGATTACTATTATTAAAATAAATATTTTTCCGTAAGTGTTGTCTATGACGTGATCAGTATGTCCCGTTATTTATTTTTACTTCTTTCATTTTAACTCGTAGTGTCCGTTTATCTGTTGTCTGCTGAAAAAACTTTGAATCGATTTTTAACCCTTTTTCCGTGGTCCAATCGAGCTGTATATAACAAAATTTTGTTTAAAAATTCTAATTATAGTAAAATTATGGATTTTTCGAAATTTTAACGGTTTTTTTTATTTATTTTATACCATCATGTAGATGGTAAACTTAATGTACCAAGAAATTGAGTATAATAAAAACTTGGTTTTTATGGGTTAGTTTTTTTATTCTATTTCATTCTTTTCGTTTAATTGCAAGTATTAGGAAATCTGAGCTGGATACGAATTTAGCACGTGCAATTAAATTTCATATTTTTTGTTTGTTTTCGTGGGTATATTAATTAATTGGTAAGTATTGCAAACATTTTGTTAAATGAAAGTTCAAACAAGAAAATTACATTAATTAGACATGGCTAAATGAAAGTGGTGCAGAGTGGTACAGCGTCAGGTTATTCACAAGATGAACTCCAGCGGACCCACCGTTGGGGTGATTGTAACGATTTTAAATTGGTTAAGAAAAGTGGTGTACAACGCAAACCTTTAGGACATACAAAAATGTTATATATGGTCCTAGACGTAGAAAAACAGCCCTTAAAGAGGACTCTTTAATTTATAGAGCCTCAGTGGCAGACCCATTTAAGAGCTCTACCGCAATCCAAAGAGATCTTTCAGCAAAATTTGGTATTGAATCTTTTTAACCCTTTCACGATCAATGGGACATATACATATGTCCCATTTTTATTTTTTTTTCTTATATTTTCCACATTTTCCAACCGATTTTTTTAAAGCTGACTTCAGTCGACAGAGGATAGTTTTAGCTTTCAGACCATATCAAATAAAAAAAAAAAAAAAATGGCACATGTATTCACAGGACCTAAGACTGTGATCACAATGTCTGTAAATTGTGTTTTTTTAATGATATTTGGATGTCATTAATTTGGACGTTATTGAACCGAAAACATTAATATTTTGATATAATATGGACCAGTATTTATGATTTTCAGAAACAGAAAATATTTGAAATCGGTTTACTATTGTGCAAAATTCAGTACGGGTAAAAAGATGTTTTACAGTTTTATATTTTAATTAAATTTAAAAAAACCATAATATTAAATCAACAATTAATTAAATTATAAATAAAAAGACTTATGCCGGTTTTCTCAATGTATCGTCAAACTGCCTGTTACATAACCAGGACATAAATTTATTGGACCGATAAACTGCCGGTTAACAATTTTGGTTTCCTCAATGTACCGACAAAAACATTATTTTCAGTTGACAATGCCTCTCAAAATACGTATGAATGTTGGGAGAATTATTTTCAGTTGGCAATGCCTCTCAAAATTCATACGAAAGTTGGGGGGAATAATTTATCTGTACGATAAATAAATAATTGGCAGATGAGTGCCGGTTAGCTTTGCGACAAAATAGAAGCAAACCAGACATTGAGAAAACAAAATTTCTTTAATCTGCAGTTTCTCGTAGGGATAAATGATAATCGCCTATTGAGAAAACGGGCATTAGAAAAAGATTAATTCCAAATATTTCAAAAATATAAAATCAATTATGGTAATCTTGGAAGCAATTACAGTTTTTTGTGAAACAAAAAAGTTTTTTACAAAAGGAACGATTTTCTTTTCCATTTTTAGTACAAACTAAAAAAGCAGTAATCGATTCTCTGTGATCTATATTTAAAAATTTACAACAAATACAAATCCAAAACTACAGTTATTTATGTAAAAAATAAAAACACAAATCACTGACTTGCTTTGAGCGGAGTAAAACAGTTGCTAATTTTGACGACCAATGGGATATATATGGCCCATGGATTTTTTCTTGAAGGAATGGAAAAAAAATATTTTTTGACGACACTTTGGTTTAGAAATGTTGGGTCGTTAAGTACGAATCCACAAAAAAATAAAAATTTTCCAGCAGTTTAGGTTTGGTCGTGAAAGGGTTAAGAACGATCAGAAGAAGACTCAATGAAAAAAAATTACGTGGATGTATTGTTCAGCATAAGCCATACGTTTCAAAATAAGAATTTGCAGTCTCGGATTTAATTTGCTCGTAAGTATTTGGAGACGCCGATGATTTTTTGGAATGGCGGATCGAAGTTTTGTCGATTCGGAAATAAATACGTATGGCGTCCTCCGAACATACAGCACAATCCAAAGTACACTTCTAAGACTACGAATCACGTTGGAGGAAAAGTGGGCAGCGTTTTCTGGATACGGTATTGGTCCCAAACACAACATCGATACACGAATGGATCAGCATTCTCACGAAAATATTGCTTTAAATAAAATGATTCCATATGCCGAGGTGCAAATTAGGTGGCGTTTCATGCACGACAACGACCCCAACACACCTTACGCACAGTGAAGAATTGCTTGGAGCAGAACAGGCCAGCACAGTCTACGGATCTCAATCCTATTGAGATCAATTGGAATGATGTGGCAGTACAAACGAAAATTCAAAAGGTTTGGTATGCATTTCAAAGAGAACTCTGGTTGAGAGTATGCCCAGGAGATTTGAATCTGGATATGCAACTAAATATTAATGAAATAAATTAATTTATTTTGTTGTTTTTTTTAATGTGAATTAAATTTTTATTTTGTACCAAATTACTACCCAGAATTGTCCTAACTTTCGCAGGTAAATGGTTTATTTTGTGAACGACTATGATTTCAACAGACAGACAGACAGCCAGACAGACGGACATCGCTATATCGGCTCGAGTTGTTATAAGGATCATATATACTTAATGGGGTCCTAAATTCATATTACGATGTGTAACAAATGGAATCACAAACTACTATGTATATTCCATCTGCACAATGATGTGGGGAGTATAAAAAGTATATTTTCTTAAAAAAGTACCAGTTATTGATAAAATAATTAACTTTTTACAGATTAAAATAAAAATCAGATTTTCATAATTTTTTGGAACACTTTAGATGTAAGCAGATTATCTTTTAAGAACTTTAGAAAAGAAAAATTTTCATATTACCAATTTTTCATTTGAAACCATTTCCAATTTTCCTAATTTAAAATGTTTTGTAAACAAAGTTTTGATGAACACAAGAAGTTTGTTTTTTTAGAAAAACTCTGAGATTAGAATAGAATATCGCATAGTCGGTCTAGACCGACTATAATTTTCTTACATGTTTTCTTATAGAATCACGGCAAATCTAACAAAGCTTAAGACAGTTAATAAAAAAAATCATGTGAGTCCGATCACAGGGGAGATGTGCAAACATCTAGTAATTAAAGATTTTTTATGGCACTTTTTTAAAATCAACCAGAAAGCGTCATCTATGTATCACTTATAGCAATCAACTGCAAGGGCTCTGCTAACATAAAAATATTTATTATTATTAATTATTTCATCCGGTTAATTTTTAATTTTTCGTTTTTTATTTTTCATTTTCCATTTTTCATTTTTTGTTTTTCATTTTTTGTTTTTCTTTTTTCATTTTTCATTTTTCAATTTTCAATTTTCAATTTTCATTTTTCATTTCTTATTTTTCATTTTTCATTTTATATTTTTTATTTTTCATTTTTCAGATTTTGTTTATAATTTTGAATTTTTTATTTTTATTTAATTTTTTAATTTTTTATTTTAAATTTTTCACTTTTCAGTTTTGATTTTTCATTTTTCATTTTCAAACAGGTTATTACATATCATAATTTTTTCACCAATCATAAGTCACACCGATTTTGTCTTACGCGTTAAGTTCCATTTACATGATACCACTCAGTCGTATGGTTTTTCGAAATAAAAATCCGATGAAATTCATCGGACTGTCATAAAGTCGTACCGACATTATTTCTGCGTACTTAGGCCATTTACACCATCACACTCAAGTCTTATGAAAACAGCTGTTTAGAATAACAAGCAAATTTATTTTGAATTTTATATTTCATTTCCACTTTCTTTGGTTTTGTTTACCTTTTTTTTAATATTACCAAAAAAACAACTCTGGTCCGATAAAAATGGCAAGTTTTTAAAAATGTTTCTAAAACATCGGACTTCGAAAATAAAATCCTACAGGCTGTCAATTTCATAACATAAGCTTTTTACATGATACGACTTTTTCATAATACTCGCCTTTTTGACAGGCCGTATTACAAAATGTGATAGTGTAAACTGGCCTTTACATGTTACGCTGTTTTTGTGATTGTATTGTGAAATAAGGGGTACTGCGCGTATAGATGATTACACATCAAAAATTATTTCCAGTAGATTTGACAAAAATATTCACTAGGGAAATATATTCTATGTATAACTCTCGGAACATGTGAATCGGATTTATCAATTGATTTTTTTATACCCTATACCACTCACTATTTGGCAAGGTATAATGAGTTTATGCTAATGTTTGTAACTACCAAAAATATTTGACCAAAACCCATCTCTTATTATACCGACCAATCCATAAAATTACTTTGTGCGTCGATTAACTGATGTTCATCCCTCCGTTCATCTGTCCGTCTGAGTGTCAATGTAATCCAGGTCGCAAATATATATATATTGTAATGAAATTTGTTATATAAGCTTCTATCGGCCATATGACATATTCTTTGGATATTGGTGAAAATTGGAGAGTTTTTATTATAGTTATAGAACAGCATCATCGCAAAAAGTGTGTTTTATTAACATCGACCACTTATGACGAGTTATTTTTTTAAATCAGCGCAAAATGTAGACGTTTTTTTAAATCGTTTTTGTTCATAACATTAATGTCTAATTTTTTAAAATAATGACAAGGTTCAATAAAAAACAGGTTAGAGTTTAAATATCAATTAGTTTTTTTTATCTCTTAAGACGTGCTTAGTAGAAAAAAGGGCATTTGTTTTGATTTCACAAAGCCTTTTCTATGTGAATTAAAATGAGAAAAAATATTCTTATTGAAATTAGAGAATAGCAAAAAACTCGTAAATTTAAGAATTTTTTCATTTACGAGTTTTTTTTGTGATACTGGTTTCAAGAACAGGGGTGATTATGTTTAAAGCCATTTTCTAAAATAACAAGTAAGAAAATTTAGTCGGTATAGAGAAAGGGTCTTAGGAACAAAAAAATTGGATATAGAAAATAATCATAAACCAAATTTGAGTGGCACTGGTTTGATCCCGCCTATTTTTCACATAACTTCTCACAGGCATCACACCTGGTTTCAAGATTGTTGGCCTTAGAATACTCCAGATAATATCTTTTGTATGACAGGTACCACGCCCACTAATCCAATCCCGCCCATTTTTGGTACGACTACTCACATTAACAGGCAATTGACGTGCAGAAAGTTTCAAGACTCTGACCATCATAGTACTCTAGATATATGATGATATGTATTTACTATGTATGGGAGGTGCCACGCCCACTGGTTTGATCACGCCGATTTTTAGCATGATTTCTCACACTACTAATTTATGTACTACTACAAAGTTTCAGGATTCTTGCTATCATAGAGCTCCAGATATGTGATGTTAAAAATTTTTTATATATGGGAGGTGACACGCCCACTTCATATATTAAAACAAATTTAGCCAATTTTACTTTCCCGATACAAACTTAAACACTGTGAAAATTTTAACAAGATCGGTCCTATGGTGTAGCCACCCATTAATGTCAAACAAACCCACAAACAAACAAATTTAAAATTTTATATATATAGATATAAAAAGATTATTTATTTACGAAAATTATCTGCCAGATTTTGAAATTAAGCTTACAAATTGATAATTTTTTTACTTTTAAAATATTGATGGATTTTATATATTCATTTAAAGCAATTAATTCTCAGAATTAGAAATTTTACGTATCTATAGTATTAATAGGCAAGGCGATTTCTTGTGATCGATGTAAGTTTCACAGTTTTACCCCGATTTTGACAAAAAATTTATCATTTGAAAGGTATTTCTTTTTAGCTATTACGCAGATTTACAGATTTTCATCGTCTGAAATACTTTTTTGGAGTTATGATCGTTTAAAGTTGCTACTAACACATACATAAAATTATACAGTGCTATGTGTGTGTTTGTTAAATTTGTTAATGTGTTTGTGTTAATGTGTTGAGTTTTTTTCTTAATTTAAAATGAGTTGAATTGTGAAGCATACCTTTAGGGTCTTTATTAAATGAAAAAAAAAAAAAATTTCCCAGAATTTGCACTCGAATTTCGAGTGCTGGAATCTGCTAGTAAGTATAAAAGGGTGACTCTACTTATCAAAAAGTCCTGAAAAAGTTATTAAAAAGTACTTTCTTAAGCGGGTACATAAAATCTCTAGAAACACATAAAAGCAATTAGAGTATTTATACTGTATTCTGTATGTAATGGTATAAGCTACAATCATTTATTTAAAAGTATTCATATTTATTTTTTTTATTGATGGAATACCATATAAAAGATTTTAAAACAACACATTATTCTGTTCTGTAAAAATGTACCACAAAAAAAAAATAAGTGTTTTTTTTTATAATTTCTTAACGCATTATAAGATTGTTTGGAAAACTAATAAGTCAAAATATGCCCCAGAGAAAATTGTACTTAGATAATGATTCAATAAAGTGTTTACGATTTAATTGAGTATTAAGTAAGTATTGGTATTGGTTACGAACGCTCAATAAATAGACGAAACTTAAGATAAGGTCGTCGTAGCCAAGGGGAGAAATTAAAAACCAAGTAATAATAATAGCAGTCATTAATTCGTTATCACGATTTAGCTCTGCTTCGATAAAAATCAAACGAAAATGATGATAGCCATTTTCTCTTGAAACCCAATTGTCTTTTAAGGACCCCCCCCACCCTTCCCTTTATTTTAAGACGATTGATCTAGAATTTATGCTGTTAATAGCAAATCCTCAATTCGTGAGAATCTTATGAGTACATTTTCGAAATCCAGTTTTAACAAATGTTAAGACCCCCTTCTTAAGTACATAACTGAATTCCCACGCCCCGTTGATAACATTAAAATACAATAGCAATAAGAAGGAAATTTAATTATTTATGTGCAAATACATACTTAAAAAGGATGTGTAGTATGCATGTATGTATGTATTACAACATTGTCATATACTCGTAAGTATGTACTACTTAGGCAATACAATTAAGTATAAAATGAACAACATAAATGTTGTAATATCATACGGGATATACGAGATGTGGTACGAGTATTATTTATAAAATGAACATACTTAAATTAATGGAAAATGTGTTGGTACTTACATTTTGATTGGATCCATTATTGGTGTTGTTGGTTGTATAGGTAGTGGTGGTGGTAGTAGTCGCTTCGCGACAGCTGGCCGCTGAGGGATGAGGTGAGGTAGGTGGAGATGGTTGTGGAATTGAGGGGCCCGTTCTATTGCGTAGACGGGCTAAAGCACTCCTTAGGCCTTCCGTATTTGTGTTGTCGGGCCCCTTTCCAAATAAAATGCATCCACAAAACACTTTGACTTTTTTGGGTAGAGTTTTTACTTTAAAGATTACACTGCATGCACTAGTTTTGCACGACTTTTATTTTCTCTTTTGATATAAAATTTTTAAATTGTTGCCACTTTTTTGTATTTTGAAATTTCCTTAGCGTAATATTGTAGGTTGTGTTTCGTTTTAATCATTTGTGTACTCAAGAATAATCATCTAAATTAATTAGTTTTTAAGAATTCATTTAAGATTAGAGAAGAGTTTGATTTAAAATATTGGTTTTAGATTGTAAAATTTTTTAGTATGAAAAATAAAATAAAAAAATAATAATTTTAATTTCCTAAATTCATTAAATAAAATAGAAACAATCGGAAAAAAATATTAATTGATATTAATTGATTTGGTTACTTTAAAGTCCCCTTTACTTTTTTTTACCAAGAACTGACAAACTTTTACCGTTGTTAATAAGAATCTTTTAATTATATTTATTGTTTAACTCGTAAAGAATACTTTTTATATGAAAGAGGCTTAAAACTTTTATCCCCACACGCATACATTCACATTTATGTTTGTGTTGGTTGTTTGTTTTGGAACGTAATTTATTTTTCACTCATTCCACCAGGGCTGCCGCAACATATTGAACACTGTCCCCGGACAAATTCGAAAAAAATTCACACAAATCGCCATGTGTGATATAAAATTATTAAAAATATCAATAAATTTGTAACAACTACGTGATGTTAGGGAAGAATTTACAAAAAATGCTAAATGATTTGGCTTATCACTTGCGCGTTACGAGAAAAAAAGAGTTTATAAAATTTGATCACAGTTTTGCATAACGTCATCTATTCTTATTTTATATGGACCACATTTTATTCTGATAAGATTTTCGACATGTTCAACAGTAAGTTTATTTCTGAATTTTACCTTTAATTATATTTAATAATGAAAATGAAGACTAAATGTTTTTATTAAATAAAAATAGAAATTATTTTCTCATGCTCTCTTCATTAGCGAATGCACATGTGCGGTGTTTTGAAGATCTCTGCTTTGAAGCCAAGGAATTTTGATATTGGCCAAAGATTTCTACACGTTATACCAGAGTTGTGTTCGACATTGAGAACTAAAAGTAGAAATTTATGTTTTTACAAATTGTTGGTGCTTTGTATGTTTTAATGTTTCCATAGATTAATAACGGAGTTTTTTAAAGATATCCCACAAGAAAAATCTCTTTCGCACGAGCCATTTCTTTAGTATAGCAATAGAAAATAGTCACTGGGGGTTCAATGTGGAGAATATGGAAAATGAGGTATCAATGCATAGCCCAATTAATGGCGACTACATCTATATTTCCGGTAAATTGTGAGCAAACGCGCCACGCATCTTGCGGATAGCTAAGAAAAACCGAAAGCACAAAGCCAAAAGATAAATCCGACCTCAGTTGGCTGTCGAACCCGTTCAGCTATGAGATCACAAGAAACTCAGTAAACTATTGAAATTGAAGGTGAAGAGTCTCTAGCGTCTTTAAACTGTTTCATATTTTTTTAAAAGTGGATTATATGAAAAAACCAGTGTTGCCATAATTTGAAATCGAAAAGATGCTAAATTGCAAAAAAAAAGGTGCTAAAATGTACTGGAGTCAAAATAAAAGATGCTAATTTTCTTTTTTAATTTCATTACCTTTTGATTGAAAAATTAAGTACTTATTAATTAAATCTTTGATTTTTAAATGGAAAAATGAATATAAAACATAAGTTTCGATTTATATTTTTAGAATTTTAGATAAAATTATTTTGAATTTCATCTGTAATTTTTTTAACATCAAATTGAGTCTTTTTAATTTTAAATTAAATATTTTTAATTTTAGAGAGATTTTTTTTAATTTCAAATATAACAGAATTTACATTATCAAAAGATACGATTATATTACAATAATTGGTTTATGGAATCTAATATTTCTGTGATGTCTTCATCTTCAAGTTCTTCTTGGCTCTGATATTATTCTGACGATCGACTTTTATCAACGACATCGCTCGGTATATTGTAAGTGTAACAGCACCCATTTTTCAATTTTAAACCTTCTTTTATACGTATTATAGAACATAACCACTCGGATTTTATTCTGTTCAAAGTTTTGATTTTCACTAATGCCATTACACTAAACCAACATTCAACTTCGGCTTTTGAGAAAGACAAAACTAATAAAGACAATAGAAATATTGATAACTCTTTAAATGGATTTTCGCCAATAGAATAATTTCAATCCATAAAGAAGTTGTATTCAGTGTTGTATCCCAATATTGTTCTGTGATATACATAACTCCATTGGATTTGAATTTTTTCTGTTTCAGATGATCTAAATTTCAACTCTTCTAATACCTATATATTGGTTATCGGTTCTTTTACCCGGTTTAATGTGTTTTGTATTGAAAATTTTTTCATTTTTTTAATACAATAATATTTTTTGGTAATAGACTTTTTAATTCTATTCTGTTGTTGGTGTTTACATTCTTCTATTTCAAAATGTTTTGTTATATTTGTTGAAAGAAACGAGCAGAGTGGTAAAAAGAGTAGTACATAAAATTCTAGTATTACACTTTGAGAAATTAAAACATATCAATACCATTAAAATTAAAATTGTGTATTCAAAAATAATGAAATAAATAAAAAAAAAGATGCTAAAAGCAACTTTTTATTAATAAAAGATGCTAAGTTAGCATCTAGCATCTTTTTATAAATTTTGGATGCTAAACGACATAAAAAGTTGCTAAATCTAGCAACTAAAATGCTAAAATGGCAACACTGGAAAAAAACACATTTTAGACTCTTTGAATATAATAAAAATGTGACTTGAAGTTATAGTCGGACTAAACGTAATATGCCATTCCCTATATCATGCGTTTCAAGAGAGGGTGTTGGATCCAACTGAGGCAATAACAGTATATGGAATATAAGCATAAACAAAATTTTTAATGCTATTGTTATTAAGTTATGGCATGGAGATATGAAAAAGTTCATATTTGATTCATAGATTTAAGTGAAGATCGGGAAGCAGTTTTATATGGGCACTATGGCTAAAAATAGTTTTGCACCACTGATTGGTGGGTATAATAGACACGCATACACCACATTTTTATCGATATATGTACAGTGCACGCTCGCTGTTCGCATTGCAGGTGCTATAATGGCGACAGTTGAAAAAAAGGTTCCATATTTGTGACTTTTATTTTTTTTCTCCAAATTTTAATAATAATTGCTATTGGTTTGATTGCAATGCTTTGCCACATTTTTTGTCTCGACGTAAGCAGTAATAAGGAGAATTTTTCCGCACATTAGTCTATTTAAAGCATTTTGGTGTTGCATTTTATCAGTTTATTTGTGTTTATTGTGGTGTGTATAGTGCATTATATAAAAATATGGGAAAAGTTCAATTTATTTTAAAGCCCGCGATTACTCAAAAATTAGAGATTAAACAAAACTCAACTGTGCACAACATTCCATTCCATAACATCAATTTGCGTAAATTACAAGTTGCATAGGTCTTCGATTTATTGTATTTAAAACCAAGAAAATTCACTTATTAATTTCGCACCCTCAACTGAAAGTGGCCCTGGCAAACGTTGCACCTTAATGAAGGCAGAGTACCCGAGAATGGAAAAAGTTCTTTATAATTAGTCTGTTTAGAGAGAGAATAATGTCTCAATATCAGCAGAGATTTTGCTGATAGTGATGGAGGGTTTAAGAAGTTAAAGTTTCGACATGGAGTTTGAAGATTAAGTTGATAAGGATGTGTTGATCCTTGATAAAATCTACAATCGCTGATAAATCAGGTTTATATTATCGAATACTTCCAAATCACACTTTTGTCATATGTAGTGAGTAGAGTGGTCCTACGTTATATGGACATTTTTCAAATTGCGATTTTGGGGCTAAGCGGGGTCAAGTTTGTTACCTTTCAATATTAATCTAATATGGGGACAATCGGATAAACAAAAGTCGAGCCGGAAATCGATTGAAAATTTCAAGTGTGTTTATATGGGGAAAATATGACTTTTTTTTTTTTGAGATTTTACGAAAATTTCGTTCTATAGTTTAATTTTTCCGACAAGTTGTTGTAAGAATCGGGATCAGTATTTAATTATCTTTTTAAAAAGCTATAAGACTTTAAAATCGAATAAAAACTCGCCAAGAAATAGCAAATGCCCCAGACCACTTTTGTTCAAAAAAAAAAAAAAAACTAGGTCAGGAAATTTGATAGCATTTTTTTCAACTTTGAGAAATTGATTAAAGCCATAATGTTTTTTTGGTCTCTATACTTATAAGTAATCAGCTATGAAGTATTGTTTTACTACCACGTTGTTAACCAATTATTTATTACCACGTTGTTAAAATGGGAAATTTTTTAATAAAATTTTTAAAACTCCTTTTTCAAGTTTTAAAAAATTTTCTTAAACAAAATTTAAAAAAATGGATCTGTCACTTTAAGGTTTTGTTAAATACACGTTACAGATTACCTGTGTGAATCTTTAATTAAATACCTATGCCAGAATTTTTTGACATGGATTTAATTTTTGCGGATTTCGCAAAAAACGTGATTTTGGTAAAATATTCTGGAAATTTACTCTTTCTAAATAAAGGATTTTTCAACAGGGACGCAAACGACGCCATATTTCTTGCCGCTCTTTTGACATTTCTCTTCAGTAAGGTTTGCCATTTCATGATGGAAATATATGCGAGCCAACAACGAGTCGAAATTATTAAAATTTACTACCGAAATTCGGAGTCAGTGGCCTCAACGTTAAGAGCGCTACGCCAATTTATGGTCGTCATAATCGTCCTAGCAGATCAACAATTAAGCGTCTAGTGGAAAAATTTGAATCACAGGCACAGTACAAAATGTTCACGTGCCAGTGAGACAAAGAAGTACCCGTAGTGTCGAGAATATTGCTGCCGCTGAGGCTTCAGTTGAAGAAAGCCCAAATGTGTTTCTCACACGTCCTTCTCAAGCGTTGGGCATCTCTGTGACGTCGTTGTGGCGAATTTCGCGAAAAGATCTTGGCTTACATCCTTACAAGATCAAATTGACGCAAGAACTGAAGCCGCTTGACCACCAGAAGCGTCGTATGTTCGTGAATTGGGCTGAGCAACAACTTGAAAATGATTCGGATTTTCATCGAAAAATCGTCTTCAGCGATGAGGCTCATTTCTGGCTGAATGGCTTCGTCAATAAACAAAATATGCGTTATTGGTCAGACAGCGATCCACATGTACTCCATGAGTCATCATTGCATCCCGAAAAAATCGATTGGCCGCCTCGGTCGTGCGATTTGACGCCGTTGGACTATTTCCTGTGGGGCTACGTCAAGTCTATGGTCTATGCCAACAAGCCAGCGACGATTGATGAACTTCGTACGAATATCGAACACGAAATTGCAGCAGTATCGGCCGATTTATGCTTGAAAACCGTCGAAAATTGGGTTCAGCGTCTGGATTTCTGCAAGCGTGCCCGTGGTGGCCATGCAAAAGAGATCGATTTCCATACATAATGGCATCGAACGTACTTTCACAGGAATAAAGAATTTCATTGATATCCAAAACCGTTTTTGTTTCATTTAAAAAAACTTTTGTAGCGCTCTTATTGAAAAACCCTTTACTGCTTTTAAATGTTATATTTTATTTAAATAGCCAAGGGTTTCGGAAAAAAATAATATGACCCCAAGCTAATAAAAGACAATTTATTCAAAAAATTCAAATATTTTGTAAGTGCTGCTGAATTTTTAGATGCGACGCTTAAAATATAATAACCAAATGTGTAGAACTTCCATTCCTAAAATTTGGAATAAGTCCGAGAACGTTAACCCATTCTTTGCCAAGGCCAGCTTTGGATTTAAAGATATTTTTAAATAAAAATTACCGAAAACGAGTTTTTCTATTAAAGTCGATGAAACCACTATTTAGAATTTAAGAAAAATAATTCTGTTAAATTTTATTTACTTAACCCTTCAGTGCTCCTGGGATCAAAATAATCCATTGTGATATATCTTTAGTGCAATTATCTGCTTATTGCTCGCTAATGTAAATTAAATCAACTTTTAAAAAATTTTGTTAAAAAATTATTTAATGTATAAAATATAGATAATATTTTTCTAAATAAAATAAGAAGACCCAAAAATGACCCAAAGCTAATAAAAGACATTTTATTCAAAAGAATATGAAATATAAAATACATATGTACAAATATACATACATATTTCGTTTACTAAATTTGCGTCTTGCCCCGAATCATTTGTAATATTTTTGAAGTTTTTCTTTTTCTAACTTTTTGTATAAATTTTTTAATCGCATATTAAAAACTTATATTAACCCGAAATAACCCCATATGGCAATGCAAAATATGTCGTTACATTTACTCAAATAAATCCAAAAGAGCACAATAAAATTACAATTGAAAACACGTATTTAATGCCAAAAAAAATAAAGTTTTTGTTATTCTGAGTTCAGTTAACGAACACATCGCATGTGCACTTGCGGTGACAAAAAATTGCGTTAAAAATTCACATACCAAACTGTAATTTAGTTCAGTTCAACAAATATATGAATTTACTTTTTATTTTTTTTTCTTATAAAAAATGTTTTAAAAAATGCAATTTTTTTAAAATTTATTGAAAAAAATTTCCAAAAATCATTTCCACTTTTATCAAAACCCTGTACCCTAGGCGACCCACTATTACCATATATGGTAACGCTAGTTTTTTTTTTCGCGTTTTTCGGAAAAACGCAAAAGTGTGTTGAAAAATGGACTTCATTTTCGTCTCATGAGGTCGAAATAGTAAAGTATACAACTTTTCCAAAAAATATAAGACCAAAAAAAATTCTGGGAATTACCGGGTTAAATCCGGTGCTAATAATAAATTTCGTATTTTTGGAACATTTTAAAGAAGTATGTAAGAAAAGAAAAAAATTAGATTAGCTTCTTTGAAGCAAAAATTATTCCAAAATTGAATTGATATTTACCAAACTGAAATTTGTGATATGTATAGTAATACAATTCAATTTAATTTTAGTTCTAATTTTCACACTAACTCCATTCAATCACAATAATACCTTTTCGTCGGCTTTTCCGGTTATCAAATCATACTTAATCATTCGAAATGTTCCCTCAAAACTAATCATTTAAATTTAGGTAACAAGGATATATGAATGTTTGCAATAAAAGCCACCTGTAATTTTGGTTTATATCCGGTACTTTCATTTTTGCAAAAATTCTCAGAAGGCCACAAACTAATTACTTTGAATATCTATTAGTGTCATGTTTTTGTATTAGGTACATTAAGAATTTATAAAATAAAATTGCCTGCAATCAAAATCATTTCAAACACACAATAAATTTCACACTTAAGGTTCAAGTCATGAATGAACCTTCACATGATATAAGCACTATAAACGGAAATGGTTGAAGGTGTTATTTTTGTTGTTGTTTATGTTAATTCATCGCCTTGTTCTCGTTCTTTATTTCCATACTATTATTACAACAACGGTAACAACAACAGCTACATATTTCTATTTGTGAAATCTTACTGACCTAGTTGTGTCAGTGGAAATTCCAAAACATAGTACAAAAATATAATAAACAAACATAAAACAACAACAACAATTAGAGGCAAATGGAACAAAAAACGGAAAAGAAAACAAAATTCACAATTCATTACTTAAAAAAAACATATCAAGGCTTTTTTTTAATAATAAGTTTTTTCTTTTAGTTTTTAAACTTAAATCAAAACAAAACAATTTGTGTGAAAAAAGATTTTCTGAACAAAAGTATGACAACAGTAAATAACGGCTTTTTAGCCGTATTACGTTTATATTAAAAAAAAAAAAATCAATAAAAATCTAAACAATGTAAACAGTGCTGCCAGCTTTAGCCAATTGAAACAGAGAGCACCAAAGCTGGATAAATGTCCACTCAATGTACCTTCAAACCCCTTCCCAGCAACCTAAAAAAAAAAATGATTGTAAATTTATTACAATTTATGGCAAGACGAGAGGATTAATAGATACTCGTATCTTTATGTACGAATTGAACATTAATGTTATTTTAATAGGACGCTGGGCAAAATGTTTTCTTAATGTTTGTGTGCATGTTGAGAGAGTGCAGAGCAGAAAAAGAATAAACTTTCTTTCCAATCAAACTAAATATTGAACGATTATGAAAAAAATGAAATGTACGCAATTTAGGGTCTAGAGAAAAAATTGGTAAGTTTTTAAAAAAATTTTAAAAATTTCAGAACCTATTTTTGAGAGTGGCATTTTGAATCTAGTTCCTGATAATAATTTATAGTACAAATTGAAAATTTTAAGTATTTATATAATAAAATTGTAAGATTTAGTTACATGCACCCTATATAATAAAGTAAAAATTTTAAAAGTGAAAATTCTAAACCATATTTAAGATTTAAGGAATTTCCGAGCTAATTTAGTGTTGTATTTTTAATAAACTCGATTATTTTTGGTAAGTTAACGAGATTAATATTAAAATACTTTTCTTTTTAGTTTAAGTAACTGTTAACTTGAGCTTTTTGGACCTTACACGTTTTCGAATTTAATAAAATCTTATACATATGTTCTTTACGACATAACCAACATTTACAGAGCATAACTCACTTCTAGGTAATGGTTCACGAAATATAATGACGAAAACGAAAATATTGTTTTCCGTGCGAAGTCCTAAAATTATGTATTTTTTTTGCGAAATCACTTTTTGGTGTGTTCTTTATCGAAAGATAACAAATTTATTACAAAAAATACAATAAAATAATATAACCCATAAAAACAAAGTTGTTATTAAAACTCTATCTTTCCTTATGCATATGAGTTTTGAATATCTCCGTGACTGTACGTGAATGTGTGTGACTATCTTAAAATTAATCTTTCTTTACAGCACATATATCGACCAAGTTTCAGATTGATTGGATGAGGGGAAATCCGTTTTAAATCTCTCCGTGACTGTTCGTGACTGTGCTTGACCATGCGTGACTGTGCTTGACTAAGTCAAAGTTAATATTTTTTTTCACAGTAAGTGTATGGACCAAGTTTCAGATCGATCATATGAGGCGAAATGATATTTAGATCACTCCGTGACTGTGCGTGACTATGCGTGAGTTTGCGTGACTACCCCAAAATAAAGACAATGGGCCAAGTTTCAGATCAATTGGATAAGGGGAATGGAGTTGCCCCACGACAGACAGACAGACAGACAGAGAGTATGAGTTAAAAGAAACAGTTTAAAAATAGATAAACGAAAAAAAAGTATTTTTCTTTTACCTATAGTTATGCCAGAGTTGATTAAAACAATAAAAATTTAATATGGTATGAAAGAAATATATAAAATTTTAACCTTTATTTCAATTTTGAAGGGGTTTTCTTTCAACTGTTTTTTGAATGTTTTAATCTTATAATTAATTATTATAAAATATTGTCAACAATAAAGTTTTCAGCAGAGTTGTTAAAAGCCAGTATAATGGACGATTTTACTGCTGGTCTTAAGCAAAAGAAATTTTTGGAGAAATATAAATCTATAATATTAATATGCTAGGCGATTTCTTGTGACCGATGTTTTGTTCTACCTTTTTTCCCGATTTTGACCAAACGTATATTATTTGAAAGGTATTTCTTTTTAGCTGTTCACCAGATTTACAGATTTTTTGAGCAAATAGCATTTAAAGATGCTACTAACACATACATAATGTGTGCTATATGTGTGTTTATCAAGTTTATTAACGTAGGTACTAATTATAATTAATATTAACGAACTCTGCTTATGTCTTGCCCAAATCCAGTGATCGTGAATTGTTATTGTACAACTCATTCGACTGTGTAGAGCGGTGATTTCTGATAAGGATAGCGATTAGGGTGTACTATCTCAAATAAATCGGGTAGTAAATCCCCAGAATTGAACAACATTGAATTAAAAGTTTGGAAAATATGGGATTTCTAAGTCTATCTTCATGCCATTGGATGCCATCGATAATAAATTGTGTTTATTTTAACAATTAACTAAAGAAAAGAAAAAACTTAAAATATAAATAAACTTTCAAACAAAATTTTTAAGCAGTTGTTTAGAAAATAACCCAATTTCATACTGCCGGAATTACTTTAAGTTAAACAATTTCATTTTATTATAAAACCAAAAGCATCTGGACGCACAAAAATTTCATCTAAAAACTTGTATAAAAGACAACTAAATTTTTTTTTTATTTATTTAATTATTTTTTATATTCAATTCGACCACCTTCATAATATGCTAAATTATCTAAATTTTTATATCTATAATATTAATAGGCTAGGTGATTTCTTGTGACCGATGTTTTGTTCTACCATTTTATCCCGATTTTGACCAAACGTATATTATTTGAAAGGTATTTGTTCTTTTGCCGTTTTGCAGATTTACAGATTTTTAAATTTTTTCCTTGATTTTGAGTAAATTGCATTTAATGTTGCTACTAACACATACATAAAATTATACATGTGCTATATGTGTGTTAATTAAATTTGTTAATGAGCTTGTTATCTTTATTCACAATAATAATAAACCAAAAAAGTATTGGTTTGCGAATTGGCTAAGTAGAGAAATAAAGTTGCCTAAAAATTGCACTCGAATTTCGAGCGCTGAAATCTGCTAGTAAGAATAAATCCATAATTTAAAAAATTATCAAGAAATATCGGTGCCGAATTAACATTTAGGCGGCAGGCTCCGTAAAATGAGACAAAGACAGCATAATTTAATAGCAAGAGTTAAAAAAATTTTCATTAAAAATTTTAAAATAAAATTATGTGCTTGAACTATTTTCTGTCGACCAATTGAGGCTGATCTTAGTTGTTATCATTCTGTGAAGAAGTCACTGATCAGAGAGAAATCGCTTGACTTGCATAAATTTTTATGAAGAACTCATGAACTGCTCCAGATGGAATTAAAGAAGCTATGATGGAATAACGTTTGTACGATAACCAAAGGTGGTGGCAATATTATGGTATGGGGTTACTTTTCGGAGCAAGGCATGGGTCCAATTCATATAGTAAAAGAAGCTCTAACTCAAGTTGGATACTGGCTAATTCTAAATAACGTAAAGTATCAATACGCGGACGAAAATATGCCTCTGGTCTGGAAGTTTCAACATGACAATGAACAAAAACAACTTCAGAAGTTGTAACCGAATGGCTACAATCTAATGCAGTTAGTCTCAATCACATATAAAATCTAGAAAATTGTAGATCGAAAAATATGGACACGAAATTACACAAACAAGACAGATCTCATAGAGGCAGTTAATTCAGAGTGAAACAGTAATAAAAAATAATGGTTACAATATAATATTGAAACCAAAAATAGAGGGAAAGTTTTGAATTATTACGTAGTAAAGGTTTACGATATTTTGTCAACAGCATAAAAATTAATACGTTTTTTATTTTTTTTTTCTGAAGCTAAGCAACCTTGTTATTTTTTTTTTAAATAAATTAAAATATATTTTGTTAAAAGTTTCAAAAATATATTTTGTTAAAAGTTTCCATGGTATTGTCGCTCACTGTATGTATGCCAATAAAACAAGTGAATTCTGAATCTATAATCTATATTCGATTAAATAAATTGATAAGCAGAATAATTCGATTTCTTGTCGTTTAATATTAAAAGTTTTTTTTAAATAAATAAATTTGATTATCCCACAAACTGCTTCAATAATTCAATGCACCAAATATGAATATATTGAAAGTTTCTGTTTTCTTGCCTGTAAATTAATACGAATTTTTTCAAAATTTATTAGAACTTGAGATTCTGAGATTCACATTTCTAAGAAAATATTTTTTCTGTTTTCATTATATCCATAAATCAACCATCTGTCCAAAAATAAATACTTAGTATAGGACAATTTTTTGTGTTTTTTCGGTATAATTTTTGACCGGCGTTATTAACTTAAACCATTTAAGATATAATATGTTTATTATTTAAATTTTGTTTCTATATGTTTTCAGAATATATAACTGATCTTATCAAATATGATCATGATCAGAGCATTTATAATATTCACAACCGCTATTAACTTTAATATTTGGTTTATGCATATTTTTTACATGCTCGTATGTAGACAAATAATGACATCACCTATGGTGGATGGTGCGGTTGAATTTTAATTTAATTTGAAAAATGTTCAATTGTTCAAAATTACTTTTCCTATAACTTTAATAAAAGTAAAATTTGATTCCATTCCAGAAGCATTCATACTTTAATATTCTGTATTTTTAAATGTGTTTGTGTGTATGTAACCGGGCCATTTTAGTTAAAAGCTTTAAAAGTACATTATTTATAAAATCTTCTTATATTTCAGTTAGTAGATAAGTTAAATTGATTTAGTAGAAAATTGTGTATTATTTTTCGTTTCCGGAAATTGAAAAATAAAACATCGATGTCCCTAGGCACTAGTCAAATAAATCCATGGTATTAGAAAGAACGGAAAGTAAACGAACAACTATAAAACGAAGAGTAAAAAAAAATAATAAAAATACAACGTAAAATTTACTCGCAAATATGGCCATGTGAAAATATGTATGTAAATATTTTTCTATGCGTAATTCTTTGTGTGTGTATGTTACAATTTAACTATAACCGATTTTTTCAACGAGTGAGTGCATCACTACAATATAAAACCATTACAATAAGGGGCAAATCAAAAGTTCTCCATCTCTATATTGTTTTAAGCCAAGTTAAATACACATAAAACGGCGTGATTAAAAGGAAAACTGTGTGTATGTGTATATGTCTGATTCTAAAATATGTTTTTTTAATTGCACAAATCTTTTAGTCTTACTTTTATTGTTAAATATTCATGTTCAATTAGTTTGTTATAAAAATCTTATAAATTTGTCACATTTATTTCTGCTTTTGACACCACTCTACATTTTTTCTTATTAATATTACACTAACATTTACCGTTCGTTTTCTTTTACAAATTTTTCAACCAACCGTTCACGACAAAACCCTGCAACTAACTAAACTTTTAATAAAATCATACATGACATGCTCTTCTGCGAAACGAATGTCAGTTACAAAAGGATTTGACAACTCAATAAATATGCATGCACTCTCTCCTTCTGTTGTTAGTGCTATGCTAGGAGAACACTATTAATAGAATGTTGCCAGATGGTTTTCATTTGAATAAACATTGTAAACAAAAGACAACTGTTAAGTAGCTGCGGTGTTTTTGTCTAATAACATAAATAATATACGGAACTATTAATAAGAAAATGTAAATAGCATAAAAATGTTAAATTTTTTAGTTGCTTTTATTTAACTCTCTTTGTTTGTTTGTTTGATAACCCTCTGAAACTTTCAGCATTTTCAGTATGATTTGATCACTATTTCTCTCAGTTCAACTGAAAGCGTATAGAAGCTTGTCTTATACCACTATGTGTTTGCAACTACAAAAAATATTTGACCTAAACCCTTTTTTTGTTATACCGATAATTTTTCAAGTCGATTTAGCAGTGTCCGCCTATCTGTCCCCCTTGTAATCAAACAACAGGTCGCAAATATGAATACATTTTGACAACATATGTTACGGTAAATTTTATCGACCATAGGACGAACGCTATTGAAATTTGGATCATGTTCAGACTTATGCCGTTTTCTTTTCTGAAAAGAAATGTCGCACTTTATTTGCACTTTTTTCGAAAAGTGCATTTTTTTATATATTCTGAATTAAGAGTTACCTTATCTTATACATCAACCCAAACATCTCAAAGTCAAGTCCTCGTAAATCGCAAAAAATTGCAGCCATTGACTTTTTTCAGGTCATAGTTTGAGAATATTTCCCCATTGTTCCCATCTCAAAGTCAAGCCCTCGTAAATCGCAAAAAATTGCAGCCATTGACTTTTTTCAGGTCATAGTTTGAGAATATTTCCCCATTGTTCCCATTTTTTGATATTTTCACCCTATGACTTCAAAGAGGGTACTAATCAAATTGTTTTGATTTTATGTTTTGATTTTATGCTCTTTGAGACCTTTCGAGTGATGTATAAGATAAGGTTGCTCTTAATTTATAATATAAAAAAAAAATATACTTTTCGGAAAAAGTGCAAATAAAGTGCGATATTTTTTGTCAGAAAAGAAAACGGCATTAGTCTCCTTAAAAATTACCCCTATGAGATCAACCTAAATTGCCATGAGATCAAAATTATCCCATATCTCTTGGTCAAGTTTGGTTTGTATGTGTTTATTACATCTATTAATTCTTAGTCATAGCCCCCATATAAAGCTGCTTCCCGATATTTACTTAAATCTATCAAAGAACAAAAATGTTACACAGATTTTTCTCAAATTAGATTTTTTTATGTTTTAGCAAAAAATAAGTGACTTCATCAATATAGTCCATTTTTCGACCTAGTCCCCATATGAATATAGCATCCGATAAGATCTTTTTCATATCCGAAGTCAAAAAAAAATTAATAGCAACACCACTCAAATTGGGCTTATGCTTATTTTCTATATCCAATTAATTGGACCTCAGAGAGAGGTCGGTCTAGACCGACTATAATTTTCTTACTTGTTTTTTCATTCATGATATCAAAACTGAAGTTTCAGTAAAGTATTAAGAACTGTTCACAAAATATTTATTAGTTTTATTTGAGAATTGTTTCATGTTTTTTTGTGATTATAAAAGTTATTTGTAAACTTTTCAATACATTTTATACATCGATATCATATCCTCGTAATTTTTTATGAAATTGTCCGCCCTTTAACATGATGGAAACTTTACGTTATATATGTATGAAAATATTTATTATTTATATTTTCTGTATGTATAGTTGACTTTTGAGTTGTCAATTAATTTGATTTGTTTATCTTGAGGTCATAAATTTTTAATAAAATAAGCAAAAAGTTTTTTATATTTTAATTTTATTAACAATTTTTATTTTTATTGTTTGACTGAATATTTCGACCAAGTTTTCGGATCATCATTAGGGGATCTGTATTTGAATAAACAAAATAATAAATGACAAAAATTTTTTAATTACAAAAACATTTTAAACACTAAAACAACTGATTTTTAAAATAAAGACACAATTTTACATACATAAACAAAAAACAATACAACAATAATTATTATTTTTTGAAGTTTTTTTTTTATCCGAATTTTAGCCAAGAGAATAATTGATAAAAATATAAAAATATAAACATTTAGTTTGTTTGATAAATAAAAAATTAAAATTTATCACGAAGATTGTGGACGCAAAAACAAGTTGTCATACTAAAAGAAGCTTTGCTTTCAAATTAATAACTTTTTTGCATGTTTTAAAACATCAACGAAAATGGAAATTTAAAAATTAATATCGAGAAATCAAAAAATTTAAGAATAAAAAAAAATTTTAGAATATAAGATATTTGATATTAAAATAGAAAGATCTGTTAATAAAAGTATCAGCGATGCCAACTATTTCCATACAGAAATCGGTAAAAGGCGCTAAATTTTAATAAATGTTTAAAGTGTATAGCAATAATAACAAATTAAAATACTTTAATTTTGACGCGTAAAATTTGGTCGTTTTCTAAAAAAAATTTATTAATTTCAGTTTTGTTCGGCGCTTTTTTAAAAAAGGGGCTTAATGGAAAAAATGGGCTTTTTGGGTAGTTAAAAAGCCTAAATCTATCGCGAAAAGCACTAAGTTTGCATCGCTGAGAAGTATATATGAAAAAAAAAATCGCTTTTCACTTTTTACCGATTCGAATAGAGTAGAGATTTTCATATGAAAATCAGAAACTAATAATATCTGGAAAAATTTACTAAAATTAAAGAGAAAGCAGAGTATAAATTCGAAAAAACTGATTTTAAACTATCTTTTTAGAGAAATTTCCTCTCTACCTTCAACAGATAAATCCATCCTAAAGTAACTTTGTTGCATTTCTTCTGTTGCCGTAGGCAGATGAAGTTCATCATCACCGCCATTCGAACTAACATCATCATCATCGTTTTCAGGGAAATATTGACTGTAGACGGCACTTAATTCCTCATCAGCACTCAAATTTCTGCAAAAGACCAACAGAAATGATTACATTAACGTGATAATGAAAAGGACGACCGGCGCGATAACAACGATAACATTTAGAAACTCAACTTAAAGTGATTAACAACATTTGAACGCAGATAAAAGGGAACAACTAACGCGAAATTGACACAGTGAGTTTTTTAACTTAAACAACAGTTTTTTTCGATAACTTGTTTTCGGAAGTAAGTCACCTTTTCATAGACCAGGTCAAATATACTGAAAATTAAAAGTTTAACTTGATATAAATATGGATCTAGAAAAGTGTTAATCCGAAGAGGGAGACATCTTCAGCACTAGCTAAAATGTACTTGAGTGGATCCATAAAAGTAAATTTCCAGTCTATCATGTCTGTCATATAAAACATGATTTTTGGTCGTGATATCCCACTTGGTAGTTTTCATTTCGGCAGCTAAAATGTGCTTCTTTCACATGTGTGCTTCTGTCTAACTACATTATCGGAAGCAATTATTAAGAAACGCTACAATCCAGAGAAAAATACATTTTTTTGCTGGGTTCCGTCTAATTGCAAGTCCGTATTAAATTTATGTGTCACAATAGAATATTGTACCTCATCCCGATCCTAAGAACACTATTTTATTTTTTTTAATTTTCTTTTTGCTTAAGGCTAGTTTACACTATCACACTTTGTATTACGACCTGTCAAAAAGTCGAGCATTATGAAAAAGTCGTGTCATGTAAAAGGCTTATGTTATGAAATTGACAGTCTGTAGGATTTTATTTTCAAAGTCCGATGGTTTTAGAAACATTTCTAAAAACTTGCCACTTCCATCGGACCAGAGTTGTTTTATTTTGGTAATATTAAAAAAAAGGTACACAAAAACAGAGAAAGTGGAAAAAATATATAAATTTATAAATAAATTTGCTTGTTATTCTAAACAGCTGTTGTCATAAGACTTGAGTGTGATGGTATAAATGGCTTAAAGGTGCTATTACAGGATGTGTTTTTTACATATGTACTGTCAAATTTTTCCACAACAAAAGTTGTACACATCGTGTAATACATATGAAACATTGTTTATGTACAATACATGAGCAAAGTCACATGTACATTTTTCAATTAGAACAGGTTCTATTTTTGCATGACAAACATATGAAAATACAACACTGCTAGTGGCGAAAGAAAAACAGAGTAAATTATAAAGATTAATATTGAAAGAAAAATAAATTGTTTAATATTAATTAACACTTAAAAAATATATAACTTTTTTTTAACAATAAATTTTTGTAAATTCACAAATTAAATCTGCTGTTGTTTACATTTAGAGGTTATGTCATACGGAAATACATATGCACGTGTGATAGCAAATATTATGAATCGTATGTAAAAGACAATTTTGACAGACATGCGGAATTTCATATGGATAAAAAAACTGACAGTACATATGTAAAAAAACACATCGTGTAATAGCACCTTAAGTATGCAGAAATAATGTCGGTTCGACTTTATGACAGTTCAATTAATCATACGACTGAGTGGTAACGTGTAAATGGGCCTTAAGCTGTGTTATAAATACATAAAAAAAATCTTGTAAAATTTTTTTATTCGACAAAAATAATTGCACAAAAAAATTTATGAAATTTGAAAGGTCTCTTCACCTTTCACTCAGAACCCTTTAACATATAAATTGACATTGCTCAGTTTCAATTCCAAAATGCTCATGATATTTGCAAATATTTTGGAAATGATCAGCAAAATCCTAGATCAGATCCGCTCAAAACTTACAATAGTATTGTTTGTCATTGCTTGGAGCAGGCTGTTATTTCAAATGGGGTAAATCTGGCATTATTGTGTCAAGATATGTCCTAAAATATGGAGACACCTCTTAAAAAATGCTAAAAATTCAGTATGTTTGTTGTAATAAATTAGATTTAATTGTTTCCTTTCCAAATATTTTATTTACAATTGTTATTAATAGTGGCAATTTAACACTCTTACTTGTTTTTTTTTTTTATCAATTAAATCTTTTAGAGAAATTTTTCTTGGCTGCTTATTCTATAAGTTCAACTTAAACACTGAAGTCAGTTATAGTTCTGTTATTTTTAGCTTTATTTCCTTACGTTTTATATTCGGTTGTTCAAATTCGGTGATAGAATTAATTAATTAACAATGCGCATGTCACTATGGCTAAGTGAGCAATGTTTGTTTCTCATAAAAATTCGTTCAATTATTGAAAATAAACAAACAAATAAAACTAAAATACCTTTATAAATATGTATGTGGCAAAGTTTGTGTGTATGTTAAATACAATTTTTAATATAGCAAGTTAGACCGACTATACAATACCCTACATCATGCCTTTCGAGGGACGGTCTTATATCCACTTTGCCGAGGCTATAAATGGATAGAAGAAAATAAGAAAATAAAATTTAAAGAACATTTTTATGCAATATTTTGGGTTTGTTTGATGGATTTAAGTGGAGATCGGGAATTAAATTTATAAGTGGACTATTATTAAAATGGGCCTACATGTTATAATCTTGGACTACTGATTAGTGGGTATAATAGATACACACACATACACACACCAATTTTTATCGATATATATATATATGATAATCTGTTGCTTACGACCATTTAAGTCGGTCTGATAGGGGTTATTTTTATGGGGGCTAGGTCTGAACATGCACCGATTTTCACCAATCGGTAATGCACTTATATACTAAATTTCATCAAAATATATTCATATTTGATTACAAGTTTTACAAGGACACACAGACGAACGGACAGACAGACGGACGGACGGACAGACGGATGGACGAACGGACATCGCAAAATCTACTCATAAAGTGATCCTAAGTCGATCGGCATAATAAAAGTTCAAAAGTCTGGATAAAATATTTCTGGTATTTACAAACATCAGCACAAACTCATTATACTTTGACCCCATAGTAGTGGTATGCGGTATAAAAACCGGCATTTATTTAGTAGATAAGATACGCAATTTCTTTTTTGTTTATCGCTAGTGTATATTTGGTTTCTCAAATATCAACTAGTTAGTGGTTTAAGTTGATTTACAAATTTTTGATGGCCAGTCGTCAGTGTATAAGCAGTTGCTACCGGTATTAGTTGTTGAATTTGTTCTTCTTCATATAAAGAGTTTAGTTATAAACGTACTAGTATATTATCTATGATTTAGAAAAATTAAAAAAAAATAACGATAAAATATCCTATTAAATAGGCTGATTATGGATACCAGTAATAAGAATATAAGACGGCGCGTACTGCCGACACCCGATCAAAGAGCAGCTGACCCGTTATTGCAACGTACGCAATCAACAGATGAGGTAAGCAATTGTATTGGATTTGAACTTTGGTTAGCATTGCTGTGAATATTATGGTAGGAAGTGTTGAAGTTTTTTTTATATACTATTTACATATAAGTAGCCATGACTTATGCTTTCACCTGAATATATATTTACATACATACATACTGTCCACTAAGATAAGATAAGAAAATTAGGATAGCATTTACTAAAAACATTTACTAAAGCATATCAAGTGAGTCAAATATTGTTATACCCTATACCTAACTAACAGCAACTTAAAAAAAACTATTAAATTTATATTTATGGTATAGATTCTGTAATATTGCAAAAACCATGTAAACAGGTTATAAAATACCCTATACCATGAGTATCAAATGAGTTCAGGTTCAAAATGGTCAAATCCCAAGCCAAACCAATCAAAATCCATTATTGAAAAGCAAGCAGAAACCAAATTTGAATGAAAACATCATGTATGTATATGTTGTTAGGAGATATTATAAAGTTCATATCCAAAAATGGACCGATCCCATATTGCGATAATTCTTTTTAGAACACTGCTACAAATCGTCTGTCTTTGGACGGCTTAAAGATTGTAGTTGGAGTGAGATTGAAAAAAATTTAACACACGTTTTTCTTCTTAACTTTTTTTCGCAAGCATTATTTTTTGATCTGTTTAATGACAAACCTGGGGTCGAATCGTCGCATTCGAAATTTTTTGATCGAAATTATTTTTTAATTTTACAAAATAAAATACTAAGTGTAATTTTACTCTGTCACAGCTGACGATTCTCCGTCTTCTTTAAATAATAAAGCAAAATATGGAATTTCGATTGATTTTACTCGATATCGAATGCGACGATTTGCCCCTGTTCATTTTTTATTGATTGAAATGAGCGATGAAAATTTCATCATGAAATAGACGTACGGGCTAAAATTATTAAAGAAGCAAAGGTCTGCCATCAAACTGTTAATATCAATGTTATTGAAAGTATCAGCAGAATTTGACCATTGATAGGAAACCTGGTTCGGACAGAAAGTAGAGACCACATGATGTGTGTAAGATAAAAAATAAAAATAGAAAGCATATTGAAAAGATCTCCCAGTTCATTCGGTAGTAAAGCAACCTGGTTAGCTCAGTGCTCGGATTATTTACGGGTTTTGAAACATTTTGTATGTGCAAGAAGTTCCAGACAGGAAAGCTGCAACAAATTTACAGGCCAAAAACAGAACACGGAAATTGTAATCATGTTTCATAAAAAAATACTCCTGCTGCATAATGGTCGACGACACATATGTACTAGCAAATTTTTCGTAGCTTCCGCGTCAATATTTTATATTGCTAAGGCTCGAGAATATGTATAGGACCCAAAACAGACGACATTTCCAAAATATTTACTGTTATGACAAACAATATGGAGTGGGATAGGAAGCTAGTCATTTGTTACAACGGGCTCTGTAAATACCGAAATTTATGTTATGAATGCTTGCAAAAAAGACTATCCAACACAATATGTCCACAAAGTTTTGACCCGATTTGGCATCCTGTCGCTACGGTAGGAAAGCTCTTGAGTGGCATAAAAACAATGACGTGGTTTTTGGTCCAACGGAGTCAAATCTTCCACTCTGTCAGGAGCTTAGCCTAGTGGAGAGATATTGGGCTGTTGTGAAAAGGGTGTTGAAGAGGACGAAAATGGTGTTCCAAATGTGGAAGATTATAAACGGAGAAAAACTACTATAAAATCCCTAATGGAAAGGTTTCCGTAAAACGTCATAATCTTTTTTAAGCTTTGATATAATTTTAACTAAATAAAAAAAAAGAAAAACTCAAGGTTCAATGGTTTCCCTATTATTATATTTATGTATGTTAAGATTTTTTCGATGTCAAATCTTATGTTTATTTTTAGACAAGATAATTTATGGACTTAATACTTTATACCACGCGTTTTGGAGAAAGGGTCTTAGATCTAACTAATTGGATATAGAAAATTATTATAAACCAAATTTGAGTGGCATTGCTATAAATTTTTGGCATGCAGATATGAAACATTTTATATCAGATGCTATATTTATATGAGGACTAGGTCGAAAAATGCACTGATCCTGGCCATATTTGGTAGTCACTCACTTTGTGCAAAAATCTAAACAAACCAAATTTGAGAAAAATCTGACAATATTTTTGTTCTTTAATAGACTTAAGTGCAGATCGGCCAACAGTTTTTTAATTGGGCAAGAAAATGAACTTAAAATAAAGCTACATTCGAATCTATGAGGTTTATGTGTGTTCGAAACAAAAAATACGTTATAGAAAAATGTTCGTGTAGATAACAAAATATTAAAACGTAACACAGTCATGATTATGTTTTGCACCGTACAAAATTTAGAAACACATATAATTGATATGAAAATGTAATTATGTATTGGCTGCTTTAGAACAGAACATTTTGTGTTTGATGTGTATAATTTCTGAACCTCGACTTCAATATTTATGTTTTTTGATAGACTTAAGTGAAGATTCGGAAGCAGATTTAATTTTAGACTAATGATTAATAAGTGTAGTAAACATACACAAACCAAATTTGACTGAAAGCTATATGATAATATTGATCTTATGGCAATTTAAGAAGATCTCATAGGTGTCACTGGTATGGGAACTAGGTCTGAACATGCACGGATTTTCAACAATTTAAGCAGCGTTCATCCTAAGGCCGATGAAAGCTTATATACAAAATTTCAGCAGAATATATTCATATTTGCGAGCTATAGTTTGATTGCAAGATATACATGGACACACAGACGGACGGAAGGACGGACAGACAGACGAACCGACATCGTTACAGCAACTCAGAAAGTGATTCTGAGTCGATCGGTATAATAAATGATCTAGATCAAATATTTTTGGTTGTTACAAACATCATCACAAACTCATACCCTGACCATATAGTGGTATAGGGTATAATGATATATTGTTATATTGCTATATTTCGCATAGGCATGATATATCAAACGATTAATGAATTAATTCATAGTTTTTTAAATATGCTAGAAATTCGAACAATACGTTAATTTATAATTTAATTTTGTAAATTAAATAAGACTAAAAAATCTTCAGTCAGAACCTGGTCACAGTATCTGTTTGTGGGGTTGTCAAAGTGCCCACGAAGGGAAATGTGATTATTCTGGAAAATTCAATCGGGATTTGCTTAAATATTATGTGGGTTTTGTTTAACAGCTCGAAATCGAAATCTTAATTTTTTTCTGTATTTACCATCCAATTGTCCATCTTTTTGATGTACAATGTCCTCCAGTTATATCGTCAGTTAAAAAGCATTGCGTAAACTAGATTTTAAAATTACATAGAACTCAAAGACTCTCGCATCATAGTACTCCAGATATATGATGATACAAATCACTTTATTTTGAAAGTGCCCCGCCTACTTATTATACTTACTTACTTCCATATAGCCAGTTAAATGTTGTAAAAATTTCATAAAACTTAGTCCAAGGGTGTAGCGATATCTAAACTACATACAAACAGACACACTTTCGATTTTTTGTTTATAGATAAAGGGTAAAGAGCAGAAGACCTATGGCTGTTTTTATTATTGTATATGCACACTACGTAACAGGTTATCTTCTCGAAAAATTTGAAGGGACATATATATCGTGTAAGCCATTTAGTTTTTTATTTTATTTGGAATGTTATACAGATAAGTATAGCAATGTTCTTACCAAACTTCGAAATTTTTCATTGGCATTGAAATTTCATTATCAGAAATTACCATTCAATATTAATATTAATGATTTCTGTACCCTATACCAATAAGTGGTCAGGCTATAATGAGTTTGTGCTGACGTTTGTAACTACCAAAAATATTTGACCTAGACCCATCTTTTATTATTCCAATCGTTTTAGCAATTTCCGTCCGTCCGTCTATGTGTCCATCAAACTGCAGGTCGCTAATATGAATATAAGTATACTACATGGAGTGAAAAGTACGTGGCTTAACAATGAAAAAATAGTTTTTTGGATTTGAAATCAATTCTATTCTTCAACGTAATCTCCGTTAAGTGAAATGCACTTCTTGCAACGATCCTCTAACATCTTGATACCCCTGAAAAAATTCGATTTGTCGAACTCTTCTCTAGGCTTCCGTTTCTGATATGACTTCTTCATTTGTAAAACCCTCTTTGCATGGAGCCATCTTTTACAGTTTGGGAACAAATAATAATCGCTGGGAGCCAGACCTGAAGAACTCGGATTAGGGGAAGCAGTTCCTAATGTAAAGACTTAAATTTTTCTGAAGTACCGGTACATTGTCATGATGGTAGAAAATTTTTTTCTGGTTTAAGTGAGGTCGTTTTTTCTTAATTTCTTCATCCAATCTGTCCAATAACTCAACATAGTACTGGGCAGTTATTGTCTTTCCTTTCTCCAGTAATCAATAAATATTATACCGTGGGCAACCCAAAAAACCCTGGCCATTACCTTTCAAGCTCATTGTTGAGTCTTTGGCCACTTTGGTCGGCTTTCACACGATTGTAACCCCCCGCAGACTGTCTATTGGATTCCGGTGTATAATAATGAATCCACGTCTCATACATTGTTATAAGTCGATGTAAAAATTCAGTTCAATTTACTTCAAACATCTCCAAAGCATACTTTGAATCATGAACACGTTTCAGTTTTTATTCAGCTGTTAAAAATCGCTAGCAGAAAGCTTTTTCATATTAAAATGATCTTCTAATATATAATGAAATCACTTTGTTGATATCTTCACGATCTCACTCACTTTAATCTTTCGATCATCCAATAAAAGCTGAAGCAGTTTTCTTACGTTTTCTTCGGTAACTCCCTTATTTGGAGCAACAGGACAATCTGCATAATTTGTGCTCGTACGACCACGTGTAAATTCGAAATACCACCTTTTAACCATTGAATATGACGGCGAAAATTCATCATAATCTTTATCAATCCATTCTTTGGCTTGGACAGTATTTTTTTCCCACCAAAACACAATGTTTAATTAAAATTCGAAACTCTTTGCAATCCAATTTTTCTCAAACTTTAAAAGCAGCATCATTTTTATAACGGTAACTTTTTTCTTATTAATTAAATGTCATAAAATTCTTACTGAATAAATAGAAAAAAATTACAGTTGTCACGCCATCAATATGTGAGGCCACGTACCTTTCACTCCATATAGCATTTTTATGAAATTGGTGGCAATCGGTGATGTTCAAACCTGGTTTAAATCGACCTAAATTATATATTATCATATACAGTGGGTGACAATACATTGGAAACTTCTACAAAATTCTGAATTAGTAATTTTTTTTAAAAAATAATTTCGCAAGTCCTAAAATTATGTTTTTTGCGAAACGAGAAGTTCTTTTTTTGGTGATGCCAAAACAATGGAAACTTTTAAACTTGTTTACCAGAGTTGATTAAAACAATAAAAATTGAAGATAGTATGATAGAAAATTATAAAAAATATTAACCGTTATTTAAGTATTTACAGTTTCTGACGTTTTATTACAACTTGATTCCACACACAATTGTATTTTTCAATATTTTAATCTTATAATTAAATATTATAAAATAATGGCAAGAATAAAGAAAGTTTTTAGAAGAGTTAAAACCCGGACTAATAGATGATTTTACTGCTGGTCTTAAGCAAAAGAAAAAAATATATAAAAATATTCTATGAATAAATCCATAATTTAAAAAATTATAAGAAATATCGTGAAAGAGATACGGTGACGACTCAACATATGGGATGCAGGCCCCGTAAAACAAGTCAAAGACAAATGTCCAGAACTGCTATTTTAAGTTGTCATTAACAGTCTGAAACAAAAAATATATGCCCGAACTGTTTTCCGACCGGCAATTGAGGCTGATCTTGAATGATATCGTCCTGTGAAGAAACCACTGATAACAGAGAAAAACGTCTGGCTCGCATAATTTTTGCTAAAGAACATATGAACTGGTCAAAACGGAATTGGAATACTGAATTCTATTCGGATTGGCGGTGCCAAAATTATGGTGTGGGGTTGCCAAGGAATATGTCCAATTCATGTAGTAAAAGATACTCGTACTACAATTTGGTACAGGCAAATTCTAAATGGCGTATTGTATCCATGCGCGGGGGAAAATATGCCCCGGGTCGGACTACAATATAAGTTAGTATTTTAAAATGGCCACCCCAATTCCCAGATCTCAAATCCATAGAAAATCTATGAGAAATTGTAGATCGAAAAATACGGACATGAAATTACCGTCTGCGGAAAATTTCCCGAAAACAATTTCCCGAAAACAATTTCCCGAAAACAATTTCCCAAATACAATTGCCTGAAAACAATTCCCCGAAAAAACAATTTCCCGAAAAAAAAATTCCCCGAAAACAATTTCCCGAAATTACAATTTCCCGAAAACAATTTCCCTAAAACAATTTCCCGAAATTACAATTTCCTGAAATTACAATTTCCCGAAATTACGATTTCCCGAAAATAATTTCCGAAATTACAATTCCCTATTTTTAGTTTACAACTTCCCATATATTCTTGATTTCCCCCATAAAAAAAACTTCCTGCATACGATTTCTTGAAAAAACAATTTCCCGAGTATACGACTTCTCGAAAAAACAATTCCCCCACCCCGCACCGCGCCCTTCCTCTTCCACCCTCCCTCGTCATCCGGACCTATTTATTGGAGTGTCATACGCTTATTTTTTCATTGTGACTTTGAACACTTCGGTATTCAGACTTCCCGACGGATAACGCTCACTCCCTCACATCCTGCCCATGCAGTAGCTGCTACGGAATCGTTACCATCTTGCATAGCGAAGTTTTTTTAGTTATTTGGGTTGTAATACTCAGTTACTATGCCACTCGAATTCCTGGATAGCGAAAAAAGTAAACCGAGGTTGCTTTTGAATGGTTTCTTGTATCATGACAACGGTCAGTCCGTTGATAGCGTTTATGGGCGTTGTATCCTTTATCGAGGAAACATTGTACCGGTAGGGTCATAACAACGATACTATAAAAAAGAGGCTCTTCACAATCACAGTGCCGAAGCGACTTTCGTTGCTAAAGAAAAAATCGTTAATGAGCTGAAAGATCTTGCCCGGACCACTACATCAAGTGGTCATGAACTGATTGCTCGCGCTTCGGCCGGAATTTCTGATGGTATTGTTTCGGAAATGCCATCAACAAGCTCTTTGAAGAAATAGTAATTTCGGGAAATTGTAGTTTCGGGAAATTGTGTTCGGGAAATTGTATTTCGGGAAATTGTAATTCAGGGAAATAGTAATTTCGGGAAATTGTGTTCGGGAAATTGTAATTTCGGGAAATTGTGTTCGGGAAATTGTAATTTCGGGAAATTGTTTTCGGGAAATTCTTTTCTGGAAATTGTTTTCGGGAAATTTTCCGCAAATAGAAATTACACAAACAATAAAGATTTCGTAGAGAAGTTAATTCAGAATGGCAAAAAATTTCAATAGATATCATCAACTATTTAATTGACTCCATGCATCGGCGTTATGAAGTAGTACAAAAAAATGGATACCCAACAAAATATTGAAACCTAAAATAGAGGGAAAGTTTTCAATTATTGTACAGTAAAGGTTTCTAATGTTTTGTCCACAGCATCTATAAAATTAATAGGCTAGGCGATTTCTTGTGACCGATGTTTTGTTCTACCTTTTTAGCCCGATTTTGACCAAACGTATATTATTTGAAAGGTATTTCTTTTAAGCCGTTTTGCAGATTTACAGATTTTAAAATTTTTTCCTTTATTTTGAATAAATTGCATTTAAAGTTTCTACTAACACCTACATAAAATTATACAAATGCTATGTGTGTTTTATTAAATTTCTTAATGTGTTTGTTAATGAGTTGGTTATCATCATTCATAATAATAATAAACCATAGAAGTGTTGGTTTGTGAATTGACTAAGTTGAAAAATAAAGCTGCCTATAAATTGCACTCGAATTTCGAGCGCTGGAGCTTGCTAGTAATAATTCTTTTTTAATTTATTTTTTTTGCTAAAAATTTCCATTGTTCTCGTCAAATTTGGTTTGTGTGTGTGATTATTACATCCATTAGTCAGTAGTCAATTAAACTCTGTCGGGCAATTCTTAGTCGTAGGCTTCCCGATCTTCATCTAAATCTATAAAAAAAAAAAATTTAAAATTTTTCTCACATCTGGTTTGGTTTTGTTTTTGCAAAAATTAAGTGACTTTAGCAAATGTGGTCAGGATCGGTCCATTTTTCGAACTAGATATTGCATCCGATATAATTTTTTCATATTTACAGGCAAAAAATTAATAAAAATGCCTCTCAAATTTGGTTTATGCTTATTTTCTATATCAAATTAGTTGGACCTAAGATTCTTTTCCTAAACGAATGGTATTGAAATGAAACAAATTCATAAACTAATATCAATTAAGGAAAAGATAATTTATTTACAACATTTTTGTTACTTAAAACGCTCAAAGTATGTGTTTCGTAACAAGTTAAAGGAATTAAGAAAAAAAATGTTAAGCCGCTATTACTATTCCTGATATTAATATCACCATAACTACGAAGCATTAATTCGTTCTTCAATTCTATAAAATGCTAGACATCTGTAGACATGCGAATATCATGTTTCGAAAAACAATTTTTTTTTCAATTGACATTTCTAAAAATAATAGTAATGCATTCAATTGGCATTGACATCAATTAAATTTCAATGAAATCTTCAACTAATTAGTCCACCTAATAAATTATGCCCATGTATGGTTATCACTTCCCTTTAACATTTTTATATTTTTAAAGATTAAGAACATGGGTCTAGACTGCTCAGTATTGAAACTATAATTATGTACTATTTAAAATCTAGATAACATACGCTAACTAATTAATTTAATTTGTTTCTTTTTTTTTTGGGTTTTTGTTAGCAGAGCGTTGGCTTCAAACGTTTCTTTGTGAGTCAGAAAAAAATCAAATGGTTCTGGGCCCCCGTATTTCTTTCGTTCTGGTTAATCCTGTACTATACGATAGCTATCCCAGCATTCCATCGTCTGCCGAAACCATTGAATATAAAAGATGAAGCTAACCATCCCAATTCCTTTATAGCCGAACGAGCCGAAATTAATTTACACAAACTGTGTGAACTTGGCCCACGTGTTGTGGGTAGCAGTGCCAATGAACAGGGAGCTATTAAATATTTCGTTAACTATGTTCAAAAATTGAAAGCCGAAGCTAAGGATTTGTATGACATTGAACATGATGTTCAAGTAGCTTCTGGAAGTTATATTCACTGGGAGATGATAAATATGTATCAGAGTATACAGAATTTTGTGATTAAAATTTCCCCTAAGGGCTACAATGGCACATCGTATTTATTGGTGAATAGTCATTATGATTCGGTTCCTTTTGGGCCGGGAGCTGGTGATGATGGTGCTATGGTTGCCATTATGTTGGAGACAATACGTGTTCTCTCGCAATCGAATACGCCCCTAAAGAATCCTGTGGTGTTCCTGTTCAATGGAGCTGAAGAAAACCCTTTGCAGGCTTCCCATGCCTTTATAACCCAACACAAATGGGCTAAATATATCAAGTAAGTAAAGTGTTATCATACAGTATTGAACATCGGTTAATATAATATGAAACTTCAGTTTTATTAAGTAAGTTTATTAAAGGCAGTTTCAGAATTAATTAAAAATAATAAAGAAGTTATTTTAAAATAACAATGTAATCCTCTGCCTACTCTCCCACATTTCTATTACCTGAGTACTAATTGTTCCGGTAAAATTAAATATATTTCACAACATTTTTAGATAAATGTTCCAGTTAGTTGCATACGGAAACTGAATACACCCTTATGAAGACTAGATTTAGGTATGGACCAAGAAAATATGAGGTAGATAAAAATTATTTTGCAGCTCATACAGTTCAAAGAGTGAACTACAGTGTGAAAGTTCTTATGGGACTTAGGTTTAAACGCAATTTATTTGGACCCATCTTTGAGCCAATTAAAGCTCATGTATGGAATTGCATTCAAATACACTTGAATTCGAGAACTTTGGTTTGAAAACGAAGGTCTTCATAGACAAGCAATCATAAAATGGCTCGGATAGTTCGATAACACAAATAACTCGATAAACAATGTTTCACTTTAGATTAGGAGTTTCGCAACATCCTCAGTAGAGACATGACCATGGTGTGATCCAATCAATACTATGATCCTAAAAAGAGCATGCTCAAGTTCTTTACAACATGAATTTCTTTCGTTGGAATAAGTTTCCTTTTTTGAACAGAAAAAAATTTATATATTTTTATTTTTTTTCTCAAATATCATTCAGTTAAATCCTTTCATTTGAAAGGTCTTAGTCCAACCAACATTAAAGCCGATCTATATTCTACTCTAGAGAGTCTGCTCCTTCGTTTGCGGCTATAAAATTTTGGGTGGCAAAGTTTAAACGAGGCCGTACGAGCTGCCAAGAAGAACACCGCAGTGGTCGGCCACTTGAGGTGGCCACGCTAGAAACGCTTAAGAGAATCAAAAAAATGGTATTGAATGATCTTCGGCTGAAGATGCGTAAACTAGCTGAACTAGCTATATACATCGCATATTGGAGATGAGAAAGCTATCCGCAAGATGGGTGCCGCGTTTGCTTGCAATAGAACAAACACAGAGTCCTGAAGTTAATTTAATAGAAAGTTTGGCAATGTTTCACAGCAATAAACCCGAGTTTTGCATCGATTCATAACCATGGAGAGACATGAATCTACCACTTCACATCTGAGGCAAAGAAACAGTCAAGACAATGGACTGAAATGGGAGAATCTTGTCCAAAGAAGGCGAAAACAGCTCCATCTCTAGGCAAGGTTATCATGTCTGTTTTTTGGGATGAAAAACAATCAGCGTTTAAGTGATGAAATTAAGGAAAAAAGGACGCATTTAGCGAAAAAGAAAGTGTTGTTTCATCAAGACAATGCACCAGTTCACATATCCATCACATTCATCACGCATCTTATTCGCCAGATTTAGCTCACTCGGATTATTATCTATTTGCAAATTTAAAAAAAAAAATGGCTCGGCGGTAAAAGATTTGCCAACAACGAAGAGGTGGAGTCTGCGATTAATGGATAATTTAGAGATCTAAATAGTTCTTACTAAAACAGGGTATCGAAGCTATTGAATATCACTGGGAAAGTGGTTTTGAGCTAACAGGAGATTATGTTGAGAAATAAAGAATATTTTTCCTAAATTTGTTGTGTTTTCTCTGTCAGGTCGGGTTGTTCTGGGACCGCCCTCTTAAGACTATTTCTTAATCTCCTGCTGGAAACTCCGATAGCTATTCCATATATTTAAAAGCTATTTAACTAATTTTGCTGTATTTCCTATAGAGCTTTGATCAACTTGGATTCAGCCGGTAGTGGAGGTCGCGAAATTCTATTCCAATCGGGTCCCAATCATCCCTGGCTTATGAAACACTATCGTCGCGCTATTGTGCATCCATATGCCTCGACTGTGGCTGAAGAAATGTTCCAACGTCACTTTATTCCATCCGATACAGATTTTCGTATTTTCCGTGATCACGGCAAAGTTCCCGGTTTAGATATGGCTCATCAGTATAATGGCTACGTCTATCATACGCGCTTTGATCGTCCTGAAATCATAGCCAGAGGTAGCTATCAAAATACCGGTGACAATGTTTTGGCTTTGGTACGCGAAATCGCTAATGCTCCGGAATTGCAAGACACTCAGGTAGAGTTGAATATATATGTTCTTTTGCTGTGATTTATTACAGAATTTTTTACTTTTTTTTTCTTTTCAGAAATACGCTCAAGGCCACACCATCTTTTTTGATGTCATGGGCTCCTTCTTGGTATTCTATTCCGAATCTGAAGGCATAATATTAAATGTTATAGTCGCTTTGACGGCCATAATTGCCTGTGGTTATTCCTTCAAAATGATGGCCAATAATGCAGGTGTAAAATTGGGCAAGGTATTGCATCGTGCCATGTATACGTTTATGGTACAAATATTTGCTGTTATGGCTGCCAGCACCTTATGTTTTTTTATGGCCATCTTCATGGACCTAATACATTTGCCAATGGCTTGGTTTACTCATTCTTGGTTGATTTTGGGTCTCTACTTCTGTCCCTTATTCTTTGGCTTTGCCATAGTGCCAGCTATATATTTTCATTTTACACCAGATGTAAGTATTCCCAAAAAATGCTATACCATATAATAATTGTTAATGTTAATCCCTGCAGGATCGTTTACCTATTGGCCACCGGGTCCAACTTTTACTACATTGCCACTGCTTGGTTATGGCCCTGCTGACGCTGATTATGACCATCTGTAATATACGTTCGGCTTTTATGTTCATGATAACCGTGCTATTCTATGCAATGCCCTTGATCATCAACTTGGCCACAAATCTACATAATAGATGTAAGTTACGCAATACTAAGAACCTAACTGAGTCTGAATTAATTGCGATTTTTCTTTATGGTAGCTATTGCTTGGGTTCTTCCTCACATCATCTGTGGCATACCACCATTTCTGTTCTATGCCTATCTCTCTCATGGTTTCTTTGTTACCTTCATACCGATGACGGGCCGTTTTGGTGCTGATGTAAATCCCGATCTTATTATTTGTGCTTTTACTGTTGGGGTGGGCATCTTAACAGGAGGTTTCATGGTGACTATTTGAATCAAAAATATATTTGAACTTATGAGAACCTGCTTATAATATATTAATATTCCCACAGATTCCCGTTTTAAACTTATTCCAAAAATCGAAGACTATAATCTGTTCATTGCTCGCTGTTACTTTGGTGTGTTTGATTGTGGCTGCTTCTCCTTTGGGCTTTCCATATAGACCAGAAACAAATGTTCAGAGATTCTCAATTTTACATGCCCGCCGCACATTCCGTGATATGAATAACGATGTGCGACGCGTCGAAACTGGATATTTCCTGTTGCCTCAGGATAGACGTACCTATTCGGTGAAAAGTAAGTTGCTTGTTGTTTTGTTTCTATAAAACTTTTTGATGTGTAAACATCTATACGCGCAGGGGTGTAAATTTCTATTTCACAATACAATCACAAAAACAGCGTAACACAAATCGGTGAGAGCTGTTACACAAATCGGTTATGACTTTTGATGACATATGTATCACTTATATACGTTTATATTGGGATATTTTTAACGTTTTACAGCAAAGGGTTGTTGAATTAGCTGAAACAGTTCTTGTTATAAGTGATACATAGATGACGCTTTCTGTTTGATTTTAAAAAATTACATAAAAAAATCTTTAATTGCTAGATGTTTACACATCTCCCATGTGATCGGACTCACATGATTTTTTTGTTTACGAAAATGTAATTTTGAAAGTAACGAAACATTTGAAATTTGTGTGAAATAATTTGAGGTTAATTTCAAATATCCAAATTTTGTTTTTATATGCAAATTTCAAACACGTTGTTATGTTTGCTTTTTAAAATGTAGTCATGATTTTTCTCAAAAGTATTTGAAAGGTTTCGAAATGCTTCTGAACAAGTTTGAAATATACTTAAAAATGGCGAAAGCTGATGCAAAGAAACTAAAATTAATTTTGTTTCGAAAAAAAAATTTTTTTTTCTAGATCAAGTTACTAATATAACCATGGCTCAGCGTATAACTAATGATTGTGAAAGTGAAATGTTATGTGGATTACCCTTGTATAATCATAGATGGCATAGCGCAAGGTTAGTATTATTTTCCGGAAGACACTGCTGACTAGAGACTTTATGCAAACTCCTTTTATGGCTCCTTTTATGCTCTGGTTATAAGTGAGAATTTAACTCACATACACTCACACTCACGTAATAAAAATTCTAATTACTCACAGCCAGTCTCAAATATTTTGTTTACGTACGCTCTCTTATGAATTACGTTAGTAATTTGAATTTAACTTACGAAGATGTATGATTCACATGAATCAAACTCAGACTTTATTGAATATGTTTTTATATACATTCCATTATATACAAACTATTGCTAAGCCAGACTTCGAAATGAATCTAAACACTGACTTATTATTGAGATGTTTAAATAAGCGCCTTAAGCTGATCGACCCAAATCCTAAGACTAATACGTTTACTGAATTAATTTAATACCAAATAATTTTGCAAAAACTTTCATCAGCAAAAATCGGCATGAATTTAATAAATTTAATTAATTGAAGCTGGAAAAAATCATAAAGAATAATGAAAAAGTTTAGATTTATTATTATATTAAACTAGATGGACCGGAAAACGTTGTTCTGCCTACAATAATTATTTTATATCAAGATTTCTTATAATATGTATTCAAATACGGTACGAATTTTTTTAATAAGAATGAAATGAAACTCAGTATGTTTGTTTCACACAATACAATGTTCGTCTGATCTTAGTAAATAATAATTTATTGTAAACCCAACGTGAGGATAATATATTTTGTTTCACATTTTCGACGTATACAAACAAATTGTTTGGCTTACCAACTCTGGAGCAGGCTGCACTTAATTGAGCATGAAAGAAGCATGAAATTTTAAAATCCAAGCCATACACTTCGACGGACCTTGAGAGCGTCACCTTCCGGGTATAGCTCTTGCTAAAGCTGTTCTTTATTTTTCAATATTATATGGAGTGAATTTGATCCAAATCGAATAAAAACAACCCCAGCGCCACTAGCGGATTTAATATAAACAAAAATATTTCAGAGCTCCTCACGAACACATGGTTTGAATATAAGGTGGATAGCTTCAGTAGTTCAGTCATGATGAACTGGCATACATACGCACCAAAGTTTTTATTGATGTGTAATCATCTATACGCTCAGGGGGGTAAAAATCTATTTCACAATACAATCACAAAAACAGAGAAAGACAAAAGCGGTGTGAGGTACAATTGTATTGGTGAAAATATTAGGAAGTGGTTGGAGATAAAATGAAGGCAAGATTTCATTAGGAAGTACTTGGAGATAAAATGAGGGAGCGAATAGCGTTATAAAAACGTTTTGAAAAATGAAAAAAGAAAAATGAAAAATTAAAAATGAAAAATGAAAAATTAAAAATGAAAAATGACAGCACAGATCAACAATACATAACAATAACATACAACACATGAAGTACAATGCATTTGTGTAATCTGTTAAGATTTCACATGCCATTACAGTTCCATCTAGAGGACAATGGCAAAAACAAAGAGCTGTTCACATTACAAGACTTGTAATTGATCTGGCTATGTTAATGTAGAGAAAGCTAAAAATTGGAAAAACTCAGCTTGTTCATACAAACTCTCGTATATAAAAAGAAAAACATTTCTCATGTTCTTTTCTTTCAAATGTTGAGTTAAATAGTTGATTAAGCATGAGTTGAAGTAATAGGCAGAAGGATGCTGACGATGAACAAGTCGCTTTGTTCGAAAGTAGCTACTCCATCTAGCGCTGTCTTCAATTTTTTTCTAATATTTTTCTTACATTACAAAAATTATTATCTTTCTTTCATTAGAAAAATATATACATGATCTTAAACCGAACAATAAATGACTAATTAAAAATGAATAATAAAAAATGAAAAATGAAAATGAAAAATTAAAAATGACAAATAAAAAATGAATAATAAAAAATAAAAAATGAAAAATTAAAAGTGAAAAATGAAACATGAAAAATGAAAAATTAAAAAAAAAAAGTGGAAAATAAACCAATTGAAATAATAAATAATAATAAATATTTTTATATTAGCAGGGCCCCTGCAGTTGCTTGCTATAAGTGCTACATAGATGACGCTTCCTGTTTGATTTTAAAAAAGTACCATACAAAAATCTTTAATTACTAGATAGATGTTTTGTATTCCAAGGAGGACCATTCGATTTAGGAGGTAACATTTTAGGTACAGATGCCGAGAAACATTCAAAGAGGTGATGATAAAATGTTTGCAAACACAAGTCCAAATTATCATTGCATCGAGATAACACATTTATCCAGTCAATTTGGAATAGATGGAGTTGTAAATCTTGGATTTTAGTTTTATTAAAGCAAAAGATTTTATCGCTGTGAGTTAACTTTTTTTATGAAGAGGATAGGAACAAAAGCAAGATATCTCAAGTGTTGGATGGTATAGATCTTCCGGATTAGAAATAGGGCTATGCCGCAATATTGAAAAGTAATTAGGTTCATTAACGAAAATAAGGTCCAACAGTCTACCAAATGCATTTGTGACGGAGTTGACTTGGAAAAGACAATTTTCCAATAAACCATGAATAAATGCTGCTGAAGAATCGGAATAATGAGATGGAACTAAATAATTGGTATCAGGATCAGCTTTCCAGGATGTAGACGGCATGTTAAAATCTCCAATTAACATTAATAAATCAGATGGTTTTATATAATTTTGGATTAAATCAACAGCTTTCAGATGATCCTCATAAACAGAAAGCGGAGAGTTAGGCGGAATGTATGAGCAAATAATGTATATGGACCTGTTATTAATTTTAGCACATCTCCCCAGTGATCGGACTCACATGATTTGTTTTTATTTAGATTCAATAATAACTACGTATGAGAGCTACCACGCCCATTTTTCCGTGTCCACCCATTTAGTACGGCTACTTACATTAATAACAGATACGTCACCCAAACTATAAGATATCTCCCCGTTATATTATCTGATCATACTGATCCGATAACACCATTTTCAGCACCGCTACTTACACTAGTAACTTGTGAACTCACACAAATTATCGTTATTCTCCCTTTTATATTACTTAAGATTCGTGATGTTGAAAATGCACTTTGTACGGGAGGTGACATGCCCACAGCTTCTTTCAGAAATAATGGATGACCACACACAAATTAGCAAAGCTCTTCCATAATAGTATTCACTCATTTATCCGATCTCGCCCATTTTCGGCAAGAATTCGTACTTTTCCCTAAAGTCACAGAAATTTGCAAAGCTTTTCATATCATAGTACCCGATATAGGTGATATTGAAGAATTACTCTGTATGAGAGGTGCCACGCCTACTGATCCGATGTTGCCCAATTTCTGCAACGCTACTAACAACCTGTAAAAGTATCGTTACTCTCCCCTTTTTATTACTCAAGCAATAGGATATTGAAAATTTACTTTGTATGGGAGGTGACACGCCCATTTATCCGATCCTATTTTCGGTACGGCTACTCATAAAAACAAAATTGCCAATTGCTCAAAGAACTTGCGAAATATTATAATGAATAATTACTTTGTATGGGAAGTGCGATTCCCACTGATCCAATTGCACTCTAACATAAAAAGAGCATATTCACATAGGTTGTGAATATAAGTTGGTTCAGCCGTGATGCGATTACATACATACGCGTCAAGGTTTTTATATATGTATATAGGAAAATTGAATAAGAGTTAAATTCGAAAACGGAAAAGTTTTCTTTGTAGAGCAAATTGCTGAAATTTTGTTACCTCTTTAAAAATAATTTTTTGCAGAATTTTGGCGGAGACAGTTATATTTTGGTTTACATTTTTCCTCCCTAGTTGCGATACTCGATATGAATTAGAGTTGTCAGATCGATTAACTTAAAATTTTGACAAATATATCTCGAAAACTAAGCGTCTTGAAACACTTTATCCGAATTGTGCCCTAACTTTTTGCAGCATTGCCAGAGCGAAACTCGTAAAACTTTGTGAACAATCCACGATATTGATATATATTTCGTTTATATTAAAGTATTTTTCATTTTTCAACGGTCCCCTTAGGCACGTGACAACCAACTAGATTAAAATAACAAAATCATTTTTATTTTTTGAAATTCAATTCTCTTTCATGTTGCAAAACAAATTCTTCCGTCATAATTTTTTATTATTTGTTTAAAATTTTAATTATGTCTTCTTTTATTTCTTTTATAAAACAGAGGTTCAAGCATATGGATCCCCGGACCAAATCCCACATTTGACTTATTACCATCCATGAAAATAGTTGCAAAAAATCAATTAAGTAAAACAAAAATCCGGTATGACATGGAGCTGACGGGACCGGATCATATGGGTATCTTTATAAAACCCTTAAAGGATGGAAAAATCACCAACTGGTCATTCCATTGGACACCATTGCGCATGGACTGGCAACCACCATTCTTTATTTATTTCTCATATGGTGTTAATGGTGATCCCTTGAAGTTCTGGCTAGAAATTGAGGTAATTGTGAAAAAACAATAAGAATTCTATCCATACGAAATTTAAGCCATGTTTTAAATTAAAATAAAACAAATAAAAATTTTAAAATTTCTTTTAATTTTTTCAATAAATTTAATACATATATTTTTATTTATTGTTTAATTCTTTGTTTAATGTTTTTTTTTGCAGCGAAAATCTGGTGATTGGAGTACACCTGCTTTTGAAATAGGTCTAAGTGGTCATTGGAATCATGATGAAAGTGTACAAACGGAAGATTTCAAAAAGTTCCTCAAAAGCTTCCCCAATTATGTGGACGCTACAGGTTGGCCGGCATCCTATGACACATGGTATTATTAGATTATACGATAAATTGAAAGACTTTTTAATCTAATCTTAAGAATTTTTTAATTTCTTTTAATGAAAATGAAATAAATAATGATTTCTTTTGTTGTATTTATATATGTACATACATATGCATATATGGACATAAACATATGTACATAAGTACATACAAATATATTAGTTTTTTCCTTATCAAAATGTAAATTATAGGAAGGTCTTTAAAGTCCTGTGAAAAAGGAAAGCAATGCCAAAAATTGTCAACCATCCTTATCAAGATTTACAAACAACACCAATACGATTTTTCATGGATCCATTACAACATGCCGGAGACGAAGCAGCAGTACGATCGAACCGGATCCGAAGAAGGCCGACCTGTGTTTATAGGCCAATAAGGTCATGACTAAAGCTTTGTGGAATATACGTGGCATAATTCACATTGATTACCTTCAGAAGGGAAAAACTATAAACGAAGAACATTATGCCAACTTACTGGACTAAAACAAAAAACCACTGCACTTGGCCTCTTAGTTAAGTTACTCCACGGGTACGAATGTGTGTAGACGCCAGCGAAAAATTCCAAAAATTGGGCTACGATGAAAAATTGTTTTTATACCCTATACCAGTATGTGGTTTGGGTATAATGACTTTGTGCTGCTGTTTGTAACTACCAAACATATTTGACCTAGACCCATCCTTTATTATACCGATCGACTCAGAATCACTTTCTGAGTCGATTTAGCGATGTCCATCTGTCCGTCTGGTCTGTGTCCATGTAAACCTTGTAATCAAACTACAGGTCGCAAATATGCATATATTTTGATGAGATTTGGTATATAAGCCTTTCTCGGCCATAGGATGAACGCTATTGAAATTGGTGAAATTCGGTGCATGTTGAGACCTAGTCCCCATACAAATGACACCTATGAAATCGACATAAATTGCCATAAGATCCAAATTACCATATAGATCTCAGTCAAATTGGGTTTGTATGCGTTTATTATATCCACCAATCAGTAGTCCGAAAATAATGCATATAGGACAGTTCTTAGTCGTAGGACCCACATAGACCTGCTTCCCGATCTTCACTTAAATATATCAAAAACAAAAATATAGCACCGATTTTTCTCAAATTTGGTTTGTATAAATTTTTTCAAAATATAAGTGACTTTACCAAATATGGTCAGGATCGGTCCATTTTTCGACCTAGTCCCCATATAAATATAGCATCCGATATGAACTTTTTCATATCTGCAGGCAAAAAAATTAATAACAATACAACTCAAATTTTGTTTATGCTTATTTTATATATCCAATTAGTTGGACGGAAGGGATAGGGTCTCTAACCTATGGTATAGGGTATCGTATAGTCGGTCTAGACCGACTATAATTTTCTTGTTGGTAAAATATTTCTTTGTAGTCATAAAATCACGAATTTTAAATTGGTGAAGAAAAATGCTAAATAGTTTTTTAAATACTGAAACTTTTTTCAAAAATATGTTTTCATTTGTTAATAAAATAAAAATTATTTATGATGCACGTCCGTCCAAGCGTCTGTGTGTCCATGTAAACTTTGTAATCAAACTACAGTTCGCAAATATGAATATATTTTGATGAAATTTTGTATATGAACTTTTATCACCCATAGGACAAACGGTGTTGAAATTAGTGAAAATCGGTTCATGTTCAGACCCAGTCCCCATACAAATGACCCCTATGTGATGGATTTAAATTAGCACAGGTAAATTTGGCTTCTACGTATTTGTTATACCCATTAATCAGTAGTCTAAAAATAAACCCAGTAGGACAATTCTTATTGCACATATTTTTCTCATATTTGGTTTGTATATTTTTTTTAAAAAACAAGAGACTTGCCAAATATGGGCTGGATCGGTTAATTTGTCAACCTAGTCCCCATATAAATAGAGCATCCGATATGAACTTTTTCGTGTCTGCCAGCAACAATGCCACTCAAATTTGGTTTATGCTTTCTTCTATATCCAATTAGGTGGACCTAAGACCCTTTCTCTAAACTTATAGTATAGGGTAGTGCACAGTCGATCTAGACCGACTATAATTTTCTTCTTTGCTTCATTTGGGAATACATTTTTCTTATGATTTTAAATAAATAGATTTCTAAATATAACACCGAATTTTTTGGAGAATAAATTTTTCTTAGGACTAAAAATTAGTTTTTTCTTATTTACTCTTTGAATGAACAAATATAAAAAACGATTTTTTTTTACTTAAGTCCAATGAAATCGATATAGATCGTATATGGATACCCCACATAATTTTCAGCGCTGATTATTTTGGGCTATTTTAAATATGGTGAAGTCAATGAATCGTCGATTTGTGCAATAATTTCGTCAATTTTCCCCAAAAAGGTGAAAAAAAATCCACAAAAATGCACGAAAACGGCCCTGGCGGCTTTTAAAAATAAAAATAAATGTGAAAAATTTATTTTCCGAACCAAAAAACCCCCGGTATACACATATTCAATAATTATTTTTACATTTGAGTGAGTATTATGGAAAATATCATAAAAATATCTTCATCGAAATATTGGCAGGCTCGAAAATGATCTTAGAAGTACCAGAATCGCGATGAACCCATAGAGTAAAAATAATTGACCCACCCTAATATACATATTGAGGCCCTATGCTCCTTATAGGAACGGCGGGAACATATATATATACATATAATAATAATAATAATAAAATATATATATATACTAGCAGATTCCAGCCCTCGAAATTCGAGTGCAAATTCTAGGAAATTTCATTTTTTTTCATTAAATAAATACCATAAAGGTATGCTAATCAATTATAGCCAATTAACATATCAACAAAAAAAAGCAAACTCATGTTTATTACAAACACATTAACAAATTTAATAAACACACACATAGCATTGTATAATTTTATGTATGTGTTAGTAGCAACTTTAAGTACAATTTACTCAAAATAAAAGAACAAATTTTAAAATCTGTAAATCTGCAAAACGGCTAAAAAGAAATACCTTTCAAATAATATACGTTTGGTCAAAATCGGGATAAAACGGTAGAACAAAACATCGGTCACAAGAAATCGCCTAGCCTATTAATATTATAGATATATATATATTTATGGGTTTTGTCTTTTTTACTGATAGCTTTTAAATGGAGTAACATAGTGTAAAGTGGGTAACGTATTGATAGGATTTGAATACTTTTTTTGGAAGCATCTAAATCTGTTCTTAGAATTTGTCTTAATGGAATAAAATTTCAGTCGAACTTCCATAGCTCGAATCACCATTATCCCAAAAAAACTTCGACTTACGGATTTACTCAATTGCAAATATTAAAAAATGAATATACGCTTTAGGGCTTCTTTTATCATTCGGCCACAATAGAAAACTTTGAAATTTTGAATTAATCCCGGATCAAGCGGTTCGAATTTAAAAGTCATATTCAGTGGAAAAATGCCAATTCGCTGGCTTTGAGTTTGCTTTGTACGTCTTTTAGATGTGCTGGACAATTACCAATAAACAACAACATATTTCGGCCATTACTTCGAAAATGCTTATCCAATTTTAGAACCTTTTCTCAAAACAGTTGTCCTGTCTGTTTGTTTGACATCCGCATTAAAAACATCCCGTTCACAGTACTTTTGAATTAGTCATTTGAGAAACACCTCATGTCCATTTTTGGCCAAAATGGAGTTATACATATTAAATTGTTGGTGAAGGCTAAACAAATCCAATACGCATAAAACAACTCATCTGCACTTAGTAACCATGGTGATGCTGCATTTGAAAGTATCGATTACTTTGAGTAACACTTCTTCTCCTGGACCAGCTGGGTTTTTTGATTTCCCGAAAGTTTATTTTTTTGGATATCAAATAACCGATTCCTTTGTAAACGTCTTTTTTCCATTTTTTGGAGTCACTTCACTTCATTAACGTCATTACTTTCACCGCACTACACCAAAAAGGAAAGTCATTTTATATACATACATACGTAGAACATATTTTATGTATTTTTATACTAATTAAATGTTTCATGAACGTTTTGTTATATATCTCTGTTTCCATTTGTCAAGCCAACCTATGCATGCCATAAAATGATCATCGCCAAAACGCTTTGCAAACTCCAATGCCTTTATTGCTGTAGATATATGTGGGTTTGTTTTGATTTCTAGCTGCTGCAAACCAATCGAGGACTGCTTTGTCGATATTTTGAAATACTGGACATTTAATCTTTTTCCTATATAGATGAAATCCCAATTGAAACGATGTGATAATTGATTCCTTATTTTTAAAAATGGTTGATACCGTATTTTGCAGCTACTGCCTTTTTCTTTAACCCAACTTCGACTCCTTTGATTAGTTAATATTTTTTTCAATTCACAAACACGAATTGAAACTTACGCAAACCAAAATATAACAATCTTTTCGATGACTCAAATCTTACCAGTATAATGTCGATATTTAACTTGTCAGCTGTCAACACAACGAGACCTACACACTTTACGTCAACAAATAGCACTTTGCTTGATCTTTTCTTTACCAGTAATGAAAGTAAAGTCCTTCATTATGATCAGTTAGCAGCATCAGTTCGAAGCACGATCTACTCTTCCTATCATATGATTTTGCAATAGAAACCCAGCCCCAAACATTTACTTATCGTGATTTTAATAATCTTGGGTTTGGGATATGATCTTTGCTCTACTCCATGGGATCAAATTTTCTATTTACCGTCTGTTGGAGAACAACTGTCATTTCTTAATGGTAAAATTTTAGGAATTTACAACAGACATGTCCTCAACAAAACGAAAACTATTAAAAATAGAGATAGACCTTGGTTCACAATGGAAACCAAGATGCTAAGATGTCTCAATAATGCCTTTAAGGCGCTGAGACGAACTTAATTTTGAAATGTATTGTACTTCAAATATAAATAAATTAAAATAAAAAAAAAAAAAATAGAACACCGAGATAATCTGTATCAGAAGTGGAAACGTTACAGGATATCAGAATATCACGACGAATATAAGGTGGCTAGGAAAGCGGTTGTTTCCAAAATAAGGCATGAAAACTCTTCCTATTATTTTAATAAATTTAATACAGCTATTGGAAGTAAAAAAACCTGGAAACAAATACGCGAATTTGGATTAAATAAGACAATTAATCAATCAATGAATGTTGACATTTATGCACTAAATGAAGCTTTTGTAAATATTCCTCTACCAGCCGTAAATAACGAATTTTATGATGATTTTCCCTGTAATAATTTAAACATTCCCAAATTTAACTTTCAGTGTGTAACACTAACATAGGCAGTTGAAAGTTTCAATGCTATTAAATCGAATGCAGTGGGCCTTGATAATATACACCCCGGATTTATAAAAATGATTTTACCATGGATTGTCCGTTTCATAATGAACTTGTTTAACTCCATAATCACTACTAGTATCTTTCCAATGGAGTGTAAACATGCCAAAATTATCCAGTACCAAAAACGGGTAACGAATACCGCCCGATTGCAATTCTTCCATATCTCTCAAAAGTTTTCGAGCACCTTTTACGCAGACAAATCTTTAGGTATTTAAACGACAACAACTTACTTACAGAGCGTCAATCTGGTTTCAGGCCACAACATAACTGTATAACAGCTTTATCTGATGTAGTGGAGGAGTTAAGAAGTAATATGGATGATGGAAAAATATCTTTTTTGGTTTTATTGGACCACTCAAAGTCATTTGACACGGTGCACCACTCAATTTTATGCCTCAAATTGAAGAGGTTTTTTTTAACTTTTCTACATTAGCAGTTAGACTCATGTTTTCATATCTCACAAACAGATCCCAACCTGTTGCTAATGGTAGCTGCATCTCAAACTCAATGCAAGTTATAAGAGGGGTACCACAGGGTTCAATCCTTGGACCACTACTTTATTCGATATATGCCAATGATCTTCCACAACAAATTAAATTCTCTAAGGTTCAGATGTACGCTGATGACATTCAGCTATATTTAAGTAATACCAAGGATTCAATTATTTCCAAAACTCAAGAACTAAATTATGATCTTAAACGTATTCTAAATTGGGCAACGGCAAATGGTCTACGACTTAATCCAAATAAATCTAGGTGTATTATAATAAAGAAGAAAGTGATGCATTTGGAGAATGAGATTAATGTCTTCCTTGGGGGCTCTAAAATTGACATCGTGGGCTCTGTCCGAAATCTCGGAGTTGTGTTTAATGGAACTCTGACTTGGTCAGATCATATTAATCAATCCTGAGGGAGAATTTATAGTATGATAAGAAGCTTATGGTTAACACAGCACTTTACTCCACTGAAAATAAGATTGCTACTTGCTAAAACATATCTTTTACCAACATTACTATATGCATCTGAGGTTTTCACAGGTTGAAACTCTAGGGATAACAGAAAACTTACTGTAACTTTCAACAGCATTATTCGCTATATCTTTGGATTAAGAAAATTTGATCATGTATCCCAATACTCTTATCATGTCTTACACATGTCATTTGACAACTATATTAAATTCAAGAACATTATATTTCTACATAAAATTATTATAACAAAGGCTCCAAAATATCTTTTTGAACGATTAAAGTTCGCAAGATCTTCCAGAGGGAATCGAATAATTCAATTTAAATACCGGGACCATGCCTCTGAATGTCAATTTTTTATTCAACTATTCGTCTCTGGAATCAGCTTCCTAATGTCATGCAAAATACAAGCAACGCAATAGGGTTTAGAAAATTACTATACCAATACTTAATTGATTTTATTTGATTTTTTTTTAATGTTTTTAAATTGTAATTTATAATATTTTAAATTTAGATTAAGAGTTACTGATATTAAATATATAGTGAATAACTTATCTGAATCCATTACTGTGATTTATAACATACTGTGTCTTGTTGTAATGGAAAATCGCATTTAATAAATAAATACAAATACAAAAAATACAAATACAAAAAAAAAAGAAGCAGTTGATGTGCATAATGAGGTTTCCTCGAATAGAAAAGAAAAAAAAACTATGTGAGTCCGATCACAGGGGACATGTGTAAACATAAATTTATACATCAATTAAAATCAAACAGTAAGCACCATCTATGTATAGCAAGCAACTGCTATGGTTGTTATACTTGATGGTTGCAGTTTTTTGCTATACATTCATGGCGCTTTCAGTTGGTTATTGAATCAGCTAAATAAATTTTAAATCATAATCTTTGCACCAATACACTTACATATACTTCAGAAGCATTTTCCCTTACGCTGTTTTTGTGATGGTATTGTGAATTAGATTTTAGCCCCCTGAGCGCATAGATGTTTACATGAATTAAACAAACATATAAGGGCTTCATAGAAAAATGTGAAGCGAAATTGTTCGAAATTACACATTACTTCGAGTTATAGAATTCATGTGTACATATGTATTTTCGTGCAAGTTATGGAGAACATAGAGCTAAAAAGTTACGGAAAGTGAATTGTAAGTTATTTATTATCTTAAAGCTACTGCCAACCGATGTAGTTCGAGTTAGAGCATATTAGACTGTATTTTGCTTTTCCTTGGAGTTCAGCGTTATTTTTTTGGATCACTTCAGAAAAGTTTGTGTGTATGTTAAAATATTTTTTCTATTCAAAAATATTTTGCACCTAAAATTTCTTCATTAAAAAATTTTTTTTATTCAATAATTGATCCGGGATTATCTCTCTCAGTTGAAATGGTTGGCCGCATTCCATTAATTACGGCAAAATATACTTTGATTTAAATATCATATATCATACATATATTCTGAGCATATTTAAAAAAAAAAAAAAAAAAAAAACAAAAAAAAAAATCAAATAAAAAACAAAAACAAAAAAACAATAATTGATTCAGCTGAATAAATATTCAAAAATAAATAAATATATCTCGTAATCTAATTAAAAGTTAATATACCGATTATTGAAGCCACATACATACATGCCTACAATGTATGTATGTATGTATTAAAAAAAATTCGTTTACAACATTTTCATAATCAACAAGAAAATTATAGTCAATCCAGTTCGACTATACGATACCCTATACATGCTTTCGAGAGAAGGTCTTGGATTCAACTTTGCTGAGGCAATAATTGTTTATAGAAAATTACTATAAATTAAAATTTGATTTTACCGCTATTGTTATAAATTTGTAAAAAAGTTAATATCGAACGTTACGCTTAATAAATGGACCGATCATGACCATGTTTAGTAAACTCACATTTCTCAAAAACATATACTTATGTATATGTATATAAACTAAATTTTAATACAAACAAGTAAGAAAATTATAGTCGATATAGACCGACTACACTACTACTGTACACCCTGTACTATGCGCTTCGAGAAAGTATCTTGGATCCAACTTTACTGAGCCCACTGGATATAGAAAATAAGCATAAACAAAATTTAAGTGCTATTTTTATTAATTTGTGGCATGCAATAATGAAAAAGTTCATATCTGATGGTATTTTTAAATGGTAACTAGGTTAAAAAATGGACCGATCATGACCATTTTTAGTAAAGTCACTTACTTTTTTCCAAAACTTATTGAAACCAAATTTGAAAAAAACTATATAATATTTCTGTTTGAAAAAATTTTAAAAAAATTTATGCAATATTTTTGTTTTTTTTATAGATTTAAGTGAATATCGGGAACCAACTTTAAATGGGGACTATGACTCAAAATTATTTTACAGGGTTTACGGATTTATTTTTGGTTGTAATATATACACATATACAAAATTTTATCAATATATATATACATATCATATATATATATATATAATATATATAATATATATATATGATAATCTGGATCTTATGAACATTTAAGTCCGTTTGATAGGAGACGGACGAACATCGCTAAATCGACACAGAAAGCGATTCTATAAGTCGATCGGTATAATAAAAGGTGATTTTATAAAATTGTATAAGGTATAAAAACTGTAATAAAATTTGATAGAAACTAAGTTATTACACTCCTTCGATTAGATAAATCAATATAATTATATTGTATGTATTAACTAAAACACTTGCCAATTTTATTTTAGTTTCGAATAGATTGAACTTCGGCATGGAAGTGAAAAAATTAGTATAATGTCATATAAAACATTTCAACTAAATTCAGATCCCATTGAAGCAAAGAAATCCAAAAAGTTTCATTGGTATTGGTCGCCGGTTTTCATAGCTGTTTGGTTCATTCTCTTCTATGTAGCTACAATTCCAAATTTTTACTCATATCCGGATACCTTATTAATACGTGATGAGCGAAAACATCCAGATGAATTTATTGGTGAAAGGGCTCGGATCCAATTATTTGGTCTATCTGCGATTGGTGTAAAGCTTACGGGTACTGTGGAAAATGAAGTTCACGCTATAAATTTCCTTCTAGCAGAAATTGAAAAAATTAAGTCAGCTTCGCGACAAGATCTTTATGACATTGAAGTGGATGTCCAGTATTCGTCTGGAGATTTTATTTTATGGGGCATGGCTCAAAGTTATCGTAATGTTTCAAATTTTATTGTCAAAATTTCACCAAAAAACTCGCAGAGTGAATCATATTTATTGCTTAATTCACATTTCGATTCGGAAGTGGGTTCTCCTGCGGCTGCTGATGCTGGTGTGATGATAGTTGTTATGTTGGAGACCTTGCGAGTTATTTCCATATCAGAGAAAGAACTTAAAAATCCTATAGTATTTTTACTGAACGGTGCTGAAGAAAGCAATCTAATGGCAGCTCATGGCTTTATTACACAACATAGATGGGCGCCCTATTGCAAGTAAGTGTGGTGCATCTTAAAAATGCAAAAATTTCTGTTCGTATGTTATAATTATATAAAATTAGATTCGACAAATTAAATGTCTTTGAAATATAATTTTATTTTTTATCATATTATATTTTCAGAGCTTTAATAAATTTGGATTCAGCGGGAGGTGGTGGTCGAGAAGTTCTTTTTCAAACTGGACCAAATCATCCTTGGTTAATCAAGGTGCTTAAAATTCTTAAATATTTAATTACACAGAGAAAAAACTGTCATATTTGATTATCACAATTTCTGCAACAAAAAAATGCTATTGCACAGAAAATATGCCAGACCACTTACTTAAAAGTAAAGAAACTACATATTCGAAAAGGGACTAAGGGATGCGCTTGGTAAAAGTGGGAAAATGCATGCTAAATTATGGGAAAATGCCTGTTAAGTCTATAGGAAATGCATGCCAAATGGTAAAAATGCATGTCACAAATGGCAAAATGTTTGCTAAATTTGGGCAAATTTATGGGAGAATGCATGCTAAAAATGGGAATTTTTCTATTAAAAATTAAAAAAATTTGCATGCTAAATGTAGGGAAATTGCATGGTAAATTAAGAAAAATGATTTTCAAAGCTGCAAATAAAAAAAATCTTTCCAAAAAACAAAAACATGCACATGACATGCATTTTTATCATTTAGCATGCATTTCCTATAGACTTAACAGGCATTTTCCCATAACTTAGCATGCATTTTCCCATTTCTGTACACTGTACAGCAAAACCAATTCTCTCATTAGAAAATTCAATTTTAAATTAACAAAGTTAATTAGTTCACCTTCTTTGATTGTGAGTATAATTTGGCAGAAATGTTAATCAAAACCTGATAAACGTACAATATTATGTACTAACATATTATTTGCAAAAGGTCACATGATCAAAATTTTGATCTCGATTATCCTAAAACGGGATATTTTTAAAACTTTTATAAACAAAAATATTGTGTTCTGATAAATTTAATCCGTGACTTCTTATTAATTTCTGAAATTACTTTGAGTGGAATTTGATTTTAAATTTAAAGAATTATAAAATAAAATTTCAAATCTATTTTTCTTTACAAAATTTAATATTTGACTCTGAACTAACTTATGAAATTTAGTAAATGTTTGGAAAAGAGTAACAAGAAGAACATTTATTAAACTCTCTCTTTTAACTCACACTCTCTGTCTGTCTGTCTGCCATGGGTAGACCCCATTCCCTCTTATCCAATTGATCTGAAACTTGGCCCATAGTCTTGGTGTGGTTACAGATTAATTCTGGGGTAGTCACGCACAGTTACGCATGGTCACGCACAGTCACGGAGTGATCTAAATGTCATTTCCCGTCATCCGATCGATCTCAAACTTGGTCCATACACTTGCTGTGAAAAAAAGATTAACTTTGACCTAGTCACTCGCAGTCACGCATGGTCACGCAGAGTCACGGAGTGATCTAAATGTCATATCCCCTCATCCGATCTATCCGAAACTGTGTCCATACACTTGGTGTGAAAAAAGATTAGCTTTGACTTAGTCACGCACAGTCACGCGTGGTCACGCACAGTCACGGAGTGATCTTAATGTCATATCCCCTCATCCGATCTATCCGAAACTCGGTCCATGCAATTGGTGTGTAAAAAAAGATTAGCTTTGACTTAGTCACGCACAGTCACGCATGGTCACGCACAGTCACGGAGTGATCTAAATGTCATTTACCCTCATCCGACCGATCTGAAACTTGGTCGATATACTTGCTGTAAAGAAAAATCAACTTCTACATAGTCACGCGCAGCCACGCACAGTCACGGAGTGATTTAAAACCCATTTTCCCTTATCCGAACTTTCTAAAACTTGGTCGATAGACTTGCTGTGAAAAAAGATTAACTTTGACATAAGTTGAAATTAATTATTAAATTAACTAACTTTGAAATTAATTATTAAGGTTTTTTCGTTTCAATCTTTTTCAGAAATAAAAAATATCGTTAAAACTCGAGACCCTGAGACCAATCACAGTATCTTAAAAAAGTATACTCTGGTCCTAGGGTCTGGATTTATATCATATTTTAAATATTTATGTAATTTTGTTTACAGTATTATAAAAAGGCTGCCAAACATCCCTACGCCACAACTATAGCCGAGGAGCTATTTCAAAATAATTTCATACCATCCGACACCGATTTTCGTATATTCCGTGATCATGGCGGTGTCCCCGGCCTAGATATGGCCCATGCCCTCAATGGTTATATTTATCACACTAAATATGATAATTTTAAAAATTTGGAACGAGGCACCTATCAAACTACCGGCGATAATGTTTTGTCCTTAACTTGGGCTCTAGCCAATGCTGAAGAGTTAACAAATCCCGAAGACCATGGGGAGGGTCATTCCGTACATTACGATTACTTGGGTTGGTTTCTGATTGCCTACACGGAAACTACGGGCATCGTTATTAATAGTGTTACCTGTTGCTGTGCTTTCATCTTTATTGGTCTATCGGTATTTCTAATGACCAAGGTAGCCAAAGATAGCGGTCTAGTGGAAGCAAAAAGTGTTTATCTAAAATTTTTGATTGTATTTGGTGTACAAGTTTTGTCTGTGCTGGCCGCTGTGGGCTTAACTTTGCTTATTGCTGTGATTGTCGATGCATTGGGCTTAACACAATCTTGGTATTCCGAGGAGTGGTTGATATTTGGTTTATATTTCTGTCCCATGTTTTTTGCCTTGACAATGATTCCAGCTTTATACATACACTGGACAAGGAAGAAGGTAAGACATTTGCAAATAATATTGGGCATTAAAAAAGTATTGATAACTTATTTTTATATATTTTAGAACCCGTTGGATATTAGTGATACAATTGCCTGTTTTATGCATGCCCACTGTATTCTACTTGCTATCATTTGTATTGTCATGACTGCATTGGGTATCAGATCTTCTTTCTTTCCCATGATAGCTGTATTTTTCTATACCATTTCGGTGATTCTAAATATGGTTATATCGAAGTACACCATAAGTATGTATGACAATTTGAAACAAATATTTATTTATTTTATTTTTAGTGAGGTGTCTGTTTAAAATTTCTTAAAAAGTTATAGCCAGTAGATATCGCCTATGTGACATACCCCTTCAACAGGCGATTCGAAAAGGTTTCTTAAATCCAAAAATGCTCATATCCTAATATTATTAGATGAGGTCATTACGCAAAGAGCAAATAGCATTAACGAATTTTGACTGAGATTGAGTGTTATTGTCATTAATTTGTGGCATGCAGATATGAAAAAGTTCATATCTGATGTTATTTTTATATGAGGACTAGGTAAAAGAAATGAACCGATTATGCCCATACTTGGTAACGTCACTTACTTTTCTCAAAAACATTTATAAACAAAAAAATATAAAAAATTTTTGATTTTTGATTTTTGATCAGTGAAGAACGAGACTCAGCTTTATTTGGAGACTATGACTAAAAATGATCCTACTGGGTTTATTTTAGCATTACTGATTAGTGGGTATAATAGACAAACATACACAAAATGTTATCGATATCCATATGATAATCTGGATCTTTCGTCCATTTTACCAAATGACTACTAAATGACATCAAAATATATGCGACCTGTAATTTGATAACAAGGTTTTACGAAAAGGTACTTATTTAAGAAAATGTACTTTTTCAAGAAAAGCTAGTCTTTTAGGACTTGGTACTTTATGAAGAAAATGTACGTTTTAAGAAAAACTACTTTCTTAAGAAATGAATTTCTTTAAGAAAATGTTCTTTATTAAGAAATGTTTTTTGATGTGTAAACATCTATACGCGCAGGGGGATAAATTTCTATTTCAAAATACAATCACAAAAACAGCGTAACATGTTAGACTTAAGACAAAATCGGTGTGACTTATGATTGTATTGGTGAAAAAATTATGATATGTAATAACCTGTTTGAAAATGCAAAATGAAAAAGAAAAAATGAAAAATAAAAAATGAAAAATAAAAAACGAAAAATGAAAAATGAAAAATTAAAAATGAAAAATAAAAAATTAAAAATAACAAATGAGAAATGAATAATAAAAAATTGAAAATGAAAAAAGAAAAATAAAAATGAAAATAGAAAATTAAATTATAAAAAATTAAAAATAAAAAATTAAAAATAAAAAACGAAAAATTAAAAATTAAAAATGAAAAATAAAAAATTAAAAACGAAAATTGAAAAATTAAAAATAAAAAATGAAAAATAAAAAGCGAAAAATTAAAAATTAACCGGTTGAAATAGTAAATAATAATCAAAGACAGGAACTTCATGCACTAAAAAAGTGTGTTTTAGGCGCCTAAAATATGAGAAATAAATAATGAAAAATGAAAAATAAAAAGTGAACAATAAAAATGAAAAATAAAATATTAAAAAAGAAAAATAAAAAAATGAAAAATTAAAAATAAAAAATGAAAAATAAAAAATGAAAAGTGAAAAATAAAAAATTAAAAATGAAAAATAAAAAATTAAAAATAACAAATGAGAAATGAATAATAAAAAATTGAAAATGAAAAAGAAAAATAAAAATGAAAATAGAAAATTAAATTATAAAAAATGAAAAATAAAAAATTAAAAATAAAAAACGAAAAATTAAAAATTAAAAATGAAAAATAAAAAATGAAAAACGAAAATTGAAAAATTAAAAATAAAAAATTAAAAATAAAAAACGAAAAATTAAAAATTAACCGGTTGAAATAGTAAATAATAATCAAAGACAGGAACTTCATGCACTAACAAAGTGTGTTTTAGGCGCCTAAAATATGCGCTAAAAATCTTTAAATATGCACTAAAAATTAAAAAAATATGCACTTAAAATTTTTTTAAACTTTTATTTAAATCATATTTAAATTCAGACTCTTTGTTCACTTAAAGATAAATACACTGGCGGTCATGAAAACCGCACCACTTCACTTATGGTACGTAATAAAACGCAAACCTACTGATCAAAAACCCGAAAACAAAAAAATGGGTTCAGCCTTACAATGCGTATGGTACAGCGTTATTAACGAAGAAACCATGAAGGTCCTTGTTGACTCCTTGCCATCAAGGATAATGGCTGTTATAAAGGCTGTAAGAGGCTTTTTTTCGTAATTTGATGTTACTTTTAGTAAAAAAAATTGATTATTAAGAGATATTAAGCAGTTCTTTACTAAAACTGAATTTAAAAACTAGCTTATAAGAATTTAGATTTTTCCGATTTTTTTTTTTTTTTTTTTTTGAAAAACTAACGTATATGCAACTTCCAGAAATATATTTCTTATTTTTTACCTTGTACTTGAATTGAATTTTCTTCATGTTGAAAATTAAATTGTAAGAGAGGATAACATAGTTTTAAGCGTTCTAAAAAAAATATGCAACTATGTAAAAACGTAAAATGAAATAATAGAAAAAGATATGGCAAAACTTGAATTTTACACAGAATAATGCGAAATATGACACAAAAATATGCATTTATAGGAAAATATGCAAAAATATCAATTTTCAGCAAAATATGCAAAAATATGCACTAACTAATCGATGCCATTTTAACGCAAATTCTTTGATTCGCAAAGATATTTTGTTTATACTGTGCTTAGACTAACATGAATTTGCATGAAGTTCCGCTCTCTGATAATAATATATATTTTTACATTAGCAGAGCCCTGCAGTTGTTTGCTATAAGTGATATATAGATGAAGATCTCTGTTTGATTTTAAAAAAGTGCCATAAAAAAGTCTTTAATTACTAGAAGTTTACACATCTCCCCTGTGATCGGACTCACATGATTTTTTTTTTGCTAAAAACTAATGTTTGGTATAAAATTACCCTTCCGCTAAAAAGTACTCTTTCGTCAAAAGTTATCTTTTTAAGAAAAATTGAAGGAAAGGTATTTATGCAAGAAAGTGAACTTTTTTAATAAAACATACTGTTTTAAGAAAAGGTTCTTTTTTAAGAAAGTGTTCTTTCTTAAGGTATGACCTGCGGTTAAAAATTTTTTTTCGATTTTTTTTCATACATGTCTGCTTAAATCCTTCAAAAATAACGCCCTATAAGGATTTTTTAAAATTCGAATTATTTTTGGAGTATGTACGACAATATAGAAAATTCTTGTAATAAAACATTATATGTGTTTTTCTCGAAATCACTATTTCAAACTGGTTTTATCGAGAAAGAAGATGCGGCGGGCGGTGTTTTGTAGGTAATAACGTCAGGCAGGTCCTGAACTAGGATAATTGGGCTAACGTCACTACCGGGGGAGAGGGTGGAGCAAATACCCCCCCAAAAAACGGCTCATTTTTTTACTTTTTTTTAAATCGCGCCATTTTGTCAATTTTTGATATTTTCGCAATATCCTAGATCAGGACCTACCTGACGTGATTACCAACAAAATGCAGCCCGCCGAATTTCGATATGACATCTGCTTCTCAAGAAAAACGACACCCCGTTTGCCTTCTCATTTTAATGGAACCAATTTCATCGCTCTGTGAGGGGTGGGGGGGGGGGATAAAAAAACATAGAAACATAAATATGTACGGAAGAAGTTAGAAAATGACGTCTACTTTCACGTAGAAAATCCAAAGTTGGTAATTAAGAAATGGAACTTATTTAAGGAAAAGTACTTTTTTTTACGAAAAGGTAATGTTTTAATAAAGGTACCTTGTTAAGATAAGTACTTTTTTAGGAAAAGATAATTTTTTTTAGAAAAATTAAATTTTTAAAGGAAACGCACTTTTAATCAAAAGTTCATTCGTTACCTTTTCTTAAAAAAATTAAAAATTGAGTAAATTAATTTAAACTATCAGATTCCAGCCCTCGAAATTCAAGCGCCAATTCTAGGATATTTTATTTTTTCATTAAATAAAGACCCTAAAAGTATGCTAATCAATTATAGCCAATTCGCAAATCAACACAAAAAACAAACTCATTTTTATTACAAACACATTAACAAATTTAATAAACACACACATAGCATTGTATAATTTTATGTATGTGTTAGTAGCAACTTTAAAAGCAATTTACTCAAAATAAAGGAAAAAATTTAAAAATCATGAAATCTACAAAATGGCTAAAAAGAAATACCTTTCAAATAGTATACGTTTGGTCAAAATCAGGATAAAACGGTAGAACAAAACATCGGTCACAAGAAATCGCCTAGCCTATTAATATTATAGATATTAACAGTTAAGAAAATTATAGTCGGTCTAGATGGGCTACACGATACCCTATACCATTTTAAAGAAAGGGTCTTAGAACTAATTGGATATTGAAAATAGGCATAATCCAAATTTGAATGGCATTGTCATTATTTTTTTTTTTTGCCTGCTGATATGAAAAATTTCATATCGGATGCTCTATTTATATGGGGACTAGGTCAAAAATGGACCGATCCTGACCATATTTGGTAAAGTTACTTATTTTTAACAAAAAAATATACAAAACAAGAGAAAAATCTGCCCAATATTTGAGTTTTTTGACAGATCAGGAAGCAGCTTTATATGGGGGCTAAGATTACGAATTATACGACGGGGTTTATTTTTGGACTACTGATTAATAGATGTAATAAACACACACAAACCAGACCGAGATCTATATGATAATTTGGATCTTATGGCAATTTAATTCGATCTCATAGGGGTCATTTGTATGGAGACTAGGTCTGAACACTCACCGATTTTTACCAATTTCAATAGCATTCATCCTATGGCCAGTTAAAGCTCATATATCAAATTTAAATATATTCATATTCGCGACCTGTAGTTTGATTACAAGGTTTACATGGACACGCAGATGAACAGACGGACGGACGGATGATATCGCTAATCGGAAAAAGATAGGTCTACCACATACTGGAATTGGGTATCAGTGAGTCAGTCAGTGATGAGCGTAATTAAAAATGTTTATATAAATATGTGATTATAATCATCTTCACTAAATGAATTTTTTACAACTGTCCAAAATTATTAAACAAACGATGAGAACAAGTACTGGATTAGTTCTTTACCAATGCTTTTAATTATTCATTATACCTAAATAAATAGATAAATTAACTGTTAATTATGGAATATCTGTTAAATTTGGGAAACTTAAAAATCCAATATATTAATCTGAACATGTTAGTTACAATCCAAATTGAAGTCGAGCAATAAATGATTTTTGAACAAATATATGTACTCATATCTTGGCTATTAAAATATATTATTTGACATTTGCTGTTCAACAGCCATTCTGGGGCGTGAGAAACTCCAAGTCAAGGTGAAAGTAATAGGCCAGTATAGTAAAACGTCCAAAGGGTTGGGCGTTCTTAGGCTTTTATTTTATGGCCTTTTCTATTTATACCCTATACCACTATGTGGTTTGGGTATAATGACTTTGTGCTGCTGTTTGTAACAACCAAAAATATTTGACCTAGACCCATCTTTAATTATACCGATCGAATCATAATCACTTTCTGAGTTGATTTAACAATGTCCGTCCGTCCGTCCGTCCGTCCGTCCGTCCGTCCGTCCGTCTGTGTGTCCATGTAAAGCTTGTAATCAAACTGCAGGTCGCAAATGTGAATATATTTTGATGAAATTTGGTATATAAGCTTTTATCGGCCATGGGATGAACGCTATTGAAATTGGTGAGAATCGGTCCATGTTCAGACCTAGCCCCCATACAAATTACCCATATGAAATCGGCATAAATTGCCATAAGATCCAAATTGTCATATAGATCTTACTCAAATTGGGTTTGTATGCGTTCATTACATCCACTAATGAGTAGTCCAAAAATGATCCCTTTGACCCCATATAGAGCTGCTTCCCGATCTTCACTTAAATCTATTAAAAAACAAAAATATTGCACTGATTCTTCTCAAATTTTGTTTGTACATATTTTTGCAAAATACAAGAGACTTTACCAAACATGATCAGGATCGGTCCATTTTTGGACCTAGTCCCTTTATAGATATAGCATCCGGTATGAACTTTTTCATATCTGCAGCCAAAAAAATTAATAAAAATCCCACTCAAATTTGGTTTTTGCTTATTTTCAATGTCCAGTTAGTTGGGCCTAAGAGATAGGGTTTCTAAACGCATGGTATAGGGTATCGTATAGTCGGTCTAGACCGACTATAATTTTCTTACTTGTTTTTCCTTATGTTGATGTTTGGTTGCTTAGTTCTCCAGCTGTAACTCATGAACCATTGATGATTTCTCATTTTATCAAATTTATATATCAATTTATACTGGCCTACTATTTTCACCATGACTTTGAATTTCTCAACCTCCAGACAATTACCCCGAAAATGTTGCACAGTATAATTGTCCCTTTCATATTCCAGAAAGCTATTATATACCCATCCATCTCATCAGTCAATTGTTGCCCTTTTGCTTCTACACTTATTTGGCCTATGTGTTCTTAAATACCTTCATACCCATGCAAGGACGTGATGGACCCAACAATAAACCGGAAATATTAATATCCTTATTTGTAGCTATATTCACTCTACATTTTGCCGGTTTCATAGTAAGTATTCTTCAAAAAAAAAAAGCAGATTGAAAGTATAACAGATGGTGTCTATTTTTTTCAGCTGCCAATTTTAAATAAATTCCGTAAATCGAAAACTCTTTTCTCCATATTTGGTGTTCTAACTATTGTGTTCGTTATAATTGCTGCCACACCAGCTGGGTTTCCCTACAAGAAAGATATTGCTGCTCAGAGATTTTACGTTTTGGTACAAACGAATTATCGAATTTATTTCTTAGGAAAATGTTAATGTTATTCATTTTTATATTCTAGCATACGGACCGTATTATTCATAATTATGATGGTGAAGTAGAGAAACATGATACTGGTTTTTATATACAACCGGTAGATACTAGACCAAAGAGTTTAGCGGATACCACGTTCCAAAATGCTTTGCCTGATTCGTGGATGAAAGAGCAGTGTGAAGTTGAAACCTTCTGTGGCTTACCGTTGTATAATTCCAGATGGCTGGATTGGAAGTAAGTATGAATGCCGCGTCGACTCTAGTTAAAGATTATTGCTTACGCAATTTAAAAAATGGACTTCATTTGCAAAATTAGACCATACAATTCAAAAAATAATTGATGACAAGAACTACTGTTCTAAGGCCGAGTTTCTGGGATGTCAGTTAAGCTTAGTTTGCTTGAACTTGGGATTTTTAACGCTTTAGATCGAATTTTTGATTAAACTTAAGATTTTAGCTCTAGTAAAATTGTTTAAAATAATAATGCCGAGTTTTTGGCATGTCAGTTAAACTTAGTTTAGTCAAACGTGAATTTTTAAATATAAATTTCAAACTATTTGTTAAGCGTTAAAATTTACGAGTTTAACTAAACTAAGTTTAATTGACATTTTAAAAACTCGGTCTTATATATTTGAACTATTTGACTAAAAAGCTAAAACGCTGAGTTTAATCAAACTGAGTTTAACTAACAAAAACTCGCACTTAGTGTTACAAGATTTAAGTTTAACTAAACTAAGTTTCACACATTCGAAAATCTCAGCCTAATCTATACTAATATAATAAGAGGTAGGTAATCTCCGTATCTACTCATCTGATCTTCCTGAAATTTTCACAGAGTCTTACTTCGGAAATGGGAAGTGCTATAGGCTAAAATTTTTGATGTGTAAACATCTATGCGCTCAGGGGGGATAAAATCCAATTTCACAATACAATCACAAAAACAGCGTAAGGGAAAATCGGTGTGAGGTATACGTAAGTGTATTGGTGTATTTAATAAGCAGAACCGCCGAGTTCGCTGTCTGTTTAGCAAAATCATAAACTTTTTCGTTAATTTTAAATATTCAAGTGAATATTTGCTATTGACAGAACTTTTTCAGTAAGCAGAGACGCTAGGTGTGCTGTGAATTTAACATGTTCACAAACAATTGTGAATAGCTGCCTGATACATTAAGAAGCTAAATGCTAGGAAAACTTTGAAGAAGTCAAAAATAAACTTAGGTGTTTTTTTAATTACCACACCTCTTCCAATTGTATTTCAGAAAACATCAATTGAATTTCAGAAATTATCAATTGTGTTTCAGAAAACATCAATTGATTTTCAGAAAATATCAATTGAATTTTGGAAAACATCAATTGAATTTCAGAAGGTTAGGTTAGGTTAGGTTGATAAGAGGAGCTATGTATACACATAGCTTATATCCGTTGTGTCCGGATATACACCTAAGCCAGTAGGTCGGCTTGTTGTGCGCTCTACATCTCTACGTTCATCCGGTTAACTACCCCTCTGTTAAATTAGAAATTCTGTTTCATCAGCAAATTTCTTGAGTATTTTCCAGCTTATCCCCCTAAGACCCGTCAGGCCTGGTAAGATGTCGTTGGATAGATGTCTGACCCTTGTTCTCGCAAATGCAGGACAGTAGCAGAGGTAGTGTTCTAGGGTTTCGTCATCCTCTCCGCAAGCTCTACAAATGGCTGATTCCGCCCGTCCGTACGGTATAGATGAGCCCTCAGCTCAGAGTGTCTAGTGAGGATGCCAATTACCCTACTAAGTTCTACCCTATTCAGATTCAGGATCTCCCTTGTTCTTGTTGCGTTGGGAGAACCCCATAATATCTTTGTAACCTTACCCACGTCAGTCTCTTCCCAAATTGATACATGCGAACTGGTCGTCCAGTCTGCCAGTTCCAATTTGAGAGACTTGAAAGGTTTTGGGTTTTCCAAATTAACTCTTTCCAGGAAAGAGCCCTTCCTGGCCAGTTCGTCAGCAATCTCGTTTCCCATTATACCACTGTGTCCTGGGATCCAAACGATTTCAAGTCTGCCTCTTCTGGAGAAGTTTGAAATCTCCTCCTTACACTCGAGGATAGTCCTTGATCTAGTTTTGTCCGCGGATATCGCTCTGATAGCCGCTAGACTGTCCGTAAATATTTTCACGTCTCCGGGACTTGGGGAATCCCGTGCGTTAATAGACCTAATACATTCCTTTATCGCCACCAATTCAGCCTGAAAGACAGAGTTGTGGTCCGGAAGACGGAGGTATTTCCCTGTGGAGCGATCTTCATCGTAGAAACCAATCCCAGTCTTACCATTCAGACTAGAGGCGTCCGTATAGTAATGTGACCCTGGAAGGTTTTGTAGAATATTCCCGTTCATCCAACTTTCCCTGTCTAGTATCCGTATACTGCAGGGTATATCTGTTGACACTTCCGCGATTCTATCACAGCTTATATTCACTGTGTTGAGTCCCGGAATTTGGTCTAAAATAGTCTGGCGTCTGGTCATGTGGTCGGTGATATATTCCCCTGTTACCCTTAGTCGTAACATGGCCAGAGCTGCCTAATATTTTATTCTAATCTCGATTGGATGTATAGATAGAATATTCTCTAAAGCCCTCGTAGATGTAGTCCTTATTGCTCCACTGATTCCTATGCAACAGAGGCGCTGTATCTTTTGGAGTGGTTTAATGTAACATTTCCTGTTCATTGATGTCCATATGACTATGGATGCGTAGGTTAGAATAGGTCTAACGACGCTTGTGTACAGCCAATATGTCATCATCGGGTTTAAACCCCATTTTGAGCCTATAGCCCTTCTGCAAATCGCCCATACACGATGAGCCTTCGCAATCCTGCTCTCGATGTGGTTTTTCCAAGTAAGTTTTTTATCGAGAATCACCCCAAGGTATTTCACCGTCTGTGTGATTCTAATCGTTTTGCCCTGGAAGCGAGGTTCATCAAAGTCGATTATTTTCGTCTTCCTTGTAAAGAGGTTAATTTCAGAAAGTATCAATTGTGTTTCAGAAAACATCGACTGATTTGCAGAAAATATCAATTGTGTTTCAGAAAGTTTCAACTGTATTTCAGAAAACATCAATTGATTTTCAGAAAGTATTAATTGAATTTCAGAAAACATCAATTGATTTTCAGAAATAATCAATTGTATTTCAGAAATAATCAGTTGATTTTCAGAAAGTTTCATTTGTATTTCAGAAAATATCAATTGAATTTCAGAAAATCTCAATTGACCCAGGAAAAATTTCTTAATAGCAGCTCATTGATTTTTGCATTACCAATAATGACCTACCCCTACCCACTGTTACTAATAATGTGTTATACAGCTACTTATATTTCATGCCAGCTCCTTGCATATTGCATTATCTTCAAAGTGAAAATAAAGAGTTCCTAGGCAACTAGCTACCTCCAATGACATCCCCGTGTTAAAGTAATGAGCTCATCAGGCAAACTTCAACCAATTACTTTTCCTTCTATAATCCATTGTTTGGTAATGTTTTTTTTTCCTGCGGAGTTTCAGAAATTATCAAAAGTATTTCAGCAATTATCAAATGTTTTTCAGAAAATATCAACTACTTTAAACTGAATACCCAAATTTTAGAATCAAGCTGAAAAGTAAAGATGGATTTTTATTTATGAAAGCAAATTTATGGTAAAATAGTAGTTTTTAAGTCAATTACGAACTTTTTGTTAGTTACTGCCTTTTGCATTTTAGGTGACGATATAAACGTGTTTTTTTCAAAATGATGACTTCAAAATCGGTCAAAATTCTTTCCTGGTGTTTATATTGTAGCTAATTAACAAACGAAGTCCTCATCTGTTTTCGATTAAAAGGCCGCCATTGATAGTTTATTTTCGAGTGCATAACAAATAAGTCCAAATATTGCTAAACATTTTCTGCGACTCCAAATCGCTAATAGAAACAATAATAACTTTTCGGTATTGTAGGGTAAACTACTTTTTAATTTTGAATTTCAACAGATATTTTCTGAAATTCAATTGATATTTCCTGAAATACATTTGATAATTTTTGAAATACATTTGATGTATTATTAAATATATTTGATACTTTCTGAAATACATTTGATGATTTCTGAAATATATTTAATTATTTCTGAAAATCAATTGACGTTTTCTGAAATACAAATGATACTTTCTGAAATTCAATTGATATTTTTCTGAAATACAACTGGAAAAGGTGTAGATGTTTACACATCTCCCCTGTGATCGGACTCACATTGATTTTTTTTAAAATAATTGTAGTGTGCGTAGCACCTCCCATACAAATTAAATTTTTAATATCATATATCGCACCTGTACCTCTAAAGTGAGTCAACTCAAAATTTTTCAATTTTCACTCTTTGCAGGAAAACGATACACAGTGGTCATATCTATCCACTGTAAAAACCTTACATCGATTTTTCTAGTCTTTCGTTAAAAAAAAACAAGTAAGAAAAGTATAGTCGGTCTAGACCGACTATACGATACCCTACACCATGCGTTTAGAGAACCTATTTCTTAGGCCAAGTAAGAAAATTATAGTTGGTCTAGACCGACTATACGATACCCTATACCATGCGTTTAAACCAAATTTGAGTGGGATTTTTATTAATTTTTTGGCTGCAGATATGAAAAAGTTCATATCGGATGCTATATCTATATGGGGACTTGGCCCAAAAATGGACCGATCCTGACCATGTATGGTAAAGTCTCTTGTATTTTGCAAAAATGTATACAAACAAAATTTGAAAAGAATCCGTGCAATATTTTTGTTTTTTGATAGATTTAAGTGAAGATCGGGAAGCAGCTCTATATGGGGCCTATGACTGAGAGTTGTCCCATAGGGATCATTTTTGGACTGCTGATTAGTGTATATAATAAACACATACAAACCCAATTTGACTAAGATTTATATGATAATTTGGATCTTATGGCAATTTGTGTTGATTTAATGGGGGGTCATTTGTATGGGGGCTAGGTCTGAACATGGACCGATTCTCACCAATTTCAATAGCGTTCATCCTATGGCCGACAAAAGCTTATATACCAAATATATCATCAAAATATATTCATATATGCGACCTGCAGTTTGATTACAAGCTTTACATGGACCCACAGACGGACGGACGGACGGACATCGTTAAATCGAATCAGATAGTGATTATGATTCGATCGGTATGATAAAAGATGGGTCTAGGTCATATTTATTTATTTATTTATTAACAAAATATTTTACAAAGTTAATTCATAAAATATAGGAAAAAGGGCGCCGGTAACAAGACCATATGCGCTCGTATTACAAAAGATAAAATGAGAAATTATATTTACATATTTACATTTTAATAATCAAAATATGATTCGAAAATGAATCATAATTACTAAAATTTAAATGGAAAGTTAAAAGAGAATAATTTTTAAAAATTATAAAAGCAAATAAACTTGTTATGAAAATTGGACCTAGACATTTTGAATGTTGTGTTGTAGCAGACTTCTTTTGATCATAGTGATGTTATTGGTAGTTGTACAATCGAGTATTTCATCAAGTGATTGTTCTATCTTCGATACTGGACAAATTGTTAGCAAATGAGGAACGTCAAGTATAACATTACAATAGAAACATTTTTGCGGATCAGTTTTCTCATAATAGTGTTTTGAGTTAAATACACATTTACCAACTCTTAGGCGGGCTAACATAATACATTCAGACCTGGTTAAATTGCTGTTATATCTAGGTCTGGTTGAAGACATGTTCTGTAAATCTTGGGTTGCCCTAAACGGATTTGTTATGGCTTTAGAGAAACAGGGAGTTTCTGTTATCCGGGGTAAACTCAGTGCCTTTTTAGCACTACAATCAGCTTTTTCATTACCTTCAATTCCAATGTGCGAGGGAATCCATAGAATTAAAATTTGTTGAGTTCCATTCTCCAACTGTAATATATCATCATAAACACCGTTGTGATTTTTTATTATGGCCTGGGTTGCACTTAGGCTATCGGTACAAATTAACGTTTTTCCACCATGTTGAATGGAAAGATCAATGGCCGCAATCTCCGCCGTGAAAATCCCCGTATGATCTGGTAATCGAGACTCTTTAATAGTTTCAAATTGTGTGGTTGATAATTGTTTAACTATGGCATAAGATGTTGTACTATTGTTAAAGGATCCATCTGTATAGTAAATCATATTTGGAGAAAAAGATGACATTTTCTGAGCGAACATTCTCTTGAAACACATTGGATCAGTATTGTTTTTGATAAAATGACTCAAACTATTATCTGCCTGAACAAAAGCATTAGAAAACCTGGGTGTTATTGGCTTCTGCGGTAACGAAATGTTTGAGTTTCTCAAAATAGAGATAACGTTATCAGTGGCAGATGGTGGACAGATTGTTGTAGAGTTTAGGTTATTCCAAAAAGATTTATGTAAGCCATCAGATGATATTGTTATCGCCCTGGATGCTACGTTGACAGCAGTTCTCTCCAAAAGAGTACGAAAATCCGTGAAATTAGCCTTAACTCTCAATTTTTCTATCGGCGTTGTACGAAGCAGACCAGAGGCTGTTCTGAAGCAGTTATTGATGGAGGTATTAATTTTATCTACATTTTTATTTGTAGTCCAGCCGTAAATGGTTATACCATGCAAAATTGTTCCGATTGTTAAAGAACGACATATGTTAAGGGCTGTTTCTATATGAGGACCTTTATTCCTTGAACAAAACAGCTTCAGCAGGTTGTTAATTTTACTCAGTTTATAAGATAACTGTTTGACGTGACTGTTCCAAAGAAGATTTTTGGTAAAAAGCAAACCCAAAATTCGTATTTGATTCGAATTTTTGGTTTCTAGGTCATATATTTTTGGTAGTTACAAACAGCAGCACAAAGTCATTATACCCAAACCCCATAGTGGTATAGGGTATAAATACAGTTGTAACCCTCGTTGTGTTATAAGAGTAGCTTCTTTAGAATCCACTAAGAAGACTTAGTTTGAGTTGCATCCAAAAAACTTATTATTTTTGATGATCACTGAAAATCGTAAAAACAACTACTGTTGATACATATGTATTATTCGCAACTCCTTACAATGAAACAACTGTTTTTCAATTTTATAGTAAATATTAAAAAATAAACGTTTTTGCATCTACTGAAAATTTGTAAATTTTGAGTTGACTCACTTTAGAGGTACAGGTGCGATATATTGAGTACTATAATAGGGAGAGCTTTGCAAATGAGTGTGATGTCACCTATTTTTAATGTTAGTAGCTATGCCGGAAATAGGCGGGATCGGGTAATTGGGCGTGGTAACTCCCATACAAAGTAATTACTCAATATTCTATATCTCGAGTACTATGACAGAGTCAGCTTTGCAAATTTGTCATAGGTAATCCATTATTAAAGTGAGTAGTCAGATAAAAAATGAGCGGGATCGGTCAAAGGGGGCGTGGCACCTCCCATACAAAGTAAATTTTAAATGTCATATATCTAGAGTAATAGTGTAATAGTGAGCGCCTTGGGACTTTGCGTGAGCCCTTTCATTACGATGCGTGGGGAGGGGGGTGGGGTTACATCTAGCAATAACATAAACTAAAATTGAGAAATTGTTTAGTAGTTTAAAAATGCTAAAAACAAATTTTCAAAAGTTTTTCCACCCGTTACTTTCTAGAAATTCATCAATGTGGATACCAGCTGCCCCACCAAATCTTCTAATACCCACTGACCTGAAACTAACCTCTAAGTCTTCTGAAACATCCACAAAATTACGTTATGATTTTAGTTTGAAAGCAGCCGATAGATTTGTCATCTATATAGATCCTTATCCGCAAGTAAAAGTAACAAATTGGTCTTTCAATCTTACGCCATTGAAGGAGAACTATCCGACACCTTATTTCATGTATCATGTTTATTCTATGACCGATACACCATTGGAATTTTGGTTAGAAATTGAGGTAAATTTCCTTATTTTTCGTAAAAAATAACATGATTTATTAAAATTTTTTTTTTAATTTTAGCTGCAGTCTACATTTATGGAAGGACCTTTCTTCCGTTTGGGTGTAGGAGCTACTTTCCTGTATCATTACCACACGTATACGGAAGAATTTAAACAGTTCTTAACCACATTCCCTGATTGGGTTTATCCTACCAATTGGGTAGCCTCCTATGAAAGTTGGCAATTTTAAGTTCCGTATTGTGTTTTTTATACAAAATAAATTGATTTTTTAAATATTTTTTTATATTAATCAAATCGTTGTTTTAATTTTAACTTAATAGATTATTTTTCTTAGGGCTCTAAATACATAAATACATTTATATATAAATAAAAATGTGTAAAGGACAATGCTTATTTTTTATGTGTGTTTCTTTGTCGTCGTTGTCGTCCTTAACACTTTGTTCTTTGTTTGTTTTATTGGCAACACAATTTTTTAATAAATATAGTTTTAAGGCTAAGAATTTGTTTTTGTTTTGTCAGATAAGTTTATAGTTTCCAACTTTCGTATGAACTCGTCCAGAAGCTAACATCAGCCCAAGCCGGGAAGCTGGCTAAGAATTCTCGAAAATCATTCGTATTATAGATATCATCATGAATCTTATGACCAATAACGGCAATATCAAATGTTAAACCAGACCAATCGGCACTTTCACGCTAGAAAATTATAAATAAATTTAATTAATAGTGTTGGCAGCAGATGTGCATAAAATCTTACCTTAAATTCCAAATTAAATTTTAAGGGTTTCGGATCTAAGGCATATGAAAAGTAGACAAAGTAGGGCATCTCGAAATTCTCGTCAATGGGAGTTTTGTTAAAAGACCAATCTACTAATTTGGCATCATCTACAGGTTGTATAAACATGCTCATATGATCGGGCCCAGATATTTCCAAAGTGAAGAGTATAGTTGTGTCAGAAGTTTGAGTTTTGGAAATAATTTGTATTTGAGGCCAGCCATCGTTATTCGGCCCTGACGCTGGTACAAAGAAACTTTGTCCTCTACGAGCACAAACATTTACGATTTTTAATTAAAAGACTTATATAAGAAGGTTTTGACTTGTATCCTACCTCCATCCCAACCATCTGGTGCTGTATATTGGATAACCACACATTAGCTCGGTATCACAATCATCATTCGCTGCTTTGGTGAGGTTTGTGTCTTCAAACATGAAATCAATTGAATGCGGACGACGATCTACGGGTACTACATAAAAACCGGCATCTTCTCGGCGCACAGACATGGCAGGGTCGCCATTATGGAAAGTACGTGTGGTATGCTGAATAAAATGGTTGATAAAAATATTAAGTAAAATATCTTAAATGTATTATAACCTTGCTAATACAAATTATCTTGTTACCGGATAACTGGAAACAATTTTTTTTATAACATATAATTGAGAATTATAAATATTTTAAAATTTTGGTCTACTTTTACAGCTTAATTCAGTAATCGGCTAAAAGAGATTACACTGTATATTTAGTTGAACTAATTTTTAAAGAGCCTGCTGGAATTTTTATAACCATAAAATTCTGGGGCCAAATCACCGCATTCGCTATCGAAAATTTCGATCTAATCATTTTTTTATTTCCCAAAATAAAATGCTAAGAATAATTTTTCTTTCTCACAGTTGAAGAATTATGGCCTCTGATTAAGAAGAAAAGCGAATCGTGGTCGAGCGTTTGTCCGTCCTCTTCAAATAATAAACCAAAAGATGAAATTTCGATTGATTTTACTCGATATCGAATGCGGTGGTTTGGCCCCTGTTCAACTTTAAAAATTCTTAAATTGTATACATTTTTCTAAAAGAAGGTCTCAGATTCTATGAGATTTTTATAAACATTTTCTACAGAGAAAACTTTTTTTGCATAGAACATTCATTCTCAATCTCATTGAAACTTCTATAGAAAAATGTTTCTAATCGGACAATGTTTTTCTTTTACTCCCTTTATATTAACTCGTAGTGTCCCTTTTCCCGTAATCCAATTGAGCTGAAACTTTGCATGAAGACTCGTGGCGACGATAAAAATGATCTAAAAAATTTTTAATTGTTGACAGATATTTTTTGGCAATCAATTATTTAATTACATGGTAAATAAATTTACAAATAAGGGGAGTATAGTAAAAACTTGGTTTATATGGGTTGGTTTTTTTTTAATGATTGACACTGAATTTCTGAATTTTTTTTAGAACGTTTTTCTATAGAAAACCCTCATATACTTTTTCTATGGAAAAATTCTTAAATTCAGAGAATCTTAGAAAAATTTTCTTAATAAAAGTTCTCTGAATTAGAAAAATATTCATATTTGAGGGACTTCTACGCTAGAAAAATTATAGCCTCAATAAATTTTGCATGAAAATTTTTCTAAGATTCAAGAATTCGAAATTTCTGAGTATTTCAATAAAAAAAAACATTGTTTGGTTATAAAAAAATATTTTTCAGGATCTTAGAAAAATTTACATGCAAAATTTCTTGTAATTAGACAACATTTACAATAGAAAAAGGACACTTTCATCTTCTCAGATTCTGGATAACATTTCTTTATAATCTGACAATGTTTTATACTATTGCTAAATACTGAGTTTCTGAAATTTTTCGGATTTTGAGAATGAACATTTTTTGTATTGGAAAATTATCAAATTCATAGAATTTCCGAAAAATTCTCTGAATTAGACTACATTTTCCATAAAAAAAAATTTCATATTCCGAGAATATTTTTCTATTTTCTATTTTTATGGAAAAATTTTCTGAAAAATATTTCATTACAATAATTTTTCATATTAGGAAAAACTTTATTATAAGAATTTTCTTAATATTTAGAATAACTTTTTCTATTGATAAAAATCTTAAATTTTAAGCCACTTATTCTTTGGAATAGTTCTTGGCTTGGAAATACTTTTTCCATACAATAATTTTAGACATTTTACATTTAGACTAATTATTAGATTAGAAACACTTTTTCATTAGAAAAATTGTCAGTTTCAGAGACAACACTGTTTCCAATTGTATTTCAGAAAACATCAATTGATTTTCAGAAATTATTAAATCGATTTGAGAAATTATCAAATGTATTTCAAAAACAAGTAAGAAAATTATAGTCGGTCTAGCCCGACTATGCGATACCCTATACCATGGTTAAGAGACCCTATCTCTTCAGTCCAACTAATTGGATATAGCAAATATGCATAAACCAAATTTGAGTGGCACTTTTATTAATTTTTTTCGCTGCAGATATGAAAAAGTTCATATGGGACACTATATTTAAATGGGGACTAGGTCGAAAAATGGACCGATCCTGACCATATTTGGTAAAGTCACTTATACTTTGAAAAAATATATACAAACCAAATTTTAGAAAAATCTGTGCAATATTTTTGTTTTTTGATAGATTTAAGTGAAGATCGGGAAGCAGCTCTATATGGGGCCTATGACTAAGAATTTTCCTGTAGGGAGTATTTTTGAACTACTGATTAATGGATGTAATAAACACATACAAACCCAATTTAACTGAGATCGATATGATAATTTGGAACTTATGGCAATATATGTTGATTTCATAGGGGTCATTTGTATGGGGGCTAGGTCTGAACATGGACCGATTCTCACCAATTTCAATAGCGTTCATCCCATGACCGATAGAAGATCAAATACCAAATTTCATCAAAATATATTCATATTTGCGACCTGCACTTTGATTACAAGCTTTACATGGACACACAGACGGACGGACGGACATCATTAAATCGAATCAGATAGTGATTCTGATTCGATCGGTATAATTAAAGATGGGTGTAGGTCAAATATTTTTGGTTGTTACAAACAGCAGCACAAAGTCATTATACCCAAACCACTTAGTTGTATAGGGTATAATAATCAACTGTATTTTAGGAAACATCAATTGATTTTCAGAAATGATCAAATGTATATCAAAAATGATCAAATGTATTTCAAAAACTTTTAAATGTATTTCAGAAATTATCAAATGTATTTCAGAAAAATAATCAAATGTATTTCAGAAAATATCAATTGAATTTCACAAAATATCAATTGAATTTCAGAAAAATTAACAGAACGATGTACAAAAACATATTTTTTAAATATTACACAGGCAGCATTTTTACTAGGGCTTGCATTTTTAAATACCGTTCAATACCGGTATAATGACCACTTAATACCGATATCCGGTATTGATTTTTTTTGCTGTAAGTTCACAGTCATATAATTTTTATTTAACTATTTTATTTTTATATGTAATTAGCATATTTTAAGGTGTTGTCATGTTTAAAGATTAAATCTAATTTTGAAATTTGCCTATAGATGGAGTGGCCCTACTGAAGTAATTTGTGTTTTCTACATTAATAGTGCGTTTACATCTAAGCAAAATTTAGTATATACGAGATTTCGAGCGAAATCTAGCTCATCTTTACTAGATTTCCCATACAAAACGAAATCTAGCTCGTTACTAGATTTGGGGAAAATCTCACAAAATCTTGTCAAACTTGGGCCACTACCAAATGATATTACTGTGTTTTTTAATATTGTAGTAGAAAATTACAACGCAGTGACTGAAAAATTGACATTTTAAAACAAAAGCAAACAAGTTGAATAAAAAGGAAATAAAATATTAATTATTAAAAAAAAATGAAATATTAATTATTAAAAAAAAATGACGAATCTGTAATAAAAAATACTTAGTAATTGAAAAGTTATAACTTTTTATACTGACATTTGCTCATTCCAATCTGCTAAATAATAATTGTGGAACAAATGCTGATGTTTTTTTTCGCAAAATTTCTCTTTGAGTTTGTGCTTTTTTCATTTTTGATGCATAATAGGTATAATAATAAAATATATTCCTTTTTAGAATTTTCCATGTTCCTATTGTGTTGTTTATTTTTGCTATTTCTAGTTTATACTTGTTTTATTTTAATCAGCTGTTTATTGTTGTGGAAACAAAATCTCACAAAATGTCAAAATTCAATTCAATTCAATTCTTTATTTATTTAAATAATATTTTCATTTTCATCTTAAAAATAAACTGTATATACATAGTTCAAGTTTTTGTACTCTTTCTCCTTAATAATAAATAGTAATTTACAAAATTATATACATATCTACATTATAATTCTATTGGAGGCAAAATTTTAAAAAACCTATTTGAAGATTTTTTATTTTTTAATAAAAACTACTTAAAGATCTACTTACAACTACCTAAGCTGATGTCAATTCATTAATATAAGGGTGTTCAGAATCGGAGCATCTGGAATAAAAGTTTGTAGTTAGTTTGTTTAACCTGGAAACAACAAGATCTATATCCGAAATTATATGAAGCCTTTGTGTTGAGAAGAACCATGGAAGGTTGTATATAAGTTTAAGTAATTTATTTTGTGCGATTTGAAGTTTTTTAATGTGACAGGTTGCACTTTTAGCCCACATAGGAGCTGCATAAAATATTACGGCATGAAAAATAAATGTCAAAATAAATGAAATAAATGTCAAAAAAGTTAGATGTAAACGGTATAGATTTTGAAATAGATTACAACTAAAATCTACTAGATTTTTTTCAGATGTAAACGCACTATAAGAAGGAACTTTTTTGTACGTTAATTTTCCTTCAGTTCAGAGGGCGCACAGTGGGACGAATAACATCTGTTTTGTTCAAATTACTTTATACCTCACATAGTTCAACTGTTTGAGTTGGTTTTTTTAATGATCGTCTTGAATTTGTCATCGATCCCTCTTTTACGATTTTTGATTTCGACTCATATCTTTCTGGAATTGTTTTCCAAAAATTTGGTTTCTACGAAAAAAAAAAAAATTATTTTTTGGCGTATATGTGACCCTGCAAGAATGGTTTTTTTCCAAAAATTTTCAGCTGAGAATCTTCGTTGCGATAAGTACTAAAAAACTGTCTGCGTGAAACTGCGGGAAAAAATTTTTCATTTATTCATACTGAAAAAATTGTTGAGTATTCCATGAATAATTCTGAACGCTTTTTATTCAATAAATTTTCTTCCAAAAGTGCATAATCTTCCAGTAAAAACATTGCTTATCCACGAAAAGATTATGGCCGTTTTTTGGAAAAATTAAAAATGTAAAATTTTTTACCACAGTTTCACGCAGACAGTTTTTTTTTAGCATTTATCGCAAGGAACATGTTCTCAATATAGTCATCGTCGACGTCTCCGAGTCATCTGCTGATTCTGAGCCAGTATCCGGTATTAAATTTTTTTAATTTCGATAACATGAAAGAAAAATTATTTTGTTTTTTATTTTTTTTTTCTTTTTTACAGTTTATTTTCGCTTTTTTACGTTTTTTAAAATAACGGTATTAATACCGGCATCCCGGCATTAATATAATGAAATACCGAAATACCGGTTTTGAAAATTTGGTCCGGTATTGTAAGCCCTAATTATACCCCATACCACTATGTGGTTTGGGTATAATGACTTTGTGCTGCTGTTTGTAACTACCAAAAATATTTGACCTAGACCCATCTTTAATATACCGATCGAATCAGAATCACTAACTGATTCGATTTAACGATGTCCGTCCGTCCGTCCGTCCGTCTGTGTGTCCATGTAAACCTTGTAATCAAACTGCAGGTCGCAAATATGAATATATTTTGATGAAATTTGGTATATAAGCTTTCACCGACCATAGGATGAACGCTATTGAAATTGGTGGGAATCGGTCCGTATTCAGACCTAGCCCCCATACAAATGACCCCTACGAAATCGACATAAATTGCCATAAGATCCAAATTGTCATATAGATCTTACTCAAATTGGGTTTGTATGCGTTTATTACATCCATTAATGAGTAGTCCAAAAATGAATCCTATGGGACAACTCTTAGTCATAGGCCCCATATAGAGCTGCTTCCCGATCTTCACTTAAATCTATCAAAAAACAAAACTATTGCACTGATTCTTCTCAAATTTTGTTTGTATATATTTTTGCAAAATTCAAGAGACTTTACCAAACATAGTCAGGATCGGTCCATCTTTGGGCCTAGTCCCCATATAGATATAGCATCTGATATGAACTTTTTCATATCTGCAGCCTAAAAAATTAATAAAAATCTCACTCAAATGTGGTTTATACTTATTTTCGATATCCAGTTAGTTGTGCCTATGAGATAGGGTCTCTAAACGCATGGTATAGGGTATCATATAGTCTGTCTAGACCGACTATAATTTTCTTATTTGGTTTTATTGTAAATGAATATTGAAAATGAATTTTCGAAATGATGTCTTCAAACTCAGTTGCCACTATGCAGCTTAAACTTTATTCACCATTCCTGTCCTGATTTATATATTTTAGCTGATTAAAAAAGTCCTCTTTTTCTTCCCATTAGTTTATTTTCCAGTGTAAGTCCAAATATTTGTAAACATTTTCTATGACTACACATCACTAATAGAAATGTATTGTATTGTAGATTAATTTGCAATTTGGTTGTAAAATTCAATTGATATTTTCTTAAATTCAATTGATATTTTCTGAAATACATTTTATAATTTCGGAAATACATTTGATGTTCTCTCAAATACATTTGACGTTTTCTGAAACAATTGGATATTTTCTAAAATACATTTTATCATTTCTGAAAATCAGTTGATGTTTTCTGAAATACAATTGATTATTTGTGAAAATCAATGGATGTTTTCTGATATACAATTGATACTTTCTGAAAATCAATTAATGTTTTCTGAAATACAATAGGAAAAGGACTAGTTTTATTAAATTCGATCAGATTTTTAGAATTTTTTTGTAGAGAAAAATATTCAGAATATGAGACTTTTCAATTGAAGCATTTTTTAAATAGAAAAACTATCAAACATATTTCATTGATACTGCTTATTGTTGGCTTATTTGGATGATGATCAATATTCAGAATTTTTCATATTAGGACAAACTTTTTTTTTAATTCAGTTATTCTTTAGAATAGTTCCTAGATTTGGAAAAACATTTTCCGTAGGATAATTTTAGACATTTTATCTTCAGATTTGAAATTCTTTTTCTTTAGAAAAATGTTTAGTTTCAAATAAACTTGTTCTATTAAATTCGATCAGATTTTGATAATTTTTTTTATAGAGAAAAATATTCACAATATGCAACTTTTCTATTAAAACAATTTTTAAACAGAAAACTTATCAATAAATATTTCATTGATACTACGAGTACTTTTTGTTGGCTTATAATGACGTTGGATGGTGATCAAATATTCCGGTTTTTTGTATTGTTGTAATTGAATAGTAAACTTACCACAACAAAAAATCTTTGTGGAGCTTCTTTTTCAACATAAGGAAATCCTACAGGAGTAGCAGCGAAAATTACAAAAAGAACACAAATTGCAGCAAATAATGCAATAATTGTTTTCGATTTTCGGAACAAACACAAAAGGGGAACCTAGAAACAAGGACGAGGGAATAGAAATAAGCAAAATGTTTTTCAATGTAAACTTCAAAACTCACCAAAAAGGCAGCAAATAGTAAACACATCAAAGCCGTAAAGCCACCTATTAAAAATTCTGGATTACTGTTGGCACCATCACGACCCTGCATAGGTATGAAGGTTATATAAAAGGCATAGCAGATATACGTGTAAAATAGGAAGGGTAATATCTGGCAAACACAATGAGGTATAAGCCAAAGGAAATCTAAAAATCAATCAAACATACATATTAAAGAAAAACTAAAAATGAAAAAGTTTCCCAGCTTACTTGACTTATGGAAACATGTTGCAATGTTCAATATCACCGATAACGTATAGAAAGCTATACACAACATTATAACGAAGGCCGAACGTATATTCAGTGCTATCATTATTACCGTAATAATTGTCAAAATCAAACAGTGGGCATGCATTAGCAATTGTATGGCATAGGCCAAAGGTAGACCATGCTCCTTGGTACGAGACAAGTAAATAGCTGGCAATATACCCATAACGAAAAATACAGGACAGAAATATAAACCAAATACCATCCAGGTTTGTGAAAACCATGACATCGATAAATTAATGGCATCCAAAAACCAAGTAATAAAAATAGCTAACAGGAAGCTGAGAATGACAGCAGCCAGTTGAATACCAAATAGTATGGCAAATTTAGTAAATATACGACGTCTAAACATGCCAGTATGGTGGGCCATATTCCAAATGTAACCCAGTAAAGTGATAATGAATAGAACGCATATTACAATGTTTATGATTAAGCCAGTCTGTTCCGAGTAGTAGATAATAAACCAACCGAGAATATCATAGAATACGGTGTGACCTTCAGCATGTTTCTGGAATTAAAAATAAAAATATTTATGTGCATTCAAATTAAAATATTACAACTAATAAATCGTTATACTAACAGCTGGATCTTCCAGTTCTGGAGCATTTGCTAAAGCCTTAGTCAGAGCCAAAATATTATTGCCAGTCAATTGATAAGTTCTTCTGGGTATTGCGTTAAAACGATCATATTTAGTGTGATAAACAAAGCCATTAGAGCTATGAGCCATATCGAGGCCGGGTATATTACCAAAATCACGGAAAATACGAAAATCTGTTTCTGAAGGCACAAAACCATTTTGAAATAATTCTTCACCAATAGTTGAGGCATAAGGATGCTCAATATGGGCACCATAATACTAAAAGTAAAACAATCATCAAACATCATTTTAAATTACTTTTTTTTAAACTCTTACATTCATAAGCCAAGGATGATCGGGACCAGATTGGAAAAGAATTTCGCGACCGCCAGAACCGGCTGAGTCCAAATTTATGAGAGCCCTGAAAAATATAACAATTTAAAAATTTATATGAGTTCCTTAAATTATTTTTCAACTTACTTCACATTGCCTGCCCATTTATGTTGCGTGATAAAAGCATGAGATCCTTGCAAGGGATTTTCTTCGGCTCCATTAAACAGAAATACTATAGAATGCGTCAGTGGTGTCCCGTATTTGGTAATAACATGCAGGGTTTCCAACATAATCACAATCATTATGCCTGCATCACCAGCTCCAGAACTGCCTGGCACCGAATCATAATGACTGTTTATCAATAGAGCCGACGAGCTGGTCACGTTCTTCGGTGTCACCTTTACCAGTACATTCTGTATGCTCTGATAGCAATTAACCATTTCCCATAAAACATAATTGCCAGAAGCTATCTGGACATCTTCTTCGATATCAAACAGATCCAAACGTGCTTCTTCGCGTATCTTGGATATTTCATTTAATAGAAATTGTACGGCCGTAATTTCATTGGCAGCACTACCCACAACTCTGGGACCAATTTTCGTTAGCCTTAGAAGTGTATTTTCAGCTCGTTCTCCTATAAATTGTCCGGGATGTTTCGATTCCTCATCGATGGTTATGGTATCAGGAAAATAATGAAAACTTGGTATAACCGTTAAGTAGAAGAGCAGGAACCAAAAGGCTATAAATACCGGTGCCCAATACCAACCAAACTTGCTGCGATTGTATATTATTTTCATGTTCTCATATTTTGAATTCATCATTGAGATTTTGTGGCTAAAAATAATTATTTAACAAAAAAAAAGTCATTTATTAATTTCGTAGATTATCTAATACTTTTAGACGTAAAGAAATAATTTTTTCATGTTCCCGCTAAGCAATTACTGATAACAAACTAATTATCTGATAATAAATGTTTTATGATCTCGGCAAAAATTATAACATTTCGAAAATAAGTGGTTGGGAAGCGTCGTCGTCAAGAGTTTTAGATAGAGTTCATAAATAAACAACTTTGAATTATTTATTGGAATATTATTTGAATTATTCAAGTTCAGCATCAGTACTAACGTGTAAGGTCTGTTATCCCGCCAATTTTTCAATTTTTTATTCTTAAATACTTATTCAAATTATAACACTGAGAGCAAGTCTTTACGATGCCAGTTAAACTTAGTTTAATTAAACTCAAGTTTTTAACACTTTAGTTAAATAAGGAGTGAGATCGAAAAAATCTTAACATGCATAAAATTAAATAAGGATACAATTGAATCGCTGATTTTGAAAAGGGCGTAAGTCACAATTTTGGAAAATCGAGATAATAATGGGAAACGGCACTGTGGTAGTATACCTACTAAATGAGATTGAAAACGGCGCAAGTCTCTATAGAAAATGATTGAGAAAAATGGAGGGTAAATTCGCGATGACTTTCACCATATTGCAACATTATTATTGCATCGTCTTCGTTTTTTTTTTTTTTTTGGTTTTTATAGGATTTTTATAAACATTAATGATGGACGAAGTAGATGCAAAAAAACATAAAAACTAGAACCAGAAAACTATGGGCAACAGGTGGCAAAATAGGCCATAATTTCTGAAGAATCCTATATAAATTCCGCTGGAAAACAAGTTGCAAAGAAAACTACAGAAGATGAATGCAGGTTCGTATTACACTGTGGAACAAATTCAGGTTAGCCAAAGTTAAGTCGATTCTGAGAGTGAGGGGTGAAAATAGAGGCTAAATTAGAAGACCCGTATCGCGGCGTTTGTTTATGTTAGTTCGTATTTTTTTTTTAATCGACCTTCGAACTTTGCAGTCAAATGCCGATTTTCAGCATATTGTTTATATGGTTTTTTGGCTATAACTCGTCGACTAATTGATATTTTTCAATCTGTAAAAGCTAAATTATTGCTAGACCCCTGTGCAATAATTAAAATTTAAAAAAAAATTGATTTAGAAAATTTTTGTGGTGCTTATGAAGCAAAATTTTGGAAAAATTATTTTTTTCATGCTTTTTGAAAATATTTTCCACAAAACTAAGTCTTTTTTGCTTTCTGTTTGATCTATAATATGCTTCTCAGTTTCTTCAAGAAATTTCATTTGAAAAGAAAATGGTCTTCGTCGATAATTTGCGTTAAAAATCCCAAAACCATTACATAAATACCGATTTAGACAGAAGTAATTAAAAAGGGAAGTTCCAAGAATTACGAATTAGTAAAACAACTTTTTTGTTTTCAACCACCGCACAGGTAGCGATTTTTTTTTATTTCGTACAAGCGAACTAATTTCAAAAATGAAGATTCAGTTAAGACTCGAAACTCAGCCGAAGCTGATGTCTTTTAATTTTCGCTTTGTCATAAAAATAACAAAAAAACATTGTATAATATATATACTGTATTAAAAATTTCGGAACCAAAATGTAAAAAGGACCATTTTTGTAATGTTTGTGGACGTTTCATAGCAAGCGATGAAAAATGTGGCAATGTGAGTGTTTGTTTTTTGGAAGCCTATAAACAATATTTCTCGCAAGAGTTTATCACTGACGTAAATTATGCCCATTAAAAAGTTTGCTTTAATTGCTATTCAACTCTTATGCAATGGAAAAGTGAAAAGAAGAAGGCTATGCCTTTTGGTATACCAATGATGTGGTTAGACAACAGCCCGCATCAAGAAGAAAATTGCTATGGATGTATCAACTACCATAAAACTTTGAATAGAAGGAAAGCAAAGAATAAAACTTATGTAGCAGTGCCAAGTGTCCAACTACCATTACCGCACTCAGAATTCGTTTCACTACCAACATACCGAAGTATTGATCTTCAAACAGATATCAGTACTACAACCGCCGCTGCTACATCAATCATCAATGGATTTCTTCTCAGAATACGACCCTGGTAAAGGTACATCCTATGAAATATCAAAGTACCCAATCTTAGTCAAACAAAACCAATTGGATGGAATTGTTGCAAATTTGTGTTTGACTCAGAAAAAATCAGAACTACTGGCTTCATTTTTGAAAGGAAATAATTTGCCGGCGAAAGGTACCAAAGTAATAGCATATCGAAAACACTAAAAAGAGTTAGAAAAGTTCTTCAATGTGAATGATGCGAAAAATTTCGCTTATTGCAACGATATTGAAAAGTTAATGGAGACGATAGGGTTAACCTATAAAAAAAGATGATCGACGTTTATTCATCGATAGTTCATTAATCAGCTTAAAAGTTGTGCTTTTGCACAAGACAAATAGAATGCCTTCTGTTCCGATTGCGTATAGCACTGACACTAGTGAAAATTTCGGTAATTTGAAACACATTCTGGAAGTAGTCAAATATAACGAACACCAGTGGCGCATTTGCTGCGACCTCAAAATCGTTTCATTGATTACAGGCTTAACAGCATCTGGCCGTCCAAAATATCCGTGTTTTTTGTGCGATTGGGATTCACGATACGGAGAAGGTATTAAAGGAAGAAACCAGTACAAACAGCATAACTGGAATAGTCGCATTGGACGGAAATGGCCTAAAGACAATAGGCTACACGAAAGTCTTGTTCCTGAAATGAAAATTTTGTTGTCGTTGCTCCACATTAAACTTGGCATTGCTAAAAATTTTTTGAAATGTATCGCAAAAGACCAGCAGTATTCAACCGCTTAAATGACATTTTCCCAAGACTAAGTAACGCCAAAATTCAGGAAGGGTTGTTAATGGTTCCGACATACGGAAACTAATGAGTCATCAAGATTTTGACCAAGTTCTGACAGACCGAGAATTAAATGCATGGCTCGGATTGAAAGCAGTCATTAAAGGACTTTTGGGTAAAGAACGCAAAGACAACCACAGGCAATCTATTGCAAACATGTTGGCAGCTTTCGATGAAATTGGGGTTAATATGTCGTACAAAATTCATTTTTGCATCAGTATCTTGATCAACTCGCTCAACAGTTGCCAACTGAATCTGATGAGCAAATCGAACGTTATCACCAAACTGCGCTTCCATTTGAAATAAGGTAACTATAGAGTGTGCATAATTTGAATTCCTAGATTTTTCGAATATCTTTGTCAGAGTGCACAATTTAAAGATGTTAACGATTGAAAACTATTTTCGTTTCAGGTACAGAGGAAAGAAATCTCCAGATGCAATACTCGCTGAAATTTGTTGGTGGTATAAAAATACCTTTGAAGAAGAGGAAGACGAGGAAAAAGAGGAAGGGGAAGACAAAGATGAAATTCCAGAATCTGTTGGACGACTTTTCTGATGATGATGACGATGACCAAAATATTAGAGAGAGCAGTGATATTGATCCACAGCCACCTGCTAAACGGCAACTGGCCAAATCATTAATTTAATTTATTTAATTTTAAATTTTTCATAATTAACATTTCAAAAATATATTTTTTCCATAAATATATTTTAAAATATATTTATAATTTATTTTTCAATCTTTCTTCAAAACCAACACTGAACAAAATTGGTACATAAAAAATGAGAAGTAAATTAATATTAAGCTGGAAAACGCAAGTTTTATATTATGATTGTTTTCTTTTCAAATGAAATTTATTGAAGAAACTGAGAAGCATATTATAGATCAAAAGAAAGTTAGTTTTGTGGAAAATATTTTCAAAAAGCATGAAAAAATAATTTTTCCAAAATTTTAATTGTTGCACAGGTCTCTAGCAATAATTTGGCTTTTACAGATTGAAAAAATATCAATTAGTCGACGAGTTATAGCCAAAAAACCATATAAACAATATGCTGAAAATCGGGATTTGACTGCAAAGTTCGAGGGTCGATTAAAAAAAAAATTCGAACTAACATAACCAAACGCCGCGTTACGGGTCTTCTAATTTAGCCTCTATTTTTATTTCGTGATATTATTTTATTTTCAGTTGCGGCTCAAAATGCTTTGATTCATTTTCTCCAGAGGAACATGACGGTGTCCTTGCTAAGCTGTACTCTATGTTATCCAAGACAGTGCAAGTCGTCTATCTTCAGTCCCTCGTTGATCACCATGAGTGAAGCAGTCCACTCTCAGCTATCATGTCAAGCGGGGCTCCCAAAAGGTACCTGTTTGTCAAAAGGCTTTTCGCAGTCTTTACAGCGTCTCTGAGAAGAGGCTGAGGCGTTTACAGGGATTGTTAAGAGGAGGAGACACTCCAAAAGAACTGCGCGGTCACTCTTACTTACCATGCGATAGGGACTTTGGTCTCATCAAGAGAAAAGTGAGGCGAGCCGATCGTTCTACGTCCCTGACGAATATCATGCAATGATTTGAAAAAGACTTGCCCGGACCAGAAGAGTGATCATCGCGATTTGTTCTCCGTCAGTTCCAACAAGATGTACGTGTTTGATTCTTCAACAGCTGGGGTCCTTATTGCTTTTGAACGGATTGACCATCTCAACCTTAACAGTTACAAAGTCAAGAACGATCTATCAACTACTCAAGCACACACTGATCAGGTGCTCATCAATGACAAGAAGTTGACTGACATTAGAAATCTCCTCCCTCACATTCCCGAGGAACACCTTGGATTCTATAAAAGGATCCTCTCCTGGAAAACCACGGCTTCCAACAACGTCGCGACGACTATGAAAAGTAGTTTTGAAAAACAATATGTAACATTTAAACGTTATACATTAAAATTACTTAAAAATAAGTGTAAATAAAATATTTTTTTATTGCAAAAAACCGGTCGATTTTGAAAAGGGCGTAAGTCATATAATTTGTAATTTCGGTACTTGATCCAAATTAAATCGGAAATTAACCAAAACATTATATCAACGCAATGAATTTGTAATGGCTGCCATATAGATTTATAATAACATATTGTAATTTGAGATAAACGGTTTTATAAAGATTTCTCAAAATGAATTACTCGTGACTTACGTCCTTTTCAAAATTAGCGATTCAATTGAAGCTAGAGTTTTGACTTTATATACCCTCCACAACACTGTGCGGAGGGTACATATCAGTTTGTTATTCCGTTTGGAGTCCGGAGACCCCAAAACCATATACTTTCTTGATCCTTATAAGAAAGGAAGTTGATTTAGCGATGACCAGATGGTCCCAGAATCCATTTCTGCGTCGATGTCCGTCCGTCCGTCCATGTAAACCTTGTAATCAAACTACAGGTCGCAAATATGAATATGTTTTGATGAAGTTTAGTATGTAAGCTTCTATCGGCCATAGGATGAACGGTATTGGAATTGGTTAAAATCGGTTCATGTTCAGAACTAAGCCCCATACAAAGCACCGCTATGAGAACGACTGAAATTGCCATAATATCCAAATTATAATATAGATCTTGGTCAAATTGGGTATATGTTTATTACCTCCATTTATCAGTAGTCCAAAAATAAAGCCTATAGGACAATTCTTAGTCATAGCCCCCATATGAAGCTAATTCCCGAACTTCACTTAAATCTATCAAAAAACAAAAATATTGCACAGATTTGTGTCAAATTTGGTGTTAATATGTTTTTGCAAAAAATAAGTTACCTTACCAAATATGGTCAGGATCGGTCCATTTTTCGACATAGTCCCCATATAAATAAAGCATCCGATATGAACTTTTTCATATCCTAAGGCAAAAGATTAATAACAATGCCACCCAAATTTGGTTTATGATTATTTTATATATCCAATTAGTTGGATCTAAGAGATAGGGTCTGTAAACGCGTGGCATAGGGTATCGTATGCCTTGTTTTTATATTAATATCTGAACATTTTTCGCGAAGAATCATTTACAATTTTTTTGAATTATCATATGATTTCTAAGGTCTCAAAACATTCTTATAGGGATCAAACTTTGGGTATTATAACGTCGGCTAAGTTAAAGAATGAATTTCATTGGTGTTCTATGAAGTACTTAGGGAACTTATAGGTTTTCTACTCTAGTAAGAGAAAAATAATACAATTTATCAGATAGTAATTAATTCTTTCTATAGAAGATACGATCTTTATTGTAACATGAAATTAAAGCAATTAAATTCAAATTTGATTCGTATTCAAATTTAAAGTTTCAGTATCGGCAACAGTCTTAAAGTGGTAGCCATAACCAACATTAATATTTATAATGAAATTTCCAAAACATTACAAATATTGATTTCACGTAATTGATAGTACTTCAAATGACCACTCAAAAACGTCAGATTAAATTTTATCTGATCTGATTATTAATTGGAGTAGGGCAAAAATCCATGAAATTCGCTAAAAGTAAGGTATTTTAACTTGCTTGATTAAGCGATTAAAATTTAATAGACTTAATTAAACAATTTCAACAATTTTGATTCAAATAAATTTAAAATTGTTGATAAAAAATAAATAAACAACTTATAGGCAGTTAACAACATAGCTTAATTGAGAAACAACAACAAGAAAAATATTAACCATAAATAGAGCGACAAGTTCATGGTCAAGTTCCATTAAAATTATTTTTTTTTTTTATTTATGTAATTTTATTACACTATTAAATTCCATTTCTGGTTATCTCAAAATTGTGGTCACAAATAAGTTATTAAAGGGACTAAGGGAAGCGCTTGGTAAAAGTGGGAAAATGCAAGCTAAATTATGGGAAAATGCCTGTCAAGTCTATAGGAAATGCATGCCAAATGGTAAAAATGCATGACAAAAATTGCAAAATGTTTGCTAAATTTGGGCAAATTTATGGGAAAATGCATGCTAAAAATGGGAATTTTTCTGTTAAAAATGAAAAAAATTTCCATGCTAAATGTAGGGAAATTGCATGCTAAATGTAAGGAAATTGCATGCTGAATTAAGAAAAATGATTTTCAAAGCAGCAAATAAAAAAATCTTTCGAAAAAACACAAACATGCACATGACATGCATTTTTACCATTTAGCATGCATTTCCTATAGACTTAACTGGCATTTTCCCATAACTTAGCATGCATTTTCTCATTTCTGTACAGCAAAACCAATTCTCTCGTTATTAAAATTTTCTAAATTTCTTTTGGCAAGAATTAAACATATTAAGGAATTGTAAAAAGTGTATATATTTTCTTAATAGCAACTCTACGAGCAATTAAGAAAATACAATGAAAAAACAAGTAAGAAAATTATAGTCGGTCTAGACCGACTATACGATACCCTATACCATGCGTTTAGAAACCCTATCTCTTAGGCTCAACTAACTGGACATTGAAAATAAGCAAAAACCAAATTTGAGTGGGATTTTTATTAATTTTTTTGGCTGCAGATATAAAAAAAGTTCATATCGGATGATAGATCTATATGGGGACTAGGTCCGACCCTAATCATGTTTGGTAAAGTCTATTTTATTTTGCAAAAATATATACAAACAAAATTTGAGAAGAATCAGTGCAATATTTTTGTTTTTTAATAGATTTAAGTGAAGATCGGGAAGCAGCTCTATATGGGGTCAAAGGGATCATTTTTGGACTACTCATTAGTGGATGTAATGAACGCATACAAACCCAATTTGAGTAAGATCTATATGACAATTTGGATCTTATGGAAATTTATGTCGATTTCATATGGGTAATTTGTATGGGGCTAGGTCTGAACATGGACCGATTCTCACCAATTTCAATAGCGTTCATCCCATGGCCGATAAAAGCTTATATACAAAATTTCATCAAAATATATTCATATTTGCGACCTGCAGTTTGATTACAAGCTTTACATGGACACACAGACGGACGGACGGACGGACATTGTTAAATCAACTCAGAAAGTGATTCTGATTTGATCGGTATAATGAATGATTGGTCTAGGAAAAATATTTCGGTAGTTACAAACATCAGCACAAAGGCATTATACCATGACTACATAGTTGTATGTGGTATAATTAACTAAGCTGAATGATTTTATTTTTCTAACATATTACACAAGGTTATTTGGGATGCTGAATCCAAATCTGCACTTAGATTTTTTTTTCTGTTAGCTCGACTTTTCGCGATATACCGTTATGTCCAAAATTAAGGCACTTCCATTATATATATTGTACCTAATAACTTGAAAACGGTTTACCATATTCAGTTAAAAAATCCAAAACTCGTCAACAGTATTATCTTTAAGTCATGCTTACATTGGTTTTAAATTTACCCCAACAGTTTCAGAGGTATTGTGGAAGTTTTGGCAAAAAAGTAAATTGTTTTAAAAAAATCATATAATACGATTAGTACCTGTAACTTAAAAATGCGAGCTGATGGAGAAAAATGGAGATCAGATTTGAAATCAGCGACCTCAAATTAGTAAAAAATTGCAGTAAAGTTTCAGTCAACATCAAAAAAGATAAATTTTGTTTCCTTGTGTTGTTAAGCAATTTATTAGTTTTTCTTTCTAAATTCAGAGTTTACTGTCTTTAATAAATTTTATGCAGGTAAGAAACGGGGGAAACAAAATATATTCGTATATTTGAAATATTAATAAAAAAAAATATTTTTTGTATCTTTGCCATTTTGAGATTGGATTTGGAACAATATTTCCTTTTTTGGAAACTTGGCCCTTGAATTTAAAGCTAAAATTATATATTCTTTTTCCATATCGAAAAAAAAAAAATTTTGTAAAAAAAAATTATGGGTTCCTATAATAATGGAGTGAAAAATTAAGATTTTTCGTTATTTTTTATCACGAAAGGTATAACTGACAGTGGATTCGCTAAAATAAAATTTTTAATATTGAAAAGAAAGATGTAAAAAGTTGTCTAGCAGTTTAGAAACTCGAAAAAAATTGGAAATTACAAAGTAATCCGATTTTTTCCGAAATTAAAAATTTATCAACACATTTTTTTATTTCAATTTGAAAACATTTTTTTTCGATAATGTTAACGTTTAAAACTGAGGTTAAGATAGTTTAAGGTGCCACTTAAAATAAAGATAACATAGATTTAAGTTAATCTATAATAGTAATAGGCTAGGCGATTTCTTGTTACCGATGTTTTGTTCTACCGTTTTATCGCGATTTTGACCAAACGTAAATTATTTAAAAGGTATTTCTTTTTAGCTGTTCACCAGATTTACAGATTTTTTAATTTTTTTCTTTATTTTGAGTAAATTGCATTTAAAGTTGCTACTAACACATACATAAAATTATACATATGCTATGTGTGTGTTTATTAAATTTGTTGATGTGTTTGTTAATGATTTTGTTATCTTCATTCACAATAATAATAAACCAAAAAAGTGTTGGTTTGTGAATTGGCTAAGTTGAGAAATAAAGTTGCGTAGAAATTGCACTTGAATTTCGAGCGCTGGAATCTGCTAATAGATTATCGATTTGTTTATCATTTATCATTTTAAATACTCCATATACTAAAAAAAAATAACCGACCAATTTCTTGTGTAATGAAAACGATATTATTTTTATTATAATCATTTAAAATCGTACAAAATTTGCAATAATGATTACGTGCTGCTTAGAAATGTGTTTTAGAGTTAAGAAAAATTAATCAAAATTAGTATAGTTTCTTTAATATATCAACTTATTATTTAAACATAAAAACAGATGAAATTAAATAGTTCAAAAGAATATATTTTATTTTCAAAAAAAGAATATATTTTATTTTCACAACTCAAAAATTTATGATTCACTTAAAATCGTACAGGACATGTTCTTGAAAAATAGAAAAATAAAATAGAACTAACCCATAAAAACCAAGTTTTTATTATACTCCCTTTCTTTGTAAATTAAGTTTACCGTATAGTTTCAGTCTTACTAAACAGTTGTAAATTCTACAGTCAAAAATTTTTTGTTTTTGCAAAATTTCAGCTGGATTGGATTATGGGAAAATGGGTTCAAAATCGATCCAAAGTTTTTTCGGCAAGCATACACTACGAGTTAATATAAAGGGAGTAATAAATAAATTTAGTATTTTGTTGGACCATTAAGCGTATTAATGCATTTTGACATCGATTCGACTAACTTTTTGCATGCGTCGACGCTAAATGTGTTCCGATCTTCTTCAGGAGCCTTCCTAAGTTCAGATTTATTCGAAATTTTATGTGTACGTATTTTTATTTGGAGTTGATGCCAAAGATGCTCCGGAGACTGTGCGGAAGTTATCAATACTTTTAGACAGTTATAGAGTGCCCACGTCCGGGCTTTGAATGACTTTGGGATCATTGTTCGCATAAAGCTGGATAGTGGCTCAAATTCCCAGTTTTTGAGCATCGGTATTAACTTTCGTTTAAGGATATCTATATAGCTATACGGGTTCATAATCCCATTGATAAAAACCAAATTTCCGACCCCGTGCGATGTCATACAGCCCCACACTTTCACGGACCCACCTCCATGTTTGAGAATCGGATGTAAATTAGCTATGAACATCTTCTTATTGGGATTTCTCAACACTGTTTGCCATCTAATTCATATATGTTACATTTCGATCGATTCATGAAAATAACATTATTCCAGAACTCCTCTGCCTTAGATTGGTACTCGCGGGCAAGCTCTAGCCGTTGGCGTCTATTGTGCTGATTGCGAGAAATTCGTTCCTAAAAATCATTTTTACGAATCACTGTCGTCCTTTTGCAGCTAAATTTTAAGTTCATTGCTAATTTTTAAGGCCAATATTAATTCCGTTTGTGGTGGTCAGCTCCTTATTGGACCAAGTTTTTACTTTATTTAAAATTAGATTATTTTATTTGTGCCTTCTTATGATGCACTGAATAGTGCTGCAGTCCTGTTCGGCATTCCCGTGATTTCTGTATAACTTTTTCCTAAAATCGTAATAAATCACAGGAGACAACTCAAGCAGAAATGTCTGTGCCTTGCAATTACAATATTCACGGGTCTCCCCGAAATCTAACTTAAATTATCAACTTTACGCATCTAAGTAACGCCATATTTTCCTGCGTTATAGCGTGCTGCCACATTTGAAGAAAACACAAAAGTATTTTCCACTTTTTTTCAACACATTATTCAAATATTTATACCCTATACCATTATATGGTCAGGGTGTAATGACTTTGTGCTGATGTTTATAACTACCAAAAATATTTGACCTGACACACCTTTTATTATAAAGATCGACTCAGAATCATATTCTGAGTCGATTTAGCGATGTCCGTCCGTCCGTCTGTGTGTCCATGTAAACCTTGTAATCAAACTAAAAATCGCAAATGTGAACATATTTTGATGAAATTTGGTATTCTATCAGCCATAGCATGAACGCTATTGCTATTGGCGAAAATCGGTTCATGTTCAGGCATAGTCCCCATACAAATGACACCTATGAAATCGAATTAAATTGCCATATGATCCAAATTATCCTATAGATCTCGGTCAAATTGGGTTTGTGTGTATTTATTAGACCCATTAACTAGTAGTCCAAAAATAAACCCTATAGGACAATTCTTAGTCATAGCCTCCATATAAAGCTGCTTTCCGATCTTAACTTAAATCTATGAGAAACAAAAATATTGCACAGATTTTTTCAAATTTGGTTTGTATATGTTTTTGCAAAAAATAAGTGACATTACCAAATATGGTCAGGATCGGTCCATTTTTCGACCTAGTCCGCATATAAATATTGCTTCCGATATGAACTTTTTCAATGCCACTCAAATTTGGTTTATGATTATTTTCTATATCCAATTAGTTGGGCCTAATTAGATAGGGTCTATAAACGCATGGTATAGGGTATCGTATAATCGGTCTAGACCGACTATAATTTTCTTACTTGTTTATAATATCGTTATTTTTAACCATAGGCCTAGAAAAATTTTTGGTTTGGGAATTAATAAACAAATTTTAAACCCACATTTACTGTACGATTTTAAGTGGAACTCATTGTAAAATACAATAACTACAAATCAATAGTTTTCATCAGCAGCATTAAATTTTATAATATCAGTTGATGTCCGTTAAAATGTTTCATTTCAGTACAATGGTTGGATTTTATTATAATAAACAAACACATTATTCAAGAGTTAATCCCAAATACTCAACACAAAAAGTTATGATTCAAGTAATTACAACAACAACAACAACAACAACAACGAGATAAGAGGAATTGACGCCATCATTGTTCAGAATAATATGCTGTGAATTTCATAAATATGTGAATGAATGGAACGAATATTAAAAATTTGTCATCATTTTAACTAATAAAAGCAACAACAACAACTACAAAGAAATGGAAACATATTTCGACTGTTTCTCTGGCTAATATCAAAACAACATAAATACAACAAACACAATATGCAAACATATTCCAAATTGTTCGAGCAAGAAAATAACCATTTGAGTGAGTGGGGAATAAATGTCATGGTTTCGGTTTGGTTTGGTATGAATGGGATTGCATGAATGACTTAGGAAATGAAAACGAAATATAAGATATGCAACCCAAATACATTCATACATTTATTTCGTAAATCTTGTAAATTCATATAAGAATGAAGATGCATTAGTTGTGTGAGTGTGTATGCGCATCTACGAACGAACGAACCTAAAGTGCAGATGTATGTCTTCACAATTTAATAGGGAGAAAATAACAGATAAATTAAAGAAAATTATTTCGATATCAACACAACACAAAAATAACACTCAAAGAAAATATTAAGTTGTAGTAAAAAAAAACATGATCAGCTAAGTATTTTTTATTTAATGGATTAGGGCACAGAGAAAAAAAATTATACTCTTGTTTTATATACGAGTATGTGTGTATTTCTTTTAAATTACTAGCACGCTTTAAACCCATTTTGGGCCTTCAAAGAGATCTAAAATTTGAAACACAGTTTCATTTCGCGTAACAATTTAATCAATCTAAATTTGTGTCGAAAAATTCCGTGCAAAACTCTGAAAAGCGATTTTATTTGTGCTGAATACTTTTCAGTAAATTTTAGAAATGCCAATTTATTAGGAAAAAATTTGCACAAAAAATTTTTTAACTCTACGGAATCTAATTCTGTAGCATTTGACGATATAAAGTATAAAAACCATTTTCCATCACAATTAATATCCAGTCATAGAAGTGGACTCGGATTTTACATGATAGCAAATCACTGAAATGGTAAACATCTTCAAAAAATCAGTGGAATCCGTCTCTGTGATTGGAAATTAAGCATATTACATATATACTAGCAGATTCCAGCCCTCGAAATTCGAGCGCAAATTCTATGCAATTTTATTTTTTCATTAAATAAAGACCCTAAAAGTATGCTAATCAATTATAGCCAATTCACAAATCAACACAAAAATCAAACTCATTTTTATTACAAACACATTAACAAATTAAATAAACACACACATAGCATTGCAAATTTAAATGCAATTTACTCAAAATAAAGGAAAACATTTCAAAATCTGTAAATCTGCAAAACGGCTAAAAAGAAATACCTTATAAATAATATACGTTTGGTCAAAATCGGGATAGAACTGTAGAACAAAACATCAGTCACAAGAAATCGCCTAGCTTTTTAATATTATAGATACTAGTATAGCCCAGCAGTCGAAAACGGTGAAAATTCTAGGAAATATTAGTTTTTAATTAAATTTTTCTCTTTCAGTGTTTTTTTAATCTATATACATATATATAAAATTTATGAATATTTAAATGAGCCTAAATGTATGCTAATCAATTTTAGCAATTCACAATTCAACGCAGGACGTGTGATATACAACTTTAATCATTCGCATTAACATTGCGTAACGAATTATGAAAAATATTTTATTTTAATTAATTTAATATATTTTTAAGACATATTATACACAAATTTTATCATTCCGCACTTCTTTTTTATATGAACTATAACTGTGCCAATTTTCACAACCGTGCCAGCATTTTGCTTAAAAAGGAATTAGAAATGATTCCTTCACGTATTAATATATCGATGTTTTTACTTTTTCATGCGGGTTGGCCACAGTTTTGTTCGAAAACTTGTTATATATTCTACACTACTGAGCAGAGGGCATGTATTAGTTTGTCATTCCGTTTATAAAGCATCGAAAAATGTATTTGCGACCCCATAAAGTACATAAATATTCCTGATCCTTATAACAACTCGAGTCGATATAGTGATGTCCGTCTGTCCGTCTGTCCGTCTATCCTTCCGAAATTACACTCATTAACAAACCATTAATCTGGGTAAACTTAGGAAATATTGTGTGTCATTATTTCGAGAAGTTTGATATTTAAAATGGGGTAAAGCGGGCATCATTGTGCCAAGATATGTCCTAAAATATAAAGACATCTCCAAAATTACCACAAATTCAGTGTGTTTGTTGTAATAATTTAGTATTAATTTTATCAAATTGTATCCATTTGTTATAAATAGTACAATAAGTTCAGATATTAATTAAACCGTCAAACACCGGTGGGTTTTAACACTCTTAATTCTTTTTTTACTTTTTTTACTTTTTCAGCCTTGAGCGTATTAACTAAATTACTAACAGATTCCAGCGCCCGAAATTCGAGTGCAATTTCCTGGCAGCTTTATTTTTCAACTTAGCCAATTCACAAACCCACACTTTTATGTTTGATTATTATTGTGAGTGAAGATAACAAACTCATTAAAAAACACATTAACAAATTTAGTGAAACACACATAGCATATGTATAATTTTATGTATGTGTTAGTAGCAACTTTAAATGCAATTTATTGAAAATAAAGGAAAAAATTGAAAAATCTGTAAATCTGCAAAATGGCTAAAAGAAAAACCTTTCAAATAATATACGTTTGGTCAAAATCGGGATAAAACGGTAGAACAAAATATCGTTCATATGAAATCGCATAGCTTATTAATATTATAGTATTATAGATGTTCTTTGTTTGAAATTTAAATTTTTGAAAAAAGTCCAACAATATTAAAAAACCCCTATTAAAAATTCCCCAAATAATTTTTTAATTTTTATTTCAGTTTTCATAATTTTCATTTCAATTAAATGTTTCAAAACTTCGTCTATTTAGGCTCCATTAGATATTGAAAACCGTACTCCCTTGTGTAGACCTGTGTAATAATAAGAAATTTAAAGATATGTTTTGATATCAAAACTCTATTACTTTCAGTGGGTACAATTATCTTGCTTGGGAAATCGGCAAATTCAGATGTTACTTTGTCAAATAAATATAAAACATTGGGCATTCTACAGCAGATTTACATATGTCATTAATAAATAAGAGAATTACGCCTCTCCGAAATAATATTTTTTTCGTCTCAATAATAAATAATTAAATAAATGACAAAATTACATTTTTACAATGGGTTAAAGGAAAAATATATAAAAAAGCCTAGAAGAAAGTGTTTTTAATCAATTCAATTATTGAAATATACTTGAATATTCAAAACAGTTTTCTAAAATTTCGAACACTTCATTATTATTAATTTTAACAGTGCTTTTTACTTTCTAATTTCTTTCAGTGTTTATATATCTCTATTAGTTTGTTCATGAAGCAATAATGATAACAGAACACAAATTACATGCGGGTGACTGGCTGATGTATTCATTAAAGAGTTGCCCTACAAGAGACTTTTCAACTTATTAAGAGAAAAATGCTCTTCTTGAAAAAAGCGGAGGAGTGAGTGCAAAATCGAGTGGGAAGTTTATGTTTATATGACTTTTTAACCTGTATTAAGTTGATTGTGAAACCATTAAAGTGTGTCAATTGTTATTAAGCATTTTCCTTGATTTAAAAAAATTCGAAAAAAGAAAGACACAAAATTGTAAACAATAAATTCTGTTTCACCTTGAAATTGGCAGTATCAGTTTTGTTTTTATTATTATTAATTTTTTTTTAGGGGCATCAGTCATCAAGCAGACTGATGAAAAATATGCTGAGACATAAATGCATGATGTTTTTTTTTTTTTTGTTTAAACAGATTGTAATTTAATTGAGATCAGTGTTTAAAAAAAAAATATGTAAAATAAAAATGCAAAAACATGACAAAAACAGGAGCGTAGTAGCACTTAGAGGAAATTAAATTTTTAGTTTCACAAATATAAAAACTAAAAGTATTATTTTCACAATAGTCAGGCTGAAGATGACATAATATTATTTAATAACTTGGAAATTTTTTAGTTACCACACACAGAAAAAATATTGGTTGGAAATCGGTTAGCACCAAACAAATTGGGTAAGGTAATAAGATTTTTTAATGTTAAATATTAAATATTTTTAAAAACTAAATTCATTTACTACCATATCTATAATATTAATAGGCTAGGCGATTTCTTGTGACTGATGTTTTGTTCTACCGTTTTATCCCAATTTTGACCAAACGTATATTATTTGAAAGGTATTTCTTTTTAGCCATTTTGCAGATTTACAGATTTTTAAATTTTTTCTTTTATTTTGAGTAAATTGCATTTAAAGTTGCTACTAACACATACATAAAATTATACAATGCTATATGTGTGTTAATTAAATTTGTTAATGTGTTTGTTAATGACTTTGTTATATTCATTCACAATAATAATAAACCAAAAAAGTGTTGGTTTGTGAATTGGCTATAATTGATTCGCATACTTTTAGTGTCTTTATTTAATGAAAAAATAAATTTCGAAGAATTTGCGCTCGAATTTCGAGGGCCGGAATCTGCTAGTACACATAATTGTTATAAAGTGATGGTATCAAAAACTCTAAAGTTAATTGAGTTTACCAATCAAAGTCTTTACAAATATATTTAAACCGATTCAATTGAGGCAACCTAGTTAAATATTGTATAGCACGGATTAATATAATTATAGAAACATATTTTAAAACGAAAACATATTACTGGTTAAAATACTGCAAGGAAATATACGAGTCAATGCCATAAAAAGTATTAAAAAATTTAACCTAACCGATTTTTTTTTATATTTATTTTTTTAGTAGCATTATATAATACAATAAATGTTACTATATAATAAAAGATATAGAGTACTAGCAACTAAGGCCTTCGACTCAACTCAATTTTTTAATTTGTTGTCACTTGTGAACAAATCAAATAATGGAAAAAAACAACAAAGAGTGTTAAATTCGGCCGTGCCGAATTTTCTGATACCCTCCATCTGCGTCTTAAACTCAATATTACACCCAATGTTGGGTACGGCGACCACTTTAAAACTGTTGCCGATACTGAAACATTAATTGCAAATACCAATTAAATTTAAAATTAATTGTTTTTCTTTTGGGTCATTTTCTATTATAATTTCTTTTTATAAAAAATAATGATCATGTCATCTATAGAAATACTTAATTACTATTTGATTACTAGAATAGAAATCCTATAAGTTCCCTAAGTACTTCATAGAAACTAATGAAATTCATTATTTAATGCAGACGGCGTTATAATACTCAAAGTTTGATCCCTAATAGAATGTATGAGACCTTAGAAGTTATACGATAATTTAAAAAAAAAACTTCGAATGGTTCTTGGCTAAATATTATTAATATTAAAAATAATTAAATTTTAAAATATTTTTATCTGAATTAGCTAGTAATATCTTAATTTAAGGACACATTTAATACAAATTAATTTTTAATTTTTAATCTTTAATTTTTAATTTTTAATTTTTAATTTTTAATTTTTAATTTTTAATTTTTAATTTTTAGTTTTTAATTTTTAATTTTAATTTTTAATTTTTAATATTTAATTTTTAATTTTTAATTTTTAATATTTAACTAGAGGACATGTGCTGCTCCGCAGCATTATATTATACTATATTAATTTTTAGAATATAATACCAAAATTTTCCAAGAGAAGTTAACGTACAGTAATGCCAAAATATGCCAAGAGAAGTTAACGTACAGTAAAAGTAAAGTTGATTCTCCACGCATAACTTTCCTCAAACCCAACGAATTTAAGCAGTTAATAGCTCAAAAGAAGGAGCTTGATCCACTGAGTGTTCTTAGACCTATGTCAACAGCCTACGTTAATTAGAACTCTAGTTATAGAGGTTTGAGAGAAGAAAAATATTGAACGAAAAGTTTATTCATAAATTCTTTTAATATATAAGATATTTAATTTTTAATTTTTAATTTTTAGTTTTTAATTTTTAATTTTTAATTTTTAATTTTTAATTTTTAATTTTTAATTTTTAATTTTTAATTTTTAATTTTTAATTTTTAATTTTTAATTTTTAATTTTTAATTTTTAATTTTTAATTTTTAATTTTTAATTTTTAATTTTTAATTTTTAATTTTTAATTTTTAATTTTTAATTTTTAATTTTTAATTTTTAATTTTTAATTTTTAATTTTTAATTTTTAATTTTTAATTTTTAATTTTTAATTTTTAATTTTTAATTTTTGATTTTTAATTTTTAATTTTTAATTTTTAATTTTTAATTTTTAGTTTTTAATTTTTAATTTTTAATCTTTAATTTTTAATTTTTAATTTTTAATTTTTAATTTTTAATTTTTAATTTTTAATTTTTAATTTTTAATTTTTAATTTTTAATTTTTAATTTTTAATTTTTAATTTTTAATTTTTAATTTTTAATTTTTAATTTTTAATTTTTAATTTTTAATTTGTAATTTTTAATTTTTAATTTTTAATTTTTAATTTTTAATTTTTAATTTTAATTTTTAATATTTAATTTTTAATTTTTAATTTTTAATTTTTAATTTTTAATTTTTAATTTTTAATTTTTAGTTTTTAATTTTTAATTTTTAATTTTTAATCTTTAATTTTTAATTTTTAATTTTTAATATTTAACTAGAGGACCTGTGCTGCACCGCAGCATTATATTATACTATATTAATTTTTAGAATATAATACTAAAATTTTCCAAGAGAAGTTAACGTACAGTAATGCCAAAATATGCCAAGAGAAGTTAACGTACAGTAAAAGTAAAGTTGATACTCCACGCATAACTTTCCTCAAACCCAACGAATTTAAGCAGTTAATAGCTCAAAAGAAGGAGCTTGATCCACTGAGTGTTCTTAGACCTATGTCAACAGCCTACGTTAATTAGAACTCAAGTTATAGAGGTTTGAGAGAAGAAAAATATTGGAAAAAAATCTTGAATGCAAAGTTTATTCATACATTCTTTTAATATATAAGATATTTAATTTTTAATTTTTAGTTTTTAATTTTTAATTTTTAATTTTGAATTTTGAATTTTGAATTTTGAATTTTGAATTTTGAATTTTGAATTTTGAATTTTGAATTTTGAATTTTGAATTTTGAATTTTGAATTTTGAATTTTGAATTTTGAATTTTGAATTTTGAATTTTGAATTTTGAATTTTGAATTTTGAATTTTGAATTTTGAATTTTGAATTTTGAATTTTGAATTTTGAATTTTGAATTTTGAATTTTGAATTTTGAATTTTGAAGTTTGAATTTTGAATTTTGAGTTTTGAATTTTGAATTTTGTATTTTGAATTTTGAATTTTAAATTTTTAATTTTTAATTATAAATTTTTAATTTTTAATTTTACATTTTTACATTTTTCGTTTTTCATTTGGGCGATTTTTTTTTATTATATCGTGATAGCGATAAAAAAAATATGTGGCAATACTATTAACATAGCTCATGGTATTTGAGTTTGTTGGTATGATTGCATCATTTTTTTGTGGCTTTTTTGAACTGTGAATGTTGTTGTACTATTGTGTTCAACCACTAAAATATTACAACAAACACACTGGGTCTTTTGTTCTTTTTGGAGGTGTCTATATATTTTTGCTCATATCTAAGCACAAAGGCACCCGATTTATCCCATTTTAAGCACAAAGCTGGTGGGAATAATGGCAAATGGTATTATTGGAATCATACCCAGGTAAATGGTTTATTTTGTAAATGCGCGTGATTTCAACCGACAGAACGACAGACGGAGCTATGATAATGATCAAGAACATATGTACATATATACTTTATGGGGTCGGAAATTAGTTTTTCGATGCGTTACAAACGGAATGACAAACCTATATATACCCACCGCCATTGACGTGTGGAGGGTATAAAAATAAATACATAATTAGTTATTGATAATTTCATAAATTTTTTAAATTTTTAAAACTTTTATTTTGTGAATGTTGAATATTTTTTTATATGCATTGCAAAAATTTTATTACATGTATATGTAGACTTGAATCAAAAAGAATCGGCCTAGAGCGACTATGGATACCCAACTAATTGGATATAAAAATTAAGCATACCCCCAAATCTAAGTGGAGTTTTTAATAATTTTTTTTGCCTGCAGATTTGAAAAAGTTCATATCGGATACTATATTAAGTGATCGGGAAGCAGCTTTACATGGGGGTTATGACTTAGAAATATGCCATAGGGTTTATTTTTGGACTACTGAACTTGAACGAGATATATATGATAATTTGGATTTTATGGCAATTTAAAACGATCTCATAGGGGTTATTTGTATGGGTACTAGGTCTGAACATGCACCGATTTTCACCAATTTCAAAAGCGTACGCCCTCTGGCCGATAAAAGCTTATATACCAAATCTCATCACAATATATATTTGCGATCTGTAACTTGATTACATGGACACTCAGACGGCTCAAATATTTTTGATAGTTACAAACATCAGCATAAAGTCATAATGTGCAACAATTATTATGAGAAAATAAAGTAGCAGCGTAAAACCGAATGTTTTTCAGAAAAATTATAATCCATTTTATTTTAAACAATTTTTTTAAAGATAACTTCAAAATTATCTCCTCTAAAGACAATATCGAATATTAATCTATTACACCTTTTCTAATTGTTTTAAAACTATTAATAAATTTTCAACATCATTAATTTAATATGTATTCTTTTATGACTGCACTGTTTATCATTTTTTTTATATATAACAAAGATGTTGCTCACAATTGTTTAAACAAATTGAACAAAACACATGTGTAGTATTTTATGTGCTTTTTTTTGTTGGTTTTCTTTTTGTCAAAACATTAATCTAATTTTTGCATCATTACGTTATTTTTTGTACACCAACCCATGACACTTTTGTCTCTAAAATCAGTCATAATTGCATGTGAAATATTGTAATTTATCAACAAATACTATTTAAAAATAAACGAATATTTAGAGCACTCAAATACTAAAAAAAGGGGCAGGGAAAGGGATGATGTTATTTATTGCAAAGCAATAAATAATGAAATTAATAAAAATTAATTGGATTTTAATTAATTAGATTAATATAACGTCTATTTGGATAAACTTTTAAAATTGAGGAGAAGCTATATTTTGATTTTGAATTTTATTAGAAAAGAGAGAGTATGGCTTAATTATATTAATAATGATGATAATCATTATGAAAATGTTGTTTAAAATTAATGGGAAACACAAATACTTTGTGTGTAAGAGCAGAGGAAAATTAAGTTTCGTAAAATCATAACTACTCAGTGAATATTTTAATCTGACAGGTTGCTGGCATTGAACCTTCAAGGATAATATTAAATAATGTAATTATCGTCATTATTGTTTGTTATATTGTTTCTATATGAATTATATATAAAGAGCTGCGTTTGGTTTTAACGGTATTACTGAGACATTTTGAGAAAGATAAAAAATATGATACCGGTTTTCTATTATGAAACTTTCATAACTTTTATTAGATCTTAATATTTTCACAACAATCTAGATCACACAATAATCTAACCCATAAAAACAAAGTTTCTATTAAAACTTTGCATATGAGTTTTGAATCTCTCCGTGACTGTGCGTGACTTTGCGTGACTATTTTAAAATTAATCTTTGGTCACAACAAGTCTATGGACCAAGTTTCAGATTGATTGGATGAGGGGAAATGAGGTTTAAATATCTCTGTGACTGTTAATCTTTTTTCACAGCAAGTCAATCGACCAAGTTTCAGATCGATCGGATAAGGGGAATTGGGTTTTAAATCACTCCGTGACAGTGCGTGACTATGTCAAAGTTAATCTTTTTTCACAGCAAGTCTATCGACCAAGTTCCAGATCAATCGGATGAGGGGAAATGACATTTAGATCACTCCGTGACAGTGCGTGACTGTGCGTGACTATGTCAAAGTTAATCCTTTTTCACAGCAAGTGTATGGACCAAGTTTCAGATCGATCGGATAAGGGGAAATGACATTTAAATCACTCCGTGACTGTGAGTGACCACGCGTGACTGAGCGTGACTACCCCAAAATTAATCTGTAGTCACAACAAGACTATGGGCCAAGTTTCAGATCAATTGGATAAGGGGGAATGGGGTTGACCCACGACAGACAGACAGACAGACAGAAAGTATGAGTTAAAAGCAAGAGTTTAAAAAACTTTATTGGTTTTCTGAACAATAAAAAATCTATATAACAAAACGTGAAGGTAAATTTTTAGTTCCCTTTTTAAGCAATATGCGGGCACGGAGGAGTGTGATATTTGGCATAGTTATAGTTCATATGGAGGAGAAGCTGAGAATGATAAACTTTATGTTTAATCTGTCTTAAAAATATATTAAATTAAATAAAATAAAATATTTATAATGATTCGTTACACCCCGTTAATGCGAATGATTTAAATTATATATCAGACGCTCTGTGTTGAATTGTGAATTGCTAAAATTGATTGATATACCTTTGGGCTCATTTAAATATTCATAAATTTTTTATATATTTTTATATATCGCACCTGTACCTCTAAAGTGAGTCAACTCAAAATTTACAATTTTTTAGTAGAGGCAAAAAACGGTTTTTTTAATATTTAATATAAAATTTCAAAACAGTTGTTTCATTTTAAAGAACTGCGAATAATAATTATACAACAGTAGTTGTTTTTGCGATTTTTTCAATGATCATCAAAAATAACAAGTTTTTTGGGTGCAACTCAAAATGTGTCTTTTTAGTGGATTCTAAAGAAGCTACTCTTATAACACAAAGAGGGTTACAACTGTATTTTTTTTTTGCGAAAGACTAGCAAACCCGATGTAAGATTTTTACAGTGGATAGATATGACCACTGTGTATCGTTTTCTTCCAAAAAGTGAAAATTTAAAAATTTTGAGTTGACTCACTTTAGCATTGGAATACAAAAATTGAATGAAAAAATAATATATCCTAGAACTTGCACTCGAATTTTCAAAAATTGTTTTTTTTTTTTTTGTTGCATTTAATAAATCATCTTTTTGTATGAGAAAATAAAAAATATGTGGCAATAATTGCTTAAACTAATGTGAGACGTGTTGTTAAATCATGAAGCAAATGTCACAACTACAACGACTACAACAATACGAACAATTACAAAATATAACTTAGGAAAAATAACAAACACATTGAACACATTTCATGAGTTTTTTTACATTTTCATTCATATCTCGTGACCTATTGAACAGATTTTAATGATTTTAAATAGCAAATCCAATAATAAACGGTATTATTCAAGACCTAGCTTAGTTAGGTGTGATCGTGATTAGTGAGGGTGTGATCGAGATTTTCACAGACAGACGGACAGACGGTCATCATTAACTCAACTTCTCTTGTTAGAAAGATCAAGAAAATATATGGTTTATAGGATCTCCGGAATATAATTCGATGTGTTACAAACGGAATGACAAACCTATATATGCCCTCTGAACAGGGATGGGGAGAGTATATAAATTTAGCTAAGTTAAAATTAGGTAAAATTGCTTTTTGCTTTTAATATTTTGCAATTTCATTTTATAATTTATACAAGTTGTATTTTATACAAGTTTTAAGATAAAATATTTTTATGTGAAGTTTTTGATAGGGGCATTTTCGGACAATAAAGTGTGTTTATAAAGTGTGTTTATATTTATGACAATAAAGTGTGTTTATATTTCGGATTTACACATACATTATTAGAAAAGTTCTTTAAAAAACTCGTACAAATTAAAACGTCAAAAAACTTATTTTTGTCCGAGTTTTTATTGAGTTTTTTTTTTAATTTAAAGTAAAATGCAAATAATAGGTATTTATGCTAACTCAACTTAGTTTTTTTTTACCAAAAGTCTTACGAATCTTTCTTCGTTCTAATCTAACTTTGATTTATGTTTCTGTGATATGACGGACTTTCCTCAAACATGTCGACTTTTAAACGTGTTTGGTAACTAAGTGGTAAAGGCTCAAGTAATCAAAGGCTACCTGTTTTCAAAAAAATATCAGTCAGACGTTTAGTCTTTTCGCAATTATCAATAAAATTATTTGGAAATAAGAAATTTTTCCTTTTTTTAAATTGTTTTATATCGATTTATATCGAATAATTTTTAATTTTTTTAAATTAGGATTTTTAACGAAATTTAATTTTTATTAAAATTAGACTTTGACATCTTAATCTTTTAAAAATATATAGAGTTTAGAAATTATAAAATTAACCAGTAATGCAAATTTTCAATTAACAGAAAAATTGCGTAAACACACAGTCAACAATTTTAATGTTCAAAAAATATATGTTTTAGTCTATATAGCGATCCAATCCTTTTAAAAATAATATTGCTATTATGATTATTTAATTTTAAGCATTTTTCCATATTTTAAACATTTTTGAATAAGTAATACAAACTAGCAGATTCCAGCCCTCGAAATTCGAGTGCAAATTCTAGGAAATTTTATTTTTTCATTAAGTAAAGACCCTAAAGGTATGCTAATCAATTATAGCCAATTCACAAATCAACACAAAAAAACAAATTCGTTTTTATTACAAACACATTAATAAATTTAATAAACACACACATAGCATTGTATAATTTTATGTATGTATGTGTTAGTAGCAACTTCAAATGCAATTTACTCAAAATAACGGAAAAAATTTAAAAATCTGTAAATCTGCAAATCGGCTAAAAAGAAATACCTTTCAAATAATATACGTTTGGTCATAATCGGGATAAAGTGGTAGAACAAAACTCGGCCACAAGAAATTGCCTAGCCTATTAATATTATAGATTTAAAACTACAACTCTATTTGAAATTTTACCAGAAAAGTATGTTCACAAAATTAAATCGTTAAAATAAATAGAACAAAATCAATAAAAACCAGTAGTTTTGAATAGCTGGGGGGATATCCCTTGCGATGAAGAACTTCTGATAAGCGTTTAAGCATGGATGAGACCAGCTTTTTAGTCTACAGCATTTCTTTTGAAATTATATGGTGCTGATGAATCTTTCTGTCCAGCAAATTTTACAAATGTTCGCTAGGGTTAAGGTTCGGTTTTGGGTTTTAACATTTGCATCGTTGTTCTGTTATAACCAAAAGTCATTTTCAAGTCCCAATTTATAAGAGCTTTGTTTTAAGTTGGCTTTCAAAATGTCCATGTAAATTCTTTGGTTCATAATCGATTCAATGAAAACCAAGATACCCACACCATAGGCTGCCATACAACCGCAGACCATAACACCGATAATAAATTTTGCTTATCAAGGGCCGAACCGTTCTTTCCCCGAATATGCAGCAATTACTCTCATCATTAAAAAGAACTTGCTTCCAGAACTCTGGAGGCTTCGATATAAATTTTTTTAGTAAAATTCAAGAGCTTCGTTTTTTCGTTCCTACGTGCAACACGGTCTTCTTCACTATTTTCCGAAGTGGATCCTCGTGGATTTCTTTGCAAAATTTTTTTTATTATTTTCCTTAATTTTGGCTGCAGTAATCCAAGGACTGAAATTCACCATTTTTAGGATCTTCTTTCTTTTCGCGATGATTAATTTGGATGGTCATCCTCAGCGATGCTTAGAGAGGATAGAGCCGGTGGAATTAAAATTTGCGACCACCCTCTGTATGACTTCTAACCACTATTTCACCAATTTTGCGAATAGTTTTCCTTCTCCTCGCAGTTTTAATATGATGTTCTTTTCGTCAGGATCAACTTCATTGTAGACTTCTCAATTTGAAGTCAAAATACCTTATTAACACAAAATTTATACAACGGCTTCAAACGCACTAGCACAAATTCTCGCTTGTATAAGTTAATAATTAATTAATTTATATTAACAAAAGTTCAATCTCCCCTGTCGCAATCCAATTGCTGACACAACTTCTCATATTTATTTTAAAATTCAATTCCCTTTGTCGCAATCCAATTGCTAACACATTTCCGTTGTTCCAAATTTAATTATTTACCTTTCTTAAAATATTTGCTAAAAGTGCTGATGACATGTCTGCATTGAATGCACCTAAAATAGCTCACGTTGCATTCAATGTGATGGTTGATACTCGACAGGTATAATATTAAGTAGATAATAAGTACAAAAATGTTAAGTTGTAAAAATAGAGCCCGAACAAGAAGACATAGTTTTCCGGCAGTAATTTAAACTAAATAATAAAAAGACATAATTGACATAGTCAGTCTTCTCTTTTAAAATAAATATATTTTATTTTTTATATAATAAAAGTTAATCAAATAAAGTTAAAGAAGACGTAGTCTTCTCTTTAAAACAAAATTAACAAGTGTTATATTAATTGGCGTCCGAGCAGCCTGGTATAAAAAAGAATACCACGGAACCTGAGCCTGTACGTGTCCGTCCGCAGGCACCCGTTCGTTTATAGAATTGCATCGAATCCTTAGTAACGAAAAGTAAAACGGAGAAAATTCGTACAATCGGAACGGTTCTAGTTAAGTGACTTAATTAAATGAATGCAATTAGTAATAAGTGTTACTAAACAAATAAATAGGAACTACCACAGTGAAAAACAAAAAAAAAAAAAAAAATTTTTTTTAATTAAAAACTTGAAATTGATAAAAGCTTATAATAAATAACTAAACAATTGAAAAACTTTACAAACAATTTAAACTACAACAAAGCAGCATAAAAACCAACAACAGAGAAATCAACATAAAAATCAACACAAAACTCAACACAGAAGTCCGACATCCATTAGAAGATTAATCAGCTCTAACCCGTTGAAAGCCATCCTTACTTAAAAATAAAATCAACGACAGCACCAACATTAATAATTTCATCAGTAAAGCAACAGCTAAAACATGAAGGCAATGTTAATCATATTATTTTATCTAACCCTTGTCAAAACTGAAGTCCAAATTTTGGATTACACTTCTTCATATGTTGTGGCAATTAATAAAGGCACAGCAAAAATTCAGCAAGGAACTTTTACTATTCTACATTCGATAGATCTGGCACAGTACGCAATATCCATATCCAATACCCATACATTCATCCAACAAAACATCCCAAATCACCATAACCTGTATCCCATCCTTATCCACGAATTAAGCCTTACTGAAAGTATTTTAGAAAATATAACACCCACTATAAAAAATAAAAGAGCAATAAATACCATAGGTACTATTTGGAAATATATCGCAGGATCTCCGGATCATGACGACTTTGAAATAGTAGCTAATAATATAAATGATCTAAATAAAAATAATAATAGACAAGTGTACGTGAACGAAGCTTTTAATAAAAGATTAAAAAACCTAACAGATATAGTAAATAAAATTTCAAATGTAATAAAAAAAGATGTATTATTAGAAAACGAAATAGTTATAAATTTACAAAATAGAGTAAGACTAGTTAAGGAAGAGCTAATAAATATCCAAAATGGAATTGAATGGGCAAGGCTTGGAATTATTAACCCATCCATATTAAATAAAAAAGAAATCGAAATTGCCACGAGTAAAGTTAGAGAAGAAAATATTGTTTTCGTAAGCCCCGAAGAGGCACTCCAATTTGCCAAAGTATCTATCTTATACAATACTAATAAAAAAATATTTTATTTAGTTAAGATTCCCTTAACGAAAAAGGAAACCTATGAAAATGTAATTTTAAGACCGGTAAAAAGGAAAAACTCTGTAATTAATCTAGAATTTAAGCAGATTTTAAAAAATGAAAAAACTATATATGGTATAAAAAACGATTGTGAAAAATATAATAATATAATAATTTGTAAAGAAAACCAAATAAAGAATATCTCGAATACCCAATGTATCCCTAATCTTATAAGTAGTCAAAATTCTACATGTGTAACGAGTAACGATCATCATATCCCTTTAATCGAAGAAATCGAGTCCGGCATTATCCTACTAAATAATTGTAACACATCCATTTATATTGATGATACGCGGAGAAATATATCTGGAACGCTTCTTATAAAATTTCATAATAGCACTATTAAAATTAGCGACAGAACTTTTAGTAATATAGAGGCCTCACCATTACAAATCATTCCCGCATTAATGCAGCCCGCTCCTTTTGAAAGCGACCATATTAATTTCCTATCACTTGAAGCTCTTAACGAATTACAGATTAATAATACGGAGGTAATTTCAACCATTCAGAAACGTTTGAGAATCGGAGGATGGTCAATCTCCATTATCCTCAGTCTAATTATCATTTCCATAGCATGTTTAAACTTTTTCTTTAAAAATAACAAAAAAATTGTCGTTTGGGAACCTCAAACTCCAAACACTAATAACGAGACTCATGCGACAATAACCTTGCAACGCTATGCTGAATCTCCTAAACCAATAGCATTAGAAGCCCCCATCAAACCACCAAGACTGAATAATATTCCATTTTTCTAAATGATTGAGGACAATCAATTTAAGAGGAGAAGAGTTAATAATTAATTAATTTATATTAACAAAAGTTCAATCTCCCCTGTCGCAATCCAATTGCTGACACAACTTCTCATATTTATTTTAAAATTCAATTCCCTCTGTCGCAATCCAATTGCTAACACATTTCCGTTGTTCCAAATTTAATTATTTACCTTTCTTAAAATATTTGCTAAAAGTGCTGATGACATGTCTGCATTGAATGCACCTAAAATAGCTCACGTTGCATTCAATGTGATGGTTGATACTCGACAGGTATAATATTAAGTAGATAATAAGTACAAAAATGTTAAGTTGTAAAAATAGAGCCCGAACAAGAAGACATAGTTTTCCGGCAGTAATTTAAACTAAATAATAAAAAGACATAATTGACATAGTCAGTCTTCTCTTTTAAAATAAATATATTTTATTTTTTATATAATAAAAGTTAATCAAATAAAGTTAAAGAAGACGTAGTCTTCTCTTTAAAACAAAATTAACAAGTGTTATATTAATTTATATAATGCATGAAACACATAGACGACAGCGGCTACACGACTACAGCCTGTCAAAAATAAAATACACACGTTTATATGAAAACGATTATTTTGACGCCAACACAGCTACACGGCTACATGTCAACTTTTGTGGCTGTAGTCAACTAAGGATAATTTCTATTTTTGTTGGCTACAAAACAAAAATAGTGTTGACAATATAACAAAATATGTAAAAGATATTAGTGCTAGAAATATTTTATTTTGTTGAAAAAATTAATCGCAATATGAAATGCTATAATAATTCCATTAATAATCAAAAGGGGTTAAATAAATTTATTTATTTATTTTTACGTTATAATAATGCATTATAAATAAGTAATTGTATATTTAACTCAAGTTTATATAGAATCATGCATGTTTTTCTATTTTAATAAAGTAAAAAAAATATAATTGGCACTACTGAAATAAAAATGCATTTGTATAAAAACAGCTGTTTATATTGTTGTTATATGTTGCTGTCGTTTTCAAAAAAAAAAAAAAAAATAAGTAGCTGACTACAGCAGCAGCCAGCAGCAATTGTAGTCGTGTGTTCGTGTAGCCGCTGTCGTCTATGTGTTTCATGCGTAACATGTAAAACATTATTTTTAAACTGTGATTCCCCTTTAGCTCATTTGTATGCATAAGCATACAATTTGAAAATAAGGAAAAATGCTTAAAATATTACGCGAACAAAAGAAATTTTACAAAAAAAAAAATTCATGTGAGTCCGATCACAGGGTAGATGTGTAAACACCTAGTAATTAAAGATGCTTTTGTGGCACTTTTTTGAAATCAAACGGAAAGCGTCATCTATGTATCAGCTGCAGGGGCTCTGCTAATATAAAAATATTTATTAGTTTTTCAAGTGGTTAATTTTTAATTTTTTATTTTTCGTTTTTCATTTTTATTTTTCATTCTTAATTTTCAATTTTTTATTTTTCATTTTCTTATTTTTCAATTTTCATTTTCATTTTTTATTTCTCATTTTTTATTTTTCATTTTTATTTTTCATTTTTTATTTTTCATTTTTCATTTTCTATTTTTCGTTTTTCATTTCTCATTTTTCATTTTTTATTTCTCATTTTCCATTTTTTTATTTTTCATTTTTAATTTTTCATATTTCAAAACTTTTTTATAACGCTATTCGCTCCCTCATTTTATCTCCAAACACTTCCTAATGAAATCGTGCCTTCATTTTTTCTCCAAATACTTTCCAATGAATTGTCCCTCCATTTTATCTCCAAACACTTCCTTTTTACTGTAATTCGTTTATTTTTTATTTTTATTTATTTATGTTTGATTAGCATTAATATTAAATGCAGTGATAATTGTGTTATTTATATGGAATAAATTAAAACGTTAAGAATACTTCTAAATGATTGAGGAAATTAATTATAAATGTATATAAAAAGTGAAGAAATATACTTCAGAAAACAGAGACAAAAAGATATTACATATCATAATATTTTCACCAATGCACACACCGATATAGTCTTACGTCTTACATCTTACATCTCACGCTGTTTTTGTGATAGTATTGTGAAATAGAACTTTACCCCCCTGCCCGTATAGATGTTTACACATCAAAAATCATGTGAGTCCGATCACAGGGGAGATGTGTAAACATCTGGTAATAAATAAAATGCAGAAAACAGCGACAAAAAGGTTATTACATATAATATTTTTTTCACCAAACAATTATGTGTCACCGATTTGTCTTAATGCTTACATGTTACGCGTAAGATCTTACGCTCACATATTACGCTGTTTTTGTGATTGTATTGTGAATTAGAAATTTACCCCCCTGCGCGTACAGATGTTTACACATAAAAAAGCTGGGCCTTTATACAAACGAAAACATATATTTTTCGATCTTTAAAAGTTCTGACTGGGCTTGTACGCAGAGTTTTTCTGCTAATTGTATTAAATATTCCGAAAATTTAAGTATCGAATTTAATCGTTAACAAGTTAGAGAATCCCATTACAACTAATTTATAAGTTATTCAATCAAATATTATTTTTTTTGTTAATTAAAAAATAATGATGCTATTTTTGGATTAGTTTTAGCTAACAAAAGTTTAACATTAAAGTAAGAAAGAAGGCGTTAGTACTCGAAATGATGTTAACATTGCTTTTTACTCTCCAATTAACAGCAGCTCTCTCATAAGCACAGAACTTTCCTTTACATTTATTTTTTTGGACTGTGAAAGAAAAAAAAAATACTTCCTGCTTATTTCGAATATGCACATTTACTTTGTAATCACCCTTTGAGTGAGTATCAAGTCACATTGCAACAGATGTTTTATGCCACAAAACAAAGCGAGTACAAAGGTCAATTCGCAAAGTGAAATAATTTATAATTTAAACGCACTTAATACCAACGGCAATTCTCAAAAACTTAAAATTTTAAAATCGAATGCTCAAATATTGAAATTTAATACTTTTGTTTTTTAAAAATATAAAATTTTTAAAAAATATATAGTAACACATAGATTTGTTAATGATGAAAACACAACTGCTGGATTATGGATTCTCTTTTTTTTTTGTTTTGCTTGATTGATACTTTTAAATATTACAACAAAAGTATAATTTTAGAAATTTTATGCATTTAGCTAACATTAAATATGACTAATTATTCAAAACTTATAAAGGAAAAAAGTAGCAATAACAAACACACAAAAATAAATATGAGACCAGAAGAACGCCCGCAAAACGACACACTAAAATATTTTTCCGTTATTTTCTTTTTTTTTTTTTGTATATTCTACTTAGACGTTGTATTTATTTTCAAATTTGTATATACAAATAAAATGAAAAAAAAAAAACAACTAACAACATAAAACACCCGTGAAAATTTACAAACAGTTTACGTACAGCGCGCCACGTTAAGATCACACGATCTAGCCGGTTTGATGTTTAAAATACTTCTGCTGATTGAAATGCAACACACAACGTCTGAGATTCTCACAAGTGCTAATCAAGCACCATAAGAAAGACTCTCCCTTTCTTTATGTAGCATAAGTTTTTATAGATTAAAGAGAATATTTACTCTTAATTTTCTTTATTTACATTTAATCGTATCCTTTTGTTTTCGTTTGATTGTTAAATATGTTGACTAAAACCACAGTGCTGTGTATTGGATTGGGCTCTTATATATTATTAACCACCGTCGTTATCCGTAACCGTTGCGGTTTTAACGAGTTACTAAGCTTTTTGCTACTGAAGTAGTACCGTTTTATAAACTTTTACTTTGTTAAAGAAAAATATTAAAAATAATATATATTTGTATATATACTGTTTACACACTTGTATTTAATCACAAAAAAAAAACGTTTATTTATTTACAGCCCACCATACTCAATATGATTCCACCGTTCATTCACTTCTTTTATTTAAGGCGGCTTTGTCGTCCCCATGATCATAAAAAACCATTATGTTTTTCTTGTTTTTGTTGTCGACTAATACATACTATTCAGATTTTAGTTGGAGTGTGAATTAAAAATACCACAACAACAACAACAACAAATGCAAATGTTTAAATATCCCCAAACAATGTTGTAGTCAGTCATATTTGCATGTGCGTACATTTTTTTAAATTTTACAAAACACAAAAAAAAGGAAAACGGATTTATCATATGGATACCCGCAAATATGTTTTTTTTTTGCAAATTGTCTTCCTATTTAATTTGACTAAGAACGTTTAATTTTAATTTCTTTGGCCCTATCAGTTGAAGTTCATAGAAATTTCAAATTAGTAATGACTTTTTCTAAAAAAGATTACATATTTTAACAATTTTTTTTTTGTTGTATCGCGATTAGATTACTCAATTTTAATGACTTAATAATCTTCTAATCACCTTACACGTAATTACTACTCATACTCGTATACTGATTAATTATGTCCACACATTGTGTATTTACTAAACTGCGAGTAGGAAGAAATCGATTTAGATTAAAAACATTTTGAATTTGCCATAAGCACGTTCCTGTATGATAATTTATGAAAAATTATAAACTACTTATAGACTCGAAATGATGTGATGCTAAAATTTAAAAATTATTTTAAAATGTGTACAGGGTGGACCATATAAGTTTCTGATTTTGATTTGACTATATATAAAAAACTCATAATTATTTTTTTTTTATTCACACTGAAATCGGATTCGTGCTTGCAACCGAATTTGTTGCCAACCGAATTTTGGTAGTTCCATGTATTATTATTGAATTATATGTTGTGATTATTGAATTATATGAACGATACTGCAATAATTTGGTAATACTGCAATAATTTGGTAAATGCATTTGATATGATGCATTAAGGTGATGCAATGGAACTTTTAATTTCAATTATTCACCCCTGTTCTTGAAACCACTATCACAAAAAAAAAACTCGTAAATGAAAAAAATCTTAAATCTATGAGTTTTTTGCTGTTCCTAATTTCAATAAGAATATTTTTTCTCGTTTTAATTCACATAGAAAAGGCTTTGTGAAATCAAAACAAATGCCCTTTTTTCTACTAAGCAGGTCTTAAGAGATAAAACTAATTGATATTTAAACTCTAACATGTTTTTTTATTGAACCTTGTCATTATTTTAAAAAATTAGACATTAATTTTATGAAAAAAAAACGATTTTAAAAAACGTCTACATTTTGCGCTGATTTAAAAAAAAAATCGTAATAAGTGGTCGATGTTAATAAAACACACTTTTTGCGATGATGCTGTTCTATAACTAAAATAAAAACTTTTTATTTACACAATCTATTTTCCATTATAATTTTTTCAATTATAACATAGATTCTTTATGCACTAATTATTGCAAATAAAGGAATTAAAAAAAATTTTTCATCGAGTCACATATTTTTATTTTTTTGCATATGTTCGAAACAGTAGTGATACCAGTCAAATCCAATTTATTTGAATATCGAAATTTTTTTTGGTGATGCCTAACATTTTAAAAATAGAAAATTCATTTTTAATTGAATGAAATTGAAGAGCAAAAACAATTAAATGAACAAATAAGTTGTTATTTTAAAAGAAAATATTTTTCTTTATACTTTTTCTATAAACTTAAGAAAAAAACATGCACAAAATACTTAAAAGTTTTTTGTGAAACTGAATAAAGAACCATATGGCACCTCGGTTTCTAGATAACATATGTTCTTAACTCAAACATATGGTTCTTAATTCAAACATATGTTTCCATTAAATAAATAAAAAAAGTGGTTTCAAGAAACCCAAAATTTCAATTTCATGTGATTTTAAATTCACTCTTATTCAAATAACAACGTTTCAAGAACAGGGCTGATTGATTACTGATTTGTATTACACAAATGAAATTAGGATTATCCATTTGTAAATTCCAAATTAAATTAAGATCTTTCAATTGAAATTGAAAAAATTCCAAATGAATTTGAGATTTTTGACTTGAAATTGGGAAAATTTCAAATGAAATTGATATTTTCCATTCGAAATTGAGAAACTTTCAATTGAAATTGAGATTTTTCATTTGAAATTTGAAATATTTCAAATTAAATAGAGAATTTTTCATTTGCTATTGCGAAAATTACAAATAAAATTGAGAAAATAACAATTTTTTTTTAATTTTTTGGTGAAGATTAAATTAAAATTTGTTATTGAAAATTGGTGAAAAAATTAAATTGAAATTGTGATTATGATTATAGGAAATGTGATTGATTACAGTGCGGAACAAAAAAAAATAAAAAAATCTGCGGCATTTATTTTGTTAATGCTTTTTGTAAAGACTTGTATTAGACATACACACTACGCATTTGCTTTTTTTGGATTGACTCTGGCTTTCGGGATAAACCGCTATTTAAAAAATGAAGGAGACTTCACCACATATTTTAGCATAACTCAAGAACGCTTCGTCCTATTTGGTTAAATAAAAAAATATGAAAAGCCACAGCTAAATTACCTCCAAGTTATGTCTACACTATTTTTTAATTAGGGCAATAGTTTCGGCAATATTCTTAAAGTTTTCCCGACAAAAACATTTTATTGATGTAAAATTTAAATATTTTTGTTGTTTTCAAATTCATAAAAAATCAAAAACATCAAAATTGTTCTTTTTTAATTTACAAGTTTTGATTTAATTTACAATTTAGTGATGGTATCTCATTTTGATAAAAAATTTCTAAATAAAATTTTGTATGGGATTTCCATCAAGAGCAAACATTACTGCAGAAAATGTTAAAATGGTAATCAATGTTACCCAATTTTACTGGATTACTGTAAAATTGTAATTAAAGCTTTAACTTGTTAAATGTATTATTATGATTTTTTTCTTCAATTCTGTATAAGACTAATGTGCTGATACCAATATGTATTGAAAAAATATTTTTATTAATATCCTTTATAATAACGATGTTCATCTAATAATTAAAAAAAAAAAATTACAAAAAATTTTTTCCTGTAAGGTTTTTTGTGATGGTTGTGCTCCGGATAATCTGTTATTAAAGTCCAACAGTGTTCTGCCAGCGTGTGGCGATCCCATCGACCTTGGTATCATTCTTCCATTATCCTGATTTCCTGGTGGAACCGTTCTAAACTAAACTGAAATACAAATCAATGAATATGTATCTATAAAAAGAGAAACATAACAAGTGTTTTATTGCAAAGTATGAACAATTAATATGTAATCAAATTGATTCTCAACACTTTAAACTCAGAGTAATCCAGTAAATTTGGGTAATATTGAACAAAATTTAATCTAGAAATTTTTATCAAAATGAGATACCATCACTAAATTGTAAATTAAATCAAAACTTGTTAATCGATTTTAATTAAACATGGCTTGGTTTTATTTGCAACATTTTAATGTTCACACTACGATATTTTGAGGTGTTTTAGCTCATGTTTTGCAAAACAAAACACAGTCGTTCACACTTGATTTAGTGTGTTTAAGTTAAACATTTCAGCAAATTGAACAGCTGTTTCCAAAATAAAAAACAATTGAAAAGTTATAAAATTTTGAAAATTGATAAAAAATAATATCATTAAATTGGCGGCCAACTACTTAAATTATATTAATGATGAAATTATCAATATAGATGCGTTATTTTCATTTTTGTATTGTATTTTGTATTGTATTTTTTTGATTGTAATGCCACTTTAATAGTAATGTTAAAAAAACAAGGATGCCAACTTGGCAAACATGAGTAATATTGCACTGAACATGCGCAAAGTTAAATACAACTCTGTCATATTTTCGGTTTTTGAGGTATTTAAGATTTAAACATCTCAATTGAGATGTTTAGCCAACGAAAAAATGTATGGGAAAACATCTCAATTTGACTTGTTTATCACATAAACACTAAACACTTCGCTAAACACTTAAGTGTGAACGCCATATAAGATTTAAAATGAGCAATTTTGATGTTTTTGATTTTTTATGAATTTTAAAACAACAAAAATATTTAAATTTATGAAAATTGCCGAAACTATTGCCCTAATTAAAAAATTGTGTAGATATTACTTGGAGGTAATTTAGCTGTGGATTTTCATATTTTTTATTTAACCAAATCGGACTTAAGTTATGCTAAAATATGTGGTGAAGCCAAAATTGCGAATGGATCGACTCCAGCTCTCAGAAAGTAGAGCTAACAGGTCTCCCATGGAACGATTTCTACAGAAGCCATATTGACGATCATTAAGAAGTGAGTTGGCCTCTAGGTAGTTCGCAAGATGGAAATTGATCATGCTCTCCATCACCTTTGAGAGCTCAGAGCAGATTGCAATTGGACGGTAAATTTCAGGGTTATTAGCCGCACCCTTTTTAGGGATTGGTTGAACATTAGCAACTTTCCAGCAAGAGGGAAAGACTCCCGCACGGTACGAAAGGCTGAAAAGGTTTGCCAATGGACTGGCTAGCGTCGAAGAGCACTGTTTCAGCACCAGTGCTGGTATACCATCCGGTCCCGGAGACTTATTAATATTGAGATCCGAAAGAACATTTTTAACTGCACGTGCTCGGAATAATATTTTAGGCATAGTACAAGATACTCTTTCGAGTTCGGGCAGTGGTTGATCGCTATCCGGCAAAAATGAATTTTTTGCAAAAAGTTCAGCTAAAAGGTTAGCATTATCAACCGGGTCAGTGAATATTTCGTCATTCATTAAAAGAGTTGGGATAGCAGAACTAGCATTATTCTTTACCCTTTCAACAAATGACCAAAAGCTCTTGCTGCCCCAAATAGCAGAAAGAATTTTATTACGAAGACGCTGATCGTGAAGAAGCTTTTCGCACCTTAGTACTTCAGCACATTCGTTTCTCGCCTGTTTGCGTAGCAGTTCAGTGATGGAATTTTTATTTTCACGCCAAAGTCTGAATGCTTCCCCTCTGGATCTGATTGCATCTCTGCAAGTCTATCAAGATTTTTGATTAGGTTTAGCCGAAATGTACTTTGATGGAATAAATAATTTCGTACCAAGCACTATTATTTTTTCCACCATTATCGCTGCAGCGTCAATATTATTGTCCAGGAAACAAATTTTCCAGATGAAATGCTTGAAGAAATCGTTGAGCTCGGCCCAACGAGCCTTTTCGTAAATAAAAGCTGAGCATTTCATAGCTGGTGTTGAAACACTATGAAGTACAGAGTACGAAAAAAATGCGGAAATGGTGTAGTGGTCCGAATTACCGAGAGGGGCAAGAATTTTCACTTCATACTTGTCAGGGTGTGAAGTTAGAAAATGGCTGAGAATATTTTGTCTTTACCCTTCAGTGCATGGAATGTGCGTTGGTTCATTCACTAGTTGCACTAAGTGGTTATGCGCGGCGAAAAGCTCAACGTAACGGCCTTCGGGAGTTGTTTGACTCAATGGTGAAGCCAAGAAGAGTTGTGCATATTGAAATCGCCGACAACTACGATTTCGCTATTCGGGCAACTCTCTTATATTTTAGTTATAGATTCAGAAAGGGCATCGAAGCCATTATAGGTATGTTCCCTTTCTATGTTTGGGCTTCTGTATAGAAAGCCGAAATGCAAAATGTGTGACCCTCTAGCGTAAAATATGACTCATCATCCATGATGCAATTATGTTGTTCTTGGCGTAAAATTCATTTTTGACTAAACTTCTTAATCGTTTTCATTGGGTAATTTCTTGCGCTTCGGAAACAGTCCGCTTATTCTTCCTGGACCTTTTCTGTATTCCCATATCATTGAGGTACCTTTTTACTGTTTTTCCATCACAATGAAACTTTTTTCCAAGCTCTCTATACGACTTAGCGATCTCACCTTCAGTAACTTTTCTGAGCTAAGATCTCTTCGATGACTCGGCCAAACTGCACTTTCTTCCGGAGCCACGCTTTCTCTTTGTGGTTTTTCTAGTTTTGTACCTAGCCAGTATTATAATACCACACACCGATTTTCTCCTTGCTCTACAAAATTTCAATTTCAGAAGTATTCCAATTAGTATGATTATTGAAAAATTTACAAATTGTTTCTCGGCGTTGTTCTTCTTTTGTCAAAATTTTAAAATAATTAAATGTCAAATTATTGATAAAATTGTCAAAGCAACAAGAGAAAACATGTGGTTATTCAAATATAACGGTAAAAAATTAATAGCTTCAGTACATTGTTTTTCCAGCGTTGCAAAATCTGTTGCAATTGTATTCTGCATACGTTAGTCAAAAGCTGTGAGTTCTCCAAATTCTTTTTCAATCGTAATGCCATTTGCATTATGAACATATATGTATGTATTCGAAGTATTTTCACATACAGATTGCCTGTATTGTTTTTGTCCAGAAGAACCATCAAACCCTCATTTGCAAAAAGGCATTAACTTGCAGTTTCCATATTTCTTCAACTGATTAAGTAGAGATTGTAATTGTACCTCTGCCGAAATTAGCATGATTGAAGAAGTGTCCTTTGATGGCAATCAGTTCTTTTTAGCAGCCGTTATGTTAAGATATGAGGGATACAGATTTGGGCCTTTTACAATCGCAGTCATCTGAGCTGACTTTATTAATTTCAAATCCAGAAAAAATGCTAATATCTCTTCATTTGAGAACTGTTTTTCATTGCTTGAATTTGGAATATTTTAAAATTATATGCTTTCAAACTAATTACAAATTTATCACACCATTTCATACTAATCGGAAGAAAATTAGTTTCATTTATATAATAATTATATTTGAATAATTTTATTAAAATTAAAAAGTGTTCTAAGGACGGATTCATACGGGCACCAAAGTACATATATAAAGTGTTAAAGAAGGCACTTTCATCTTTGCCTGGGTTGTGTACATTACTTGATCCCTTTTAATCCCCATAAGTTCTATTCGTCTAAAATTCAAATTTGAGAAAACTATATTGTTTTAAAAAATATTTCATAACATCAAACCTGCAGATTCCAGCCCTCGAAATTCGAGTGCAAATTCTAGGAAATATTATTTTTTCAAATCACAAATCAACCAATTCACAAATTAACACAAAAAACAAACTCATTTTTATTACAAACACATTAACAAATTTAATAAACACACACATAGCATTGTATAATTTTATGTATGTATTAGTAGCAACTTTAAATGCAATTTACTCCAAATAAAGGAAAAAATTTTAAAATCTGTAAATCTGCAAAACGGCTGAAAAGAAATACCTTTCATATAATATACGTTTGGTCAAAATCGGGATAAAATGGTAGAACAAAACATCGGTCACAAGAAATCGCATAACCTATTAATATTATAGATATACCATTTTTTCAAAAAATACAATCCTAAAAACGTGATAGTTCGTAGGGAGTGATAATTTGTTTTGTATTAAATTATAATAATTACAGAATGGTTTGACAAGATTCTTTCCTTAGTTCTGAGATGTTTGCTATTAAATGGTGACAACAAAAAATTTAGGTTCGGGCCAAATAAAATCAAATCTTGAGCCACTGTGCGACGGCCTTCTCAAAAAAAAAACAAAAAAATTAGAATTGTAAAAATGCCAAATAATGTGTAAGCAGTGTTGACGGCGTTTAATTGTTTTTTATCATTCAAGATATTCGAGCTTTTAGATAACATGAACTCAACATATCAAATTCAACAACAAAAAAATAAAAAACATTTCAATATTTGAGTGAGTTACACTTTGTCAATTGAATCAATTGGATATTAAACTCGTGGCCTTAACGACGTTCTATGTGAAAAACAAAAGGGAATCGATAAATATATTTTAAGCAAGAAAACGGTGTGAGCAGATCCTTTAAGGATTTGAAATTGCAATTTACCAAGAGCTTCTGTCAATTGTTGTCATAGCATTGCTTGAGCTTTACGGTTTTTGCTTAAAAAGGATATACTTTGGATAAAAAGGATACAAATACAAACTGCAAGGATGGGTGTATGTTTATATTATTAACAATAAATCTACAACTTAATAAAGTGCAAAATTTACTTACATAAAAGATCAATAAAACAAAGATCTCTCATAATAAAAAAAAATATATTAATACGGATATTTTGTGATGTGAAAATTGAAAAGAATAGTGATCCAGATACTTCGTGTATGTGTTTTTTTAGGCAATGAAACAAAATGAGTAAAATTTGAAAAATTATATAAAAAAAATTTGTGCCCCAAAGTTACTGAGGATTATAGGATTTCTATATAAATATAAAAAAATAAGCAAAAAGAAATCAAACACAATGTGATTTTTAAAAAATGTGTTTCTTAATTTTCTAAAAAAAAAACTTTACATTACGCTTTATTCCTGCTAAACAAAAAAATAAATGTGTTCCGATATCTTCAAAACAACCCGATATGACATTTTTTTTTTTAAATTTTTGGGATCACTTGCCTTGGAATTGTTTTAATATCAAATAAATTTTGTTGTTTAATTATACAAATTACACAAAAAAATTAATGTAAAGCCAATTTGTTATCGGACACTTTGGGATATCGGCGTTTTTCGCTTTTGTACTAGAATTTGGAGATATTGACAAATACGTAATCTTAGGTTTAATACTCTTTCAATTTTGTAATCATAAAAAAATTATTACGAGTATATTTTATTATACCCTATACCACTATGTGGTTTGGGTATAATGACTTTGTGCTGCTGTTTGTAACAACCAAAAATATTTGACCTAGACCCATCTTTAATTATACCGATCGAATCAGAATCACTTTCTGAGTTGATTTAACAATGTCCGTCCGTCCGTCTGTGTGTCCATGTAAAGCTTGTAATCAAACTGCAGGTCGCAAATATGAATATATTTTGATGAAATTTGGTATATAAGCTTTTATCGGCCATGGGATGAACGCTATTGAAATTGGTGAGAATCGGTCCATGTTCAGACCTAGCCCCCATACAAATTACCCATATGAAATCGACATAAATTGCCATAAGATCCAAATTGTCATATAGATCTTACTCAAATTGGGTTTGTATGCGTTCATTACATCCACTAATGAGTAGTCCAAAAATGATCCCTTTGACCCCATATGGAGCTGCTTCCCGATCTTCACTTAAATCTATTAAAAAACAAAAATATTGCACTGATTCTTCTCAAATTTTGTTTCTACATATTTTTGCAAAATACAAGAGACTTTACCAAACATGATCAGGATCGGTCCATTTTTGGACCTAGTCCCTTTATAGATATAGCATCCGATATGAACTTTTTCATATCTGCAGCCAAAAAAATTAATAAAAATCCCACTCAAATTTGGTTTTTGCTTATTTTCAATGTCCAGTTAGTTGGGCCTAGAGATAGGGTTTCTAAACGCATGGTATAGGGTATCGTATAGTCGGTCTAGACCGACTATAATTTTCTTACTTGTTTATATTGTATAATTGAATCATTTGACTTATTAATAACACTTGTATAATTTTAAGGAAGATTTTATTTGTTTTAACATTAATATTTGATAAATCGATACAATAGCATGCGTTCGCCTTTTTTTGAAAATTATTTCTGTATGCAAACAATTTTTTAATTGAATTATTTCAATTTTTAACTAAGGGAAAATAATTGTCACTACGGACATTTTTAAATTTGAATTAACACAATACAAATTTAAAATTATGTCGTATAAATAATTTGATTTTAGTAAAAAATTAATTTGTTTCAATTTTTGGATTATTGGCTTGAATTTACTAAAAATGTGCAATTACTCTTAATTCGATCAATTGAAGTAAAATTAACGAAAGTCTTACTTTTTGTAACCGGATTTACAATTTTCGTAATAGATGCCAATGAATAAAATTACTGGAAATTATAAAATTTTTTTTTTGTAAGTGTACTAGCGTGTTTCAATGCAAGTCGGCACGTGTTCCCGAGGTCCCAGATAATGATTTTTTTTACATTTGTTTTAACATCATACGAAAAAAATTAAGGGGGTATGCGATTTTTTGGGGCACCTTAATGTACCAATATATATTTTTTTTTTCTTTGTGAAAATGGGACTTACTTTTATTTATGAAAAAATATAGCGATTTTTTGAAATATTATTATTTTTTCATCTTTTTATGAATGTAAAAGTATGTAGCTATTTACATATATAAAAAAAACTTTATTTTAAACACTATAATTTTTTTCGGTTTTTCAAATCCGATCTCTGTTTAGTGAAAAATTAAAAATAATACAGTTTTCAGTTAATAAAATCCGGTCTCTGTTTCATATTTCACTTTTTAAAATTTCTTCTTCAGGGATTTTATATACATTTACACTTCACTACATCCATTGTAACCGAAATAAATAAACTGGAAATACGTTTTTTAGAAAATCATTTTATTTATTTTTGGCGATTCGGATTTGGTCGATTTTTGTTTTTGCGATTTTAGTTTTTGGCGATTTTTTATTCTGGCGATTTTTGCTTTTGGCGATTATTTTTTTTCGCGGTTTTTGGTTTTGGTAGTTTTTGATTTTGGCGAGATATGATATTCGCGATTTTCGGCTCGCCGATTTTTTACTTTGGCGATCTGCTATTTTTGATTTTAGCGATTTTTATTTTTTGCGTTATGTTATGGCTTATGCGTTTTATGTTTTTGTGATTTTTAATTTTGGCGACTTTTTATTTTGGCGATTTTTCTTATTCGCGATTTTCGGTTTTGGCGATTTTTAGTTTTGGCGATTTTTTTATTTGCGATTTTCGGTTTTGGCGATTTTTGACTATGAAGATTATTGTGATTTTTGGTTTTGGCGATTTTTGATTTTAGCTATTTTTGGTATTCGCGATTTTCTGTATTCGCGATTTTTGATTTTGGTGATTCTACCCATATATTTCACGACCATAGGTAATTAATGTACTTGTCAAAATTTTCAAGACTGTCATTTTTATAGTACTTCATATTTTTTTTTGTATAGGTGTCAAGCCCATTGGCCCGATATCGCCCATTTTTTGTCCGACTACTCTCATTAATAACTCATGAACTCTGAAAGAGTTCCAAGGCTTTATCTATTATGGTACTCCAGTTATGTGACATAAATATTTGCTTTGTATAGGGGAGCCAGGCCTACTACTCCGATCCCGCCCAATATTTTCGCATCTCTTTAAATTAGTTTAATATGTACATTAGGGTAGCCCTTCACAACACGGAGGGGATAAAAGTGTTCGAATTTAAAGTCTCGGCACCTAGAAATATGCGAATAGCAAAAAAACTGAAAAATACAAAGTTTAAGGTCAATCAAAAAATATTAGAGGTGCCTCAACGCGACTGAAAATTTAAAGTGTGTTTATATGGGGAAAATACGACTTTTTCAGTTTTTACGAAAATATCGTTCCATAGTTTAATTTTTTCGACAAGTTGTTATATGAATCGATATCAATACTAATTTATCTTTTAAAAACGCTACATAACTTTAAAATCGCATAAAAACTCGCCAAGAAATAACAAATGCCCCAGACCACTTTTGTGCCAAAAAAAAACTCTAGATCATGAAATGTGATGAACATTTTTTCAACTTTAATACATTGATTAAAGCCATATTTTTTTTTCTGTCTCTATACCTGTTAGTACTCAGATATGAAGTATTGTTTTATTAACACGTTGTTAACCTATTGCGAAATGAGACCCAAAATGGAAAATTTTTTGATAAAATTTTTATAAAATTTTTTAAGTTTTAAAAAATTTTCTTAAACAAAATTAAAAAAAAAAATGGATCTGACACTTAAATGTTTTGTTAAATATATGTTAGAGATTAACTGTCAGAATTTTTTTACAAAGAATTTTTTTTTCCGGATTTCGAAACAATTACTTTTTTGTGAAATATTCAGTAAATGTACTCTTTCTAAATACTTTGTATCAAAAAATTATCAGTTTTCTACTTTTAAATGTTATATTTTATCTTAAGAGCCTAGGGTTTCTGAAAAAGTTAATATGACCCCATTAACCCTTTTGACTTGAGGTCGTATATGACCAAACTTTGAATTTGGCATATTTCAAAAAATTAATTTTTCTAGGAAACTAGATGAAACCCTTACTATGGGTTGATAACTAAAAATTTGCTATATATTAATATTAACATTAAAGTAAATATTTCAAAACGATCGGTCCAGTGGTGTAGTCTCCTATAAACCACAAGCAAACAAACGTACAAACATACAAAACTCCATTTTTATATATAAGATATATCTATAATGTTAATAGGCTAGGCGATTTCTTGTGACTGATGTTTTGTTCTACCATTTTATCCCGATGTTGACCAAACGTTTATTATTTGAAAGGTATTTCCTTTTACCCGATTTTCAGATTTACAGATTTTTAAATTTTTTCCTTTATTTTGAGTAAATTGCATTTAAAGTTGCTACTAAAAAATGCATAAAATTATACAATGCTATGTGTGTGTTTATTAAATTTGTTAATGTGTTTGTAATAAAAATGAGTTTGTTTTTTGTGTTGATTTGTGAATTGGCTATAATTGATTAGCATACTTTTAGGGTCTGTATTTAATGAAAAAATACAATTTCTTAGAATTTGTGCCCGGATTTCGAGGGCTGGAATCTGCTAGTGTATACAAATACGTATATAAGTACATATGAACATACGAGTACATATGTACATTTTTTTTGGGGAAAATTAAGTTTATTTTTTTTACAAATTTACTTAAAACAACTAAGTATAGACTTTTTTCTCAGTTCTACGGTTTTTCTATACTGGAAATCTTTTAAAATTAAAAAAAAAATTGTCTTAATATGTTAAAATTTCTATTTAAAATTATTATTATACTGACGTGCCGTGTATAAAAAAGTATGAGTAACTATCGCTTTGTCCAAAACAACATTTAAATAATTGGCGAAAAAGAGAATAGTATCTTTATAAGTTTACAATATCGATAATAAAGAAATAAATCGATACAATAAACAATTAGCGGGTCTCTTTCATTTGTGAATTTTTTTTCTTCAGAAAGACAATATACGGTAAATAAAATTTGTTCATTAAATCATAAATATTTTTACCTAATCAGCTTTAGTTAATTAATGGTTGGTGGAGTCTTAGTTCCCGATTTTAACTTATTTATTTTTTTTTTTATAACAATGATACATATTTCTTACTTTCTTTACTGTTTTTTTTTTTTTTATTTAAATGAATTAAGCTTGAGACATTTTGGAAGCTAATTGTTTATGTATATTTGAATATTTGCAAAAATATTATTTCTATAATCAACAACAAAAAACACAACTAATTAAGGAAGTTTTGATGAATAATAGGATTTAAGGATCAGCGAACAAAATTTAAACTTTCAATTGAGAAAAAAAAATCGACCTTTAAATTTCGAAACCATTATCTCTACATGATTTTGAAAAACATAGGAATTATTATTATTTTTATTTTCTTTATATCTTTGGCTGGGCTGTACATTGACCAAGTAAATAGTTTACATTAATTTCATAATAAAAATTCTAATCGAATTTGTAAAAGTTATAAACTAACGGCAATAGCAATTGGATAACGAAAGCCATAAAATGTATTTTTTAAAAACGTTACGATAAAAAAAAATTTCCGATTGTGAACTGTATAACACTAGTCTACAATGTTTTTGCACCAAAATTTTAAACATCTAAATATTGAGGACCTTCTTCTGGACTAAATATTTTTTAACTCATATTTTATGAAATTTTAAAAACACTGGAAATGTTCACTTAAATTTTTCCCTATAAGATATCGTCCGCAAGAATTGGATTTCGAGGCAAACATATTACACAAGGGAACAAGGTTTTTGTTGATTAAGAACTGAATGTTGTTTTTAAGGTTATTTGGAGCGGCGAATTCAAATCTGCACTAGGTCTTTTTCTATCGGCTCGCCATTTCGCGATATACCGTTATGTCCAAAATTGAGGCACTTCCACTACATATATTGGAATAACATGAAAACGTTCACCATATTGAGTTAAAAAAAATCCAAAACTCATCAACAATATTTTCTTTAAATTTGTCCAGTAGTTTCAGAGATATCGTTGAAGTTTTTGAAAAAAAGAACACTTAAAAAAAATATTCGATTACTACCTGTAACTTAAAAATGCGAGCTGATGGTGAAGAATGGAGAGTAGATTTGAAATCAGCGCCTTCAAATTAGTAAAAAATTGCAATAAAGTTCCAGTCAACACCAAAATATGAAGTTCAATTTTGCTCCCTTGTGTTATCAAAGAAATTACAAAAATAAATACATCAAATTTTGTAAACAAGACTATAAATATTAACCCTCAATCTTACAGAACAAATCGAAATATCACATTGATGTCGACTTTGAAGTTCCGAAGAAGATAAGCTGGTATTATGCTCCCTTATTCGCTATCTTTTGGTTAATACTCTACTTGGCTCTAGTGGTTACACAAATTAATCATTTACCCAATGCTCTCAAACGTAAAGATGAAACAGCATATCCTGATCGTTTTATTGCCGAACGTGCTGAATTATTGTTACTGAACTTGACTGCCATTGGACCCAAAGTGGTGGGTAGTGTGGCAAATGAAGTGACAGCCGTGGCGTTTCTTACAAACGAAATTGCCAAGGTCCAAGCACAAGCTAGTGATTATTTTCAGTTCGATTTAGATGTACAAGAGGCTACCGGTAATTTTATGCATTGGTCTATGGTCAATATGTATCAGTCCGTACAAAATGTAGTGGTTAAATTGAGCGGCAACGATTCGACTAGTGATAATTACTTGCTAATCAATAGTCATTATGATAGTGTACCTGGTAGTCTGGGAGCTAGTGATGCTGGTTCCATGATTACTGTTATGTTGGAGGTTATGAGGGTCATAGCCAAATCAGAGGGCCCTTTGAAACATCCCATTGTGTTTTTATTTAACGGTGCCGAAGAAAATCCTTTACAAGCTTCTCATGCTTTTATAACACAGCATAAATGGGCCAAAAACTGCAAGTAAGTTTTCAAGTAAATTGCAAAAATAAGGACTGTACATTAGGCATATAACAAATGTTGACGAAAAATTTGGCATACCACCACGTGGTGGCAAATATTGTACAAGTAATGAATATCACTTTTTTAGGTGATTTCGGTTCAAAAACGTTCCGCGCAAAAATGGATTTCTAAAAAAGTCAGATTTTTTTTTTAATATTTTTTAATTTTTTTTTAATATTTTTATTTTTAAATTTTTGTCAATTGTTATATGAAATAAGTTTTAAGTTTAAAGTATGTGATGATTTACACAATGGTAAAATGTCTTGCACAATTTTAATTGCACGCTCTGCGCAGATGTTACTTCGCTGAACTTCCTCAAAGCTGATGGTTTATTTACCCAATGTCTGAGAAAACATTCATTTGCTTTTGTGAAGCCGGCCAATGATTTCTGTAGTGTGGCGAAATTATTTTTGTTGAAAGTATGATCGGAAAACCAGATTTCGCTTCAAGCACCGCACACAAACTTACAAATAGGATATAATTGCAAACGATATTCAGGAATAAGTATAAAGGCTAAAAGTGCCAAAATAGCTCTAGAATTCCAACGGGCATTACTGAGTGCTGGTATTGCTTTAAATTTTATGTAGGGAAAACGTTCATTTTTCTCGAAGTATTTAAAAGCTTCGACCAATTCATATAAGTATTGCATGTCATTTCGCCATTTAATGCTTTTAACCTTAATACAGTCTTTATTTTGTTCATACTCTTTTTTTAGATCATCGTAATTCTCTATTAAATTTGGAATAAAATTGTATGAAATATTGGGCGATGATGTTTTTCCCTCTAAAAGCTCATCCATGACATGTTTTAACATCAAATCTAGCACATGATGTTGACAACCAATATACTGTGGAGCGGGCAATGAAAAGGATTTCAAAAATTTTGTAGGCGAGTGACAACACCATGGTGTCTGCCAGTATTCACACTGGTTGTATCGCAAATTATCATTTTAATTGATTCCAACAAGTCGAAATCACATAATAATTCTTTTATTCCGTGAAATATCGTCGACGCTTTTCCATCATTCAGAACTAGTACAACTAATTTTACTTCCCTAGAAGCATTTTTCAGTACTACGACCTGATATTCCTTCTTTCCAATTTTTTTCCCGTCAAAATGCAAGCACCAGTTTTGATTTTTAAGACTGTTTTTCAACAGTTTTTTCTTTTGTTCGGCATTTTTGGTGTAAGCTTTGTAAATTCCAGGTTGGGATGGCGACAATATCTCTACACCAGATTCAGAAAACTCTTTACATATTTTTGCGGCCTTTCTAGTGCTAACGTTTGCATTCATAACTAAATTTACAGCTGGTTTCATAGGCTTCTTTTTTTGTAATAGGCTGGCAGGTGGTTTGAAGGTAATATCATCATCTGATGACACCTGATCATCGTCCATTATGGTTGGAAGTTTGTATTCATCATCCAACGGCACATTATCGGTTTTAGATATTGAAATGGGGAAATGCTCCGATTCGTGTGATTGTTGCTCTTCGTTGTTTGAAGTTATATCAAAAATTTTATTAAAACTATATTTATTACGGCGTTTTAAAAAGTTTTAGTACGACTTTATTAATCTTTCCACATTTCTTTTAATAGACCTTAAGGAAAGTGTTTTAAAATTGAGTTTCTTCCACAAAACTGAAAGTTTACTAACGATAATTTGTGTTCTTCTTTTCTTACACTTTATTCCTTTCCAAGGCTATTAAATCTTCCAATAACAAACTTTTCTTTGGGCTTTTTACATAATTCGAACAATGGAATGTCCACATTTTTTATACATTGTGTATTGCTGGCTAAATTTTCTTTCCACGTATTACAATACTTTTCAACATTTTTAGCACTTGTCTTAAACATTTTTACACAAACAATATTTAATTATCCCGATAAAAACAGATTTGAAATATTTATTTCAATTTCTAAATTGAATGATAAAACAAATGTGCTTAAGATCACACAACTGAAGTAAAACTTCTTTAGCTCCATCTGTGTATTTATATATATAGGGTTGCCAACTAACACATAATACATACATTTTTCGCAAGATTTTACAATTTTCCTAAATTAAACATACTTGGTAACCCTTAAGGTGACTTTGTTACGTCATCTAACGGGAAATCATTCAACTATCGTAATCTTTCTTTTATCATTCTTGCATAGAGAACATTAAATAAAAGAGAAGAAGTATGTAACTACGCTCTCGTCTCGTCAGATGTAAAGACATTGTCGCGCGCACAGCTGTGTTATTATTATTTGACTATGCGAGTTCTTGAATAACTTGCTTTTTCTTTTTTAAATTTTTTAATATTGAATCAGAATTTTCTAAAGAAAAATTAGTTTGGGATGGGGCACTTCCCTTGGGTCCATTAAAAGGCGTTTGGAATAATAGGAAGATTATTAGTTAAATATATATCTATTATTATGAAGAAAAACGTGTACACTGTACAAAACTTTTTTTGTTTTTTTCAACAGTTCTGATAAAAAAGTAATTTCGTTTTGCGCGGAAACTTTTTTGCAATTTCGCAAAAAAAAAATAATGGGGGTTCATACTTTTTTATGCTCTATTCGACTATGGTATGCCGTTTTTCGTATTTGCAAAAATTGTAAAAAGTTATATGCCTACTGTACATACTAAAATATCTGTATAACATTTCCTTATGAAAATTTTTATAAACAAAAGTAGGAGAATAAACACAACCAGACTGGTGCGGGACGTTTTTCCGTTGCTGAAAAAATTAAACAAAACAACGACTTATTGCGTAACTTTTTTTTTTATTAAGTTTTCTAGTTATAATTGTTTAAAAACTTAAATTCTTTTCTTTTTTCGTTAATATCTATTTGGTGTAAGTAGAATTAATGAATAATATAAAATTTCAATTTATTTTTTTTTTCGAAATAATTTATTTTTTCAAAAATTTTCATAAACATCAAAAACATATTTACAAAATTTCTATACACCACAGCAATTTTGGGGGGGAAAATGTGGCAACATTAGAGAGAGAATGAAAGTTGAAATATGAGAAATTACGCAACGAAAAGAAAATAAGTTTATAGTGCGTTTACATCTAAGCAAAATCTAGTATATAAGAGATTTCGAGCGAAATCTAGCTCATTTTTACTAGATTTCCCATACAAAACTAAATCTAGCTCGTTACTAGATTTGTGCAAAATCTCCACAATCTTTTCAAACTTGGGCACTACCAAATGATACTACTGTGTTTTTTAAATATTGTATTAGAAAATTACAACGCAGTGACTGAAAAACTGATATTTAAAAACAAATGCAAATAAGTTGAATAAAAAGGAAATAAAATATTAATTATTAACAAAAAAAAAAATTACGAATCTATAATAAACAAATATTTAGTAATTGAAAAGTTGTATTTTTTTATGCTGACATGTTCCCATTCCAAACTGCTAAATAATAATTGTGGAAAATGAATTTGTTTTTGCTGTTCAAACAATCTGTTCCTTTTTAAAATTTAAAATATTTCCTTTTTCCTATTGTTTTGTTTATTTTTGGTATTTCTAGTTTATATTTTTTTTTAATCAGCTGTTTATTGTTGTGAAAACAAAATCTCACAAAATGTCAAAAAAGTTAGATGTAAACGGTATAGATTTTGAAATAGATTTCAACTAAAATCTACTAGATTTTCCTCAGATGTAAACGCACTATTAGTTAAACTGCGATTTTTATGTCAGTTTTATATGAAAATACCGCAACGGTCTGATTGTGTTTATACTCAAAGACACAATTAAGTATTGCTTTTGACATTTTTTTATGACAAAAGGCTGTAAAATTTTAGACCCTATCTTAATTGCTGAAGCTGTCAATATCAATAGAAAAACACTCTTATTCACTTGAAAAAATCTTGACAAAAAAGTTTTTTTTTAATAAATTCATGGAATTTATGCTTACGACAATTTCATTCTATTTTATATTTTTAAGTTATTTACTAGGAACTACTTACTTTTGTCTCTTTCTTTATAGAGCTTTAATAAATCTCGATGCTGCTGGCAGTGGTGGTCGTGAAATTTTATTTCAGTCTGGTCCCGAACATCCTTGGCTAATGAGATATTATCGTAAAGTACCCCATCCATTTGCCACCTCAATGGGTGAAGAAATTTTCCAGGCTGGTATTATACCTTCCGATACCGATTTTCGTATATTTAGAGATTATGGCGGTGTACCTGGTGAGTTCAAAACAAATATATTGTTTACACCATTCACAATAAAAGTTTTAATTAGGCAATTGAAAAAAAAAAAACAAAATTAATAAAATGCAGGGTGTCCCAAAATATGTATACAAATATGTACATATTACACACGAACCAATCCACCGTGCAGAGGGTATATTTCAGTTTGCATCGAAAATTGCATTGGCGATGCCATAAAGTACATACATATATTCTTGATCCTTATAACGAATCAAGTCGATATAGCAATGCCCATCTGTCCGTCCGTCCGTTTGTCCGTCTGTCTGTTAAAATCAGGCTCATTTAAAACATAGACTATTTACTTGGGTACACTTAGGACATTACTGTTTGTCATTATTTCGAGCAGCTTGGTATTTGAAATGGATTAAATCGGGCATCATTGTGCCAAGATATAACCTAAAATATAAAGGCACCTCTATAAAATTTTAAAAACTCAGTGTGTTTGTTGTAATAATTTAGTATTGAGTTTATCAAATTATCTACATTTTTAAATATTTTATGTTCATTTGTCATAAATAGTGTAATAAGTCCAGATATTAATGAAAACGTAAAACTCATGAGGAACGTATCAAAGACTCGGCATAGTCGAATTTAAAACTTTTACTTGTTTTATTTTACTATATGAGGACAAAAGGATTGAAATTATTTGCAATAAATTCTTTCGAAAAGAATTTGATGTTGAGGAATTCATTCCAATATTTGTTTTGTTCCACAAACAAAAATTTAATATCTCGCACATTGGCTCCAAATGATCCAAATAAAAATTAAGTTTTTTACAATTGAATTTGCAATCGGGTAAAAGTAGATATAATTCTGCATCACTAATTAGTTGTCACAATCAATCATCTATCTAAGTTGTTTATTTTGTTTGCTGTCTTTGCGAAAATTGGAAAAATTTAAATTCTTATCTATAAATCTTTCAAAAGTAAAACTTTTATGATGGAACCTTCAACTTCAGGTATTTTAGTATATGGTTAACACTTTTTTTAAAATAAAAATTATGTGTAAATATTTTTAATATTTTTTTAATGAACTACACTTATTAAGTTAGTTTTAGTTGGGTTTAGATTTGTAGATTTTAAAATAGCAAAGGAATTCAGTTTGAATTTACAAAAAAAAAAACCCGATAAAATACATAGCCCTTTTTTGTGTCAAAAGTCTGGTTGACATTTAGTGAACAAGACCAGTAAGTGGGTTTTTTTGTCTTTAAATATTGTCTTTTCTTTTTGTTGATGGATTTTGGTTTTGTTTATATATGGGTGCGTGAGTAATTTTGATCACTAGAGCACAATTTACAGCCGGTAAATTTCTTTTTTAATACATTTAATACAAAAGCTATGGCCACCATATAATTCATCCATGTATTTCATGTGATAATAATTTTATTAAATATTAATTTAAACAAATTGAAGTTGGGAAAATACAATAGAAGAAGTGTTCAATCGATTTCTTTTAAGTTCTGATCCATTAAGAGTAAATCCCACAGTCTGCATTGGAGTTACATATTCTTTCCTACTATGAAAATAATAACGGCAACGATGATAATGATGAATATTTATTATAATAAATTTAACGATGACTATGAGGTAAATGATGATCATGAAGTAAATAATAATTTTGAAGTTAATGATTAAAATGAAAAAATTCTTCCAGTATTTTTTTCTGAAATGGTTGTTTGTTTATGTGTTTATGATTCTTCATCTGCATAAGAATAATATTTTCTAATATTTTTTGAGTTAAATTTGTGAAATTATGCAATTTGGAGAAAAAAAAATCGGATTTTAATTTAAAATTTTAGTAATGCTCGTAATTTTTCTAAAATTTTTAAAAACATATTTTTTCTAAAAGCACATTAAGTATGCTCTAATTTGTAATTAAATTTACTGTTTTATCGCTTTTCCTTCCAAAATTACAACTAAAACTATGAAATAAGAGAATTTTTCCCAAAATTCAAAAAAAACGCCTAAAGCCGAGGCCACGCAATGAGCGGCAAAGCGGCGAGCGGCAGAGCGATGAGCGGAAAAAAATTATGAAATATTACTGAAGTGGCCACACAGTGAGCTGCATGTGAGCGGCATTTCTGAGCATCTAAGCGGCGCCTCTCAGGAATAGAACTTGTTCTAATTTTTAATTGTTTTCTCTGAGCGGCAAAGAATAAAAATAGAAAAAAATGGCTTTTCTTTGCTTTGTCAATCTGTTAAAAAAAGAAAACAACAAAATTATCGATTTTGGTATTCAGTAAAATTTTTAAACGATATTCGCCATTCTTAAAGTCAGCTGTTGTTGTTATCTTAACGAACCATTTTTGTGTTGTTTTTCAATCGATAAAAAGTTGAAATGTAGTCATAAATAAAAATCATAAAATAGTGAAAATATTTTGCTTTTATTATAAAAACTTTTTACATAAATAATAAATAATAATAAGCTCAGTAATAAGCCACTTACCGCTCTAACTCGCCGCTCTGCCGCTCATTGCGTGGCCTCGGCCTAAAAGGTCAAAAAAAATTTTCCATCGATAAAAAAGTAACATTTTCGAATCACAACTCCCCTAAATTAATCGCCACTCTGCATACCGTTCACTCCTCTGTGCATCACCCAAAAAAAAAGTAAGAAAATTATTGTCGGTCTACACCGACGATACGATTCCCTATACCATGAATTTCGAGAATGGATCTTAGATTTTTCTTAATTTGTGGCCGCAGACATAAAAAAATTTATACCCAATGCTATTTTTTATAGCGACTAGGTTAAAAAACTTGACCAATGCCCATATTTGGTAAAGTCACTCATTTTCTACAAAACATATAAAGGGCCCGCCAAATAACTTTTTTTTTTGAAAATGCTATAAAAAAAAACTACTGAACATTATCTCAAATTTCGTTTTTTATTTGAAAGTACAATCCTTCCGGTTAATAATGGAAAATAATTTCATTCAAATGGCTGCCTCGGCTGGCCATGCCGTAGCCTACACGATCGGTCCAATTTTTAAGCACATTATCGATTGTGTGCAGCTGTATTTCACCAATGGCTTCACGTCAATTGTATCTGGCTTGTTGGCGTAACACTTATCTTTGAGGGCACCCCACATATAACAGTGCAACGGTGTCAAATCGCAGCTCCGAGGTGGCCAAACGACATCAGCTCTGCGGCTGATAATGCGATCTTCAAAAACAGGGCGCAAAACATCGAATGTAGCTTCGGCTGTGTGGCACGTAGCGCCGTCCTGTTGAAACCAAATGTTGCCAATATCCTCCTCTTCAATTTTTGTGAACAAAAATTCGTTCAACATGGCCCGATAACGATCGCCATTGACTGTAACGGCCACTCCTTGCTCATTTTCGAAGAAAAATGGCCCAATTATGCCTCTGGACCAAAATCCGCACCAAACAGTGACTCGTTTTGGGTGTATCGGCTTTTCAATGTATGCGTGCGGGTTTTCTGTGTCCCAAATGTGACAATTTTGCTTGTTTACATACCCGCCAAGATCAAAATGAGCTTCATCTGAAAAGATGATTTTTTTGGCAAAATCGGCATCTTCTGTAAGATCGCAGGCCCACTTAGCGAAGCGAAAACGCATTTGATGGTCAGTTGGCTTCAACTCCTGAACCAATTGGACTTTGTATGGCGTCATACTAAATGTTCAATTCTTGAGAACGACGGTGAATTGATGTTGATGGCGCTTCACGCACACTTTCTGCCACAGCAGCAATATTCTCGTATGTATGCACTGTTTTTGGCTTTTCACGCTTTGGTTTATCGATGACTTTGCACTTTTTTCTCAAGATAACGAACATACGGAGCTGACGGTGCTTCTCTTCTTCCAAAATCCGTACGCAATTTTCGCACACATTCTGCAACATTACCATGATTTTCAAAGTAATGTCGCAATATTTCCCAGCGTTGTTCAATCGTATACACAACCATATTCGTTCAGCGGAAGGATAAAACTAATTATCTGTCAAATCAGACATGAGCTAAGTGTTACCATTCACGAAATAAGCACTAGTTGAAAAAAAAACGTTAGATGGCGGACCCTTTATAAATCAAATCTGTGCTATATTCTTGTTTTTGAAGGATTTAAGAGAAGATCAGCTTTATATGGAGCACTGATTAATGGGTATAACACACATGCGTAGAATTGACGAACTGCTGAAAAAATACTCCACAAGAAGTGAGTATAGGGTTTGATGGCACTATATCACCGTTTTCAAAAAAAAAGCTAAGGGAATTTTCGAGATATGGTGATTTGACCGAATGAACTTTGAGCGAAAACTTTTTTAATTTTTTTTCTTTCAATAGGGTGTATTGAGTACTTTCAAGCTCAACTTTTTTTATCAAAAAAAAAAAATGGCAAAAAAATATGTCAAAAAAGGAGAAAAAATTATAGCACAAAAAAACAAAAAAGTCGCCAAAAAATATGTGAAAAAAAGTAAAACACTAATAGCACCAAAAAATCGCCAAAAAAAAAATCTTTAAGTCCTTGCGAAAAAACGCTCAAATCTCCATATATCGAAAATTCTCTTAGGGCTTTGTTTGTTTTAAGCGTTGATATATATATATGCTATCAAACTCTATACTCACTATTTCTGGAATATATTTTTCAGCAGCTCGTCAATTCCGCCCACATAAACAAAATTTAGTTTCAATTAATAAATCCGAGTTTTAGGGACATCAGTTAAACTTATTTTTGTTAAACTCGTTTTCTGTACATCATTAACTTTTAAATTATTTTAACTAAACTGAGTTTAATTGACGGTTTTATAACTTTAAACTATTTGACTAAAAACTTGAATTTATCTAAACTAAGTTTAATTGAAATTCCAAAAACTCGGTCTAAGGTAAATAATTCAAAAATTTGCCGGTAACAAAGTTTTATAAAATATTTTTTTTTTTTAGTTTGAATTTAAATTTAAATACTTCCACTAAATGTTTGTAATCGCAATATATTTTTTTTTTAATTTTTAAAGTGTAACTTTAATCAACACAAATTTAAAGATAAGCTAACAAAATATTAATTTTTTTAAGGTTATGATATGGCTTACGTTTTCAATGGATATGTGTATCATACAGAATATGATCGATTTAATGTCGTCTCCAAGGAATCTCTACAACATACGGGTGATAATGTTTTGTCTTTGGCTTTGGGTGTAGCAAACGCTCCGGAAATGGATGATCCTGATAATCCGGTAAGTGTTTTAGAAAATTTTAGAAAATATTTCGAGCTATGCTCCCTCGAGGAGTGAAAGGACCATATGTATATATATAAATTAGAGCTAAAATAAGAAAACTAGGTTTAGTTAGGTTTATCTATTTCGTGATCTATTTTGTTATTTATTACCTTTATATATATTTCCCCTTTTTTTTTGTCTAGGATAATGCTGAGGGTCATGTTATATTCTACGACTTTTTGGGCTGGTTCATGGTATTTTATACGCAAACGACAAGCATAATTATAAATGTAGTGGTGTGTGTTATAGCTTTTTTAGCTATAGGCGTATCATTATTTTTTATGTCGGCCAGATCGGGTCTTTCATGGTCAGCTGTTCTAAAGCGTTTTGGATTGTCATTTGCCATACAAATTATATCCATTGCATTGGGTGCAGGTTTGTCATTATTAGTTGCCGTATTTCTAGATGGTGTAGGATGTCCTTTATCATACTTTTCGGAAAATTGGTTAATCATTGGTCTATTTTTTTGTCCCATGTTCTTTGGAATGGCCATATTGCCGGCTTACTATTTGGAAAAGACTAAAAAAGTAAGTTTCAAGAGTATTAATGGTGATGAGAACAATAATCGGTACATATAACTAACCTTAATGTTATTTACAGGATAGACTCAGTTTGGGTTTCCGCATACAATTATTTATGCATTCGCATTGTTTGTTCTTGATTATTCTAACCATTGTTCTTACCTCAGTTGGTATACGTAGTTCGTATATGTGCATGATGGCGGTACTTTTTGACATTGCTGCTTTAATCATTAACTTGGTTACGAAATGGCATCGTCGAGCCTATTGGTTTGCTATAGCCGAGATTATATGCCAGATATTACCTTTCCTGTACTATACCTCCATAGCCCATGGTATTTATGGTACTTTGATAGCAATGACTGGCCGTTCGGGTTCGGATTCAAATCCTGATCTCCAAATGAGTGTCATCGCTATATTTATGACCGTATTATTTGCCGGTTTCATAGTAAGTTTGTGGTATGGTATTAATTGTATTTACAAAATGATATTGAGTTAAATATTTCAGATGCCTTTGTTTCTATTTTTCCGTAAAACTCGTACCATTATTTATTCATTCCTTGGAATTACATTGTTGTTTATAATTATTGCAGTTACCCCAGCCGGATTTCCATACAAGGCCAAAACTGCTACCCAGAGATATTCTCTAATTGTAAGTATATGATTTAAATTAAGGTTAAACCTATTTGCAAGAACTGTTTTGCGACTTTTTGTTACATAACATCATAATTTAAAATCGCATTTTGTGAAACTGACTTTTATTATTTCTTGGAAAAAAAGTTCCAGTTCAAAAAGTTTGCCAAAATCCGAGTTACAGTTGTCTTATGAAATATTTAAAGTGGTTAATGTTTTAAAATTAAATTCATTTAATTCAGTGATTGGAGGAAATATGATTCATATTTCATGTAAAATGATTGAATTGTTATTTAAACCAATTTTTAACCATAATTTGTATACTCTATACCAATCTGTGGTCAGGGTATAATGAGTTTGTGCTGACGTTTGTTATTACAAAAGGTATTGGGACCTAAACCCATCCTTAGTACACCGATCCACACAGAAACATTTTCTGAGTCCATATAGCGATGTCCGTTCGTCCGTCCGTCTGTCTGTGTCCATGTAAATCTTGTAATCAAACTACAGGTCGCAAATGTGCATATATTTTTATGAAATTTGGTATATAATTTTATGTCGATCATAGGACGAACGCTATTAAAATAGGGGAAAATCGAAGCATGTTCAGAATTAGCCTTCATACAAATAACCCCAATCAGACTGACTATAAATTGTCGCAAGATCCAGATTATCACATATATATATATGTGACCTTCTCCGAGAAAAGGGACCTAGTGTGTCAAAAAACGGGTTGTGTCAAAAACGGTGGATTCTGGTACCTAAAAGGGTGTAGAAACTTTAAATGCGTTTTTTTTCTCAAAACTTAATTTTCACACACTAGGTCACTTTTCTCGGAGAAGATCACATATATAAAATTTGGTCTATAGGTCTGGTCCACTATTCAGTAGACCAAAAACAAACCCTGTGGTACCTCGATCTTCACTTAAATCTATAAAAAAAATATAATGGATAGATTTTTTTAAAAGGTTAATTTCATATGTTTTTGCAAAAACTAAGCGACTTTACGAACTGTAGTCATGATCGGTCCATTTTTTTGACCTAGTCCCCATATAAAAAACCTCAGTTATGAACTTTTTCATATCTGCAGATCACATATTCGTAACTATGCCACACAAATTTGGTTTATGCATATTTTCTATATATGTATATTAAAGTGGACCTAAGACCTTCATTAAACTCACGGTATCATCTAGTCGACTAGATTTTCTTACTTGTTTTTCCTTAAAATTATTGAATGAATTCATGTAAGTCTTAAGACAAAACTTAAGTCTTTAATAGTGAATTTTTTCAATGTCAGTTCAACCGAGACCGAGTTTTTGGGATGTCAGTTAAAATTAGTTTAGTAAAACTCCTATTACACTATGGAACAATTCATGGGTCATTGTCTAGGGGGTGTACAATTCCAAGTCAGGTGATAGTTCTAGGCCAGTATATTCCATAACACAATTCGTCACAGACGAACGAAAATTTGTGTGTATTTTGTTTTTGTTCTTCTTAAAAATTTTCGTTCGTCTGTGACGAATTGTTTTATGACAGGGTATTATTTTCAAAAATATTACTCACACTCTACTAATAAATAATAATTATATGCCCTGAATAAGTTATGTTATTCAAAAATTTATTAAAATAAGGGGAGAAAAAATAAATTTTTTTTTAAGATTTCGTTCGATAATATTAGTCCAACTTGATTTGCTCAGAAATGAAATGAGAAATCATCAATTGTTCTTGAGTTATGGTTGAAAAACTAAGCAAACACACATCAAGATAGGGTCATAAAAAAGTTTGGCCTGAGACCGCCAAACCCTTCAAAGATTTTACTATACTGGACCAGTTCTTTCACCCTGACTTGGAAAATTTCACCCCCAGAATGGCTGTTGCACTATGTTAATCACTAAACTTAACTAAACTAAGTTAAGTTATAAATTCGAACTATTCAAATTTATTTGAACTGGTCAATTGACATCCCAAAAACTCGTTCTGAAAGTGATTTGTATTCAACTAAACTATTTTAAGTATTGTAAGTCAAGACCATTAGAGAGACCAAAGCAACCAATATTTTTTAAAATTAGTGGATCTTCAACAGGTGAGGTAAATCTTATGTGGAAAAGTTAAGTCTTACAAGGACTAACTACAAAAGTTAATTATTTTGAATAGATTAAAATAAATGAATTCCCTATTGTACGAGTTTATAAATCTATAATATTGATAGGCTAGGCGATTTCTTGTAACCGATGTTTTGTTCTACCGTTTTATCCCGATTTTGACCAAACGTACATTATTTGAAACGTATTTCTTTCTCGCCGTTTTGTAGATTTACAAATTTTTAAATTTTTTCCTTTATTTTAAGTAAATTGTATTTAAAGTTGCTACTAACACATTCATAAAATTGTACATATGCTATGTGTGTTTTATTAAATTTGTTAATGTGCTTGTTAATGAGTTTGTTATCTTCATTCACAATAATAATAAACCATAAAAGTGTTGGTTTGTGAATTGGCTAAGTTGAAAAATAAAGCTGATTAGAAATTGCACTCGAATTTCGAGCGCTGGAATCTGCTAGTATTTAAAAAAAGAACCAGAAAAATATTTTAAGAAAATAAAGAATTGAAACAAAAATTTCAATCATTTGATTTCATAAAATTCAGTCAGGTTATTCATTCGATGAATGTTAATTTAGAGCTAAACAACAAATTACGAAATGAATCTTTAGAAGATTTCATACAACTAAAAAACAGTTCCAACTAAAAGAACGTTTTTTTAAATTTTTTCTTTTAACTCATATTCTCTGTCTGTCTGTCTATTTGTCTGCCGTGGGTCAACCCCATTCCCCCTTATCCAATTGATCTGAAACTTGGCCCATAGTCTTGTTGTGAAAAATATTAATTTTGCGGTAGTCACGCATAGTCACGCACAGTCACGCATAGTCACGCACAGTCACGGAGAGACTTAAAACGGATTTCGCCTCATCCAATCATTCTGAAACTTGGTCCGTATACTTGCTGTAAAGAAATATTGACTTCGACATAGTCTCGCACAGTCACGCAATAGTCACGCACAGTCATGGAGTGATTTAAACACATTTCAACTTATCCGATCGATCTGAAACTTGGTCGATAGACTTGATGTGAAAAAAGATTAACTTTGACATAGTCACGCATAGTCATGCATAGTCACGGAGATTAAATCCTCACTTCCCCTCATCCAATCGATCTGAAAATTTGTCCATAGACTTGTTGTGGCCAAAGATTAATTTTAAGATAGTCACATACAAACACGCACAGTCACGGAGATATTCAAAACTCATATGCATAAGGATAGCAAGCGTTTTAATAAAAACTTTCACCCGTATTCATAATCAAATTCTAGCAGTTGGCTAACTTTTTTCATACGAAAATTTCAAAATTTGTATGAAAAAAAAGTTAGCCAACTGCTAGAAATTGATTATGAATATGGGCGTTTTTTTTTTTTTGGTTAGATTATTTATTATTGTGCATTTTTCTGAAACAAACGAATACAATATTTTCAGACTATACGATACTCTATACGATACCCTGTACCTTCGTTTCGAGAAAGGGTCTTAGGACCATCTAATTGAATGTAGAAAATAAGCATAAACCAAATTTTAGTGGCATTGTTCTAAATTTTTTGCCTGCAGATATGAAAAAATCCATATCGGATGCTATATTTATATGGGGACTAAGTCAAAAAGTGGACCGATCCTGACCATATTTGGTAGTCACTTATTTTTTGCTTAAACTTATGCAAACCAAATTTGAGAAAAATCTGTGCAATATTTTTGTTTTTGATAGATTTAAGTGAAGATTGGGAAGCAGCTTTATATGGGAGCTATGACTAAGAATTGTTCTACAGGGTTTTTTTTTTTTTTGAGTACAGATAAACAAACATACATAAACCAAATTTAACCGAGATCGATACGACAATTTGAGTTTTATGGCAGTATAGTCGATCCCATAGGGATCATTTGTATGGGGACTAGTTCTCACAATTCACCGATTTTCACAAATTTCAATAGCGTTCGTCCTATGCCCGATAAGAGCTTATGTACCAAATTTCATCAGTATATATATATTTTTTTTTGTATACATCTGATATCAGGAAAGTACGTTATGGATAGAAGGAAAGAGGGAGTAGTATTTATGGATATTTTACTTGAATTTATCTATATTGTAAGTGATAGGAAAGACTTCAGCGGGAAGTTTATTCCACATACGGCTTGTGCAAATGGATGTGATCTACTAAATGTGCGAGTGGTGCATAGAAAAACATGGGCTCTAGGGATCAGTTCACTTATCTCAGCAGAACACTTTCCATTGTAATATATATAATGTATTGTAACACACCCAACATTCCGACGATGCTCAAATGTGTCAATAGAGTTGGTTATCCTACTGTCATTGATAAGCACCAACGCCCTCGTTTGCACATGGTTCAGAAGGTTCAAAGTAGACTATGAAGCCCCTGCCCATATATGGGAGTAGTATTTAATTTTCGGTCGGATATAGGTGGTATAAATAGTAAGGAGAGCAGATGGGGTGAAGTATTTCTTACACCGATTTAGGAAACCTAGGCACTTGAATGGTTCTTTCGACAATTGAAAAATGTTTTATTCCAACGGACATCACACTAAATTCTTATGCCCAGAACATCAAGAGCATTTGAATCGGCAATATCTACACCACCCATGGATACAGACGACATGGATGACTCCTTTACTTCTCTATGGGTCAAAATAGAACATTGGGTCTTACGAGCATTAAAATCGGCCCTGTTCACTCGACCCTACTCAGAGATTGTCAAAAGGTTTTGATTGAGTGTGTCATTCATATATTGCCTCATCCCCCCAATCTCCCTAAGACTTGGCCTTTGATCGAATGAATATGAATGACAAAAATTGCTGTCGTCTGTAAAAGAGTAGATAGGGTTGGAAGTTTGACATAGGTCATTGAGAAAAATAAGAAAAAGTGAAGGAGAAAGGACAGATGAGACCCCATCTAAAACAACACGTATAGTACGATCTCTGAGAAAACTCGAAAAAAACGAGAGTAATCATTACCAACACCAAAAGCAATTAGTTTTGACAAGAGTGCTCTGTGCCACACGCCATTGAAAGCCTTGGAAATATCCAAAGCAACAACCTTAATTTCGGTGAATGGACTGAACGACTTGTAAGAAAGCCATACTGTATGTCGGTAAGCAATAAGTTGGTCTCTAGGTAGTTCACAAGATGGTAATTCACCATGCTCTCCATTACCTTTGAAACCGCAGAGTAAATTGCAATTGGGCGGTAATTTTTAGGGTTGTTAGCTGCACCCTTTGGCTGGACATTGGCAATCTTCCAACACGAGGAAAACGAAGCGTTAAAAAGGATTGGCAATGGACGCGATAGCGTCGAATAACACTGTTTCAGTACCAGTGCTGATATGCCATCCGGTCCCGGTGATTTTTTTACATTGAGCTCTGCAAGGACCCTCTTAACAGCATGAGCTCGACCCTCTTACAGCATATTTTCGATCTGTAGTTTAATTACAAGATTTACATGGGCAAACAGATGGAAGAACGGACGGACGGACGGATAGATGGACGAACAGCGCTAAATTGACTCTGCATGTGATTATGAGTCGATAGGTCTAGACCAAATATTTTTGGTACTTACAAACATCAACCCAATCTCACTATACCCTGACCGCATAAGTGGTACAGGTTTTAAAACCGCCTTATGACATTCTCCAATATCTCAGTATTATCAAGAAAGCCTTTTATATGATTTACTAAATATATTTATAATTATTTCTATTATTGTTATAGCATGCTCAACGAACTTTCCATAGTGCTGATGGTAACATACGGTTGCAAGAGGCTGGAATTTATGTCTATCCCCAGGATCGTAGAGTAAATAGTGCAGATAGTAAGCTCTCGTTTACTTTTTAATTACAGTAAACATTTTGAAAAAACCCATAATCTATACTTTACAGAATATATCGAGGCTATTGGTGAAAAGCACAAGGTCAGTGAATACTGTGAAACAGAAATGTTCTGCGGTATGCCATTGTACAATCATAGATGGCATAAAGCGAGGTAAGATTTAATATTTTTATTAAATTCAGTTCAAAAAACATTCTTAAAATTGTTTAAACTTCTGGCCATATCTAGAGAAAGTAGTTTTTGGATACCTTTGGATGAATTTCCTTTACTACCTGGTACGCAACCTGTACTATTACATAAATCCACTACAGATTTAGAGGTACCCACCAAGAAGCGTTTTGAGTTTGAGCTGCAAGGACCAGATCATATGACGATATTTATCGATGTGAAAGGAGACGACGCCAAAATTGTTAATTGGTCTTTCAACGATACCATGATTAGAGAAAATTGGGAGAAACCCTATTTCATATACTTTTCATATGGTAAAGATAATCGAACCTTGGAATTTACAATAGATGTTGAGGTATTTTCATTTAATAACCTGTTTCGAAACATTAAAAAAAATGTTTTTTTTTTCTAGAAACCCACTGATACTTTCGATGCGGCTACTTTGGAAATTGGCATTGCTGGCCATTGGATTCATCAGGAAACGACACGAACTCAGAAATATCAATTATTTGTTGAAAGCTTTCCCGACTATTCGAGTGTTAATGATTGGGTGGCATCTTATGAAAGTTGGTTGTTTTAGAAATCAGCGTTTGATACGCAAAAATTTTATTTTCCAAGACTCAGCGCTCAAACTTTTAGTTCTTAAACGGTTTTATATAAATTTTAACATGTTAATTAATTTATGAAAGTATTTTAAGTGTAATAAAATGATTTCTTTTGAAATCGTCTTTGTTTACGAATTGCTAGTCACTCTTGCTAGTGGACTCTTTATAATATTATTTAATACTTATTTTAATTTTTTAGTTCATTATTTCAGCCCGAAAGAAGAAAAGTATCCAATTGCGTTCGGAAAATGAATTTAGTCTAGGGAATTTATTAATTCAAATATTTAATAACACAATTATTTTAACATAATAACGAGGGTCGTTGGATAACTTGTAAGCCTTGTAACATAGTATCCTTCCTTTTAGCTTAAATTTTGGATTCCAAATACTACGAATTATCCATTGCTTCCAAATAGTCATTTTCAGAGATTCTTAAGTTTGAGAACAGGAAATTATTATATAGTGTAAACTCGAAAAAAACATTGTTGTTAAAAACGCAATACTTTTCGCAATAGAAAGAATTTTGCCTTGCCCTAACAAAATATTTCATATTTCTTCAGCAACTGTGAAAGTTTTTCTTTACAAGAAAACTGTTGAAATTGGCCAATACGTTGGAATAATATTTGCCATTAGTTGTTATACCCCTTTCAAGATGATAGATATGGGTTATGCTATGTGTACTACAAACAAACTGTGTTTATGACTTTGTTGGCGATAATCTTCGTCTTAGCTTTATTTATTTAAATTTTTTTTCTTCTTCGGCGCTCATTCGGTACGATAATATTTATTCCTTGGTCTCTAGAATTTTTTAATGAATTTATGTTTCCTTCACAAATGGAATCGGTTGCGCTTTAACATCGCCAAAAATTGTTTTGCATTTGAATCAATGGCAACACCCATCTTGCAGATAGCTTATGTTTAGAAATTCTACTCGCGATCTACTGAGATACCAACATAACTAAATTCCAACACTTTCAAACTCTTATTATTAATATATGTGAATTTTTGTTATTATATCTGATGTAGAAACCAAACTTGGCCGAACTGGATGTGCTCTATCAAAAATTTGTCATTTGTTCTATGCTTTATTTTCGCTAATAGCCGAATTTTGAGTTGTTGCAAGTACAATTCTTCTAGCAGAGCCCAGCCCTCAAAATTCGGGTGCAAATTATAGGAAGTTTTATTTTTTTGATTTAATAAGTAATTTGATAAGAGCCTAAAGGTATGCTAATCAATTTCAGGAAATTCACAATTCAACACAGGGTTTTTTATATTTAAAATAAACTAACACATAGAATTTGTTTTATGTATGTGTTATTAGCAACTTTAAATGAGCATTACTCCAAAACTCCAGACACTGAAAATCTGTAAATCTGGTGGACACCTAAAAATAAATACCTTTCAAATGTAGTATGTTTGGTCAAAATCGGTTATTAACTACAATTTTTATATCGGTCACAATAAAAGGCCTTGCCTATTAATATTATAGATTATCTTAACAGTAAATATTTTATCACAATAGAATATGATCAGTTGCTTTAGAATTTTTGTTGATACAATCGAAAATTCAGTTGATAAAATTTAGAACTATTCGGTCGGCGATTTTTTTCTGTATGTAAGATGTAGAGTCACCATAAACTTTAATGACTTCACTCATTTTCTTAATCAAAAACAAGTACCTGCATACTCTACCGTCCAAAAGTATTTGCATTTGCTAAAATATGTATTTTTTCACTAATAGTTTCCGTTTAAAAGTCATAAAATAATTACAGGAGGAATATTTAATTCATTATTTAGTAAATATTTTCTTAAGGTGCTATTACACGAAATGTTTTTTACATATGTACTGTCACTTTTTTTATCCATATGAAATTCCTCATGTCTGTCAAAATTGTCTTTTACATACGATTCATAATTTTTGCTATCACACGTGCATATGTATTTCCGTATGACATAACCTCTAAATGTAAACAACAGCTGATTTAATTTGTGAATTTACAAAAATTTATTGTTAAAAAAAGATATATATTTTTTAATTGTTAATTAATACTTACAAAAATTTATTACAAAAATTTATTGTTAAAAAATAGATATATATTTTTTAATTGTTAATTAATACTAAACAATTTATTTTTCTTTCAATATTAATTTTTAAAATTTACTCTGTTTTTCTTTCGCCACAAGCAGTGTTGTATTTTCATATGTTTGTCATGCAAAAATAGAACCTGTTCTAATTGAAAACTGTACATGTGACTTTCCTCAATGTTTCATATGTATCACACGATGTGTACAACTTTTGTTGTGGGAAAATTTGACAGTACATATATAAAAAACACATCATGTAATAGCACCTTTATATGCATAACAACATTGGTTGTTTTATGAGGTAACAGAGGGTACATTCGTAAATTCAGTAGTTATGCATCACTGCAGCATAATAAAAGTAAAACGTTCAAAAAAGCATCAATTGGCAGCACTGATTTCCGTCAAAAGTTTTTTTTATGACAGTGCTGCCGCAAATTTTTGCAACTATGGCATCATATTAATTACTGATGCAATAGAGCGCGAAGCTTAAAAAAAATTAAACATTGGTGCAGAAAGGAAGAGTAAGTAGTCCATTATATAAAAATTGTTAATACAAATTTAAATAATATCGTTTTATTATTTCGAAGTAATTTTTATTTTAGGAATCCGCCTTCTTTATCGTTTTAATCGATTTCTAATAACCAAAAGTCGTTTCACTTTTTTTTAATTCTGTTTTTATTACAAGTTAACAAAAAATTGTCATTTTTAGACTCAAGATTTTCAATATTATTTGTTAATGTTATTGTGGTGAACATGTTTTTTATCTTTTGCAAAACGTTCTAAAAAGCAAACTCTGTGCAATTGTTGAGCAGTAACAAAGCATCTGCAACAACTCATCACGCATCAGCAACAAAACTTGGCATAACTGCCGCAGTGATGCACAAATTTACTGCATTTACGAATGTACCCAGACACGGTGACTTTAGTGAAAAAAGGTTTTTTTTTTAGAAATTTCCTTATTGTTTAGAGCAGTCGTCGGCAGAACTACTACCTTCATGCACATATCAAACAAAATGAAAAAAAAAACAAGTAAGAAAATTATAGTCGGTCTAGACCGGCTATACGATACCCTATACCATGCGTTTAAAGACCCTATCTCTTAGGCCAAACTAACTGGACATAGAAAATAAGATAAACCAAATTTGAGTGGGATTTTTCTTAATTTTTTCGGCTGCAGATATGAAAAAGTTCATATCGGAATCTATATCTACATGGGGACTAGGCCCAAAAATGGACCGATCCTGACCATGTTTGGTATTTTGTATTTTGCAAAAATATATACAAACAAAATTTTAAAAGAATCCGTGCAATATTTTTGTTTTTTGATAGATTTAAGTGAAGAGCGGGAAGCAGCTCTATATGGGGCCTATGACTAAGATTTGCCCCATATGGATCATTTTTGGACTACTGATTAATGGATGTAATAAACACATACAAACCCAATTTGACTAAGATTTATATGATAATTTGGATCTTATGGCAATTTATGTTGATTTCATAGGGGTAATTTGTATGGGGGCTAGGTCTGAACATGGACCGATTCTCCCCAATTTCAATACCGTTCATCCCATGGCCGATAAAAGCTTATATACCAAATTTCATCAAAATATATTCATATTTGCGACCTGCAGTTTGATTACAAGCTTTACATGGACACACAGACGGACGGACGGACATCGTTAAATCGAATCAGATAGTGATTCTGATTCGATCGGTATAATAAAAGATGGGTCTAGCTCAAATATTTTTGGTAGTTACAAACAGCAGCACAAAGTCATTATACCCAAACCACATGGTGGTATAGGGTATAAAAAAAACAATTAATCTCGCATGAGCATTCGAACGAAGAGGTTAATTCGGCGCATTGTGTTTGAGATGCACTAAGAGAATGAATGAAAATTTTGAATGTGAATGCTTGTTTAGCGAGAATTTTTTTGGTATACCTGAATTGCCAATTTATTGCATATTTAAAAAATCCAAATTTTATATTCGGTTTTGCATTTTTGGCGTATTTAACAGAATTTGTCAATCAACTGAACCTAAAGTTACAAGGTAAAAACAAAACCATTATTGAATTTTCGCAGTACACCAATATAAACAAAAAATTTAACTATTAATAATGCACCTTAAGAAAAAAAATTTGATTAATTTAACAAGAACTTCAGAAGTTTTTAATATATTTCCATATAATTTGAGCAAATTAAATAAACTAGTAAGCCCAGCACTCGAAATTCGAGTGCAAATTCTAGGAAATATTATTTTTGCATTCAATTTTTGTCTTCTTAAATGAATTCACAATTCAACACAGAGCATCTGAGATATAATTTAAATCATTCGCATTAACATGGTGTAACGAATTATTATAAATATTTTATTTTATTTATTTTAATACATTTTTAAGACATATTAAACATAAAATTTATCATTCTCAGCTTCTCCTCCGTATGATATATTAATACATTGGTCCTAGTAAAGTACAATATACGCTTTAAAGATTTTGATAAAAAATAAAATAATTGAATTACATAATATTCCTCTGTTATGTAATATTGAAAAGCAAAGTGTTGATATCAAAAAAGAACTTTTAAAAATGTGAAATGACTTGAATCTACCGATTACAAGTGGTGTTAAAATTGATTCAAAATAAAAATAGAAATCGTCTAACACAGTGCTTCTCAAACTGTGAGCCGCGGCTCCCTAGGGGGCCGTAGAACTTTTTTAAAGTAGCCGCAAAACATTTAAGTATTTCTACATTTATGTATTTAGTCTTTAAAATATTTTTTTTTATTTCATAAATTTAAAATCGTAAAATTTGTTCAAATTAAATTTCACAGTAGGCTTAGTTACACAGAAGCAGAACTTTTTAAATTTTATAAAATAAGATTTCGTAGTAGGCTTAGCTACACAGAAGCATATTTTTTAACTTTCTAGAATTTTATTAAATTGAAAAATTTATTTCCGCAGTAGACTTAGTTAGTTTGCAAAAAGAAGCACATTTTTAAATTTTATCTTCATTTAGTGATGTGCTTTCAACATTGACGATTTTTGTAGTTTTTTTTTTTATGTAATATTAAAAAAGTTAAAAAAGTGAATATATTAAAGCAAAAAAAAGTACAATTAAATATTATAAAATAATTATATTTCTTTCTATATTCAAGGTAATTATTACTATTTCTTTTAATTAGGTGATAAATTTAACTATTATTTTCTTAAAATTTTAACGATTTTAGTACGGGTTTAAAAATGGATAAGTGGCTAATAAAAATACCTAAAGAGCGAGAAAATTATGAAAGTGTACATGAATTAATAGAACTTACATCTGAACATCTACAAGAACCAGTAGAATTATCATCTTTACCAGGAACTTCTACTTCAACATCAAGATTAACAACTGGTAATAAGAGAAAAGTCGCCGCAGATAATACACCTCAATTGAAAAATCGTAAATATAATACTGATTATTTGAAATATGGATTTATTTCGCCAACATTTAATAATCAAGAAAGACCTATGTGTGTAATTTGTTTCACCCAACTATCAAACGATAGTATGAGGCCAGGAAAACTACTGCGTCATTTAACTACTTTGCACCCAGAATATCAAAGTAAGCCACTCGAATTTTTTCAAAGAAAGGCAGCAGATAAAAAGGAACAAACTGATTCTCTTACAAAATATACAAAACTTAATGATGACCTGCTAAAAGCATCTTTCGAAGTTGCCCTATTAATTACAAAAACAAAAAACCTTATACGATAGGAGAAGATCTTATATTACCAGCAGCAATTAAAATTTGTGAAACTATATACAGTGAAAAAATTGCTAATCCTTTAAAATCTATTCCTATCTCAAACGACACTATGAAAAGAAGAATTGATAGCATGGGATATAATATTAAAACCCAATTAATATCTCGTATTAAACAGAGCAACTTCTTCGCGATACAAATTGATGAATCTACTGATATAACAAATTACGCGCAGTTAATGGTTTTTGTAAGATATCAGTATAACTTCCAAATTCATGACGATTTACTTTTTTGTCGGGAGCTATTAACTTCAACAAGAGGTATTGACATTTTTGTAAAAGTAGATGCGTTCTTTTCAGAGAATAAACTTGAATGGTCAAAATGTGTAGGAGTGTGTACAGATGGTGCAGCAGCGATGACTGGGAGAATTTCTGGATTCAAAGCAGAAGTACAAAAAGTATCACCAGATGCGCAACATATTCACTGCGTAATACACAGAGAACATTTAGTTTTTCGACGAATATGTTCCGAACTCAGTGAAATTTTGAGTGACATTACAACTATTGTGAATTTTGTAAAAAATCGTGCTGTAAACTCGAGATTGTTTAATATTTTATGTAAGGAGATGGGATCAGTACATGAGGTTTTGTTATAGCATACTGAAGTAAGGTGGCTTTCACGTGGAAAAGTTTTAAATAGAATTTTGGAACTTAAAGATGAGTTACGATTATTTCTTTTAGATAACAAACCAGATCTTGCTACGCACTTTAGTGATGAAAGCTGGATGTGTTTAGCATCATATTTAGCAGATTTTTTTGCTAAAATAAATGAATTAAATCTTTCTCTGCAGGGAAATGAAACCAATATTTAAGTTTTGAATTCAAAACTTATTGCTTTTCAACAAAAACTTTGTTCATGATCAAACTTTATTAACGAAGGAAATATGGAAATGTTCCCATGTCTGAATGAGTTTGTTTGCACCAATGAAATATCAATATCAAATTCAATTAAAAAAACAATACTGAATCATATTGATGAATCTAAAAGATTTTTTGCTAAATATTTCCCAAACATGAACGAGGAACGAAAATACGACTGGATAAGGATGCCATTTGCTAAAACATTGAAATATGATTATATTTATTGGGTAGCTCAAGAAGAATTGATTGAAATTAGATCAGATAATTCTTTTGAATTAGACTTTAACGAAAAAAGTTGTACAGAATTTTCGATAAGGCAACAGCAAGAATATCCGACTATCGCAAAAGTGGCATTGCTAAAATTTTTTATGGGGGGGGATGAAACTTTTGTTTCGGAATTTAGGGAGCCGCAATATGAAAAAGTTTGAGAAGCACTGGTCTAACAGATGGACATGTTGAGGATCCTGTTTGCATAAAATGTTGCATATTTTATTGATATTGATTGTGTTATAAAACATGAACCTTAAAATAGGTTAATAATTTTTTTTTATTTACGTACGTTTCCTTATTTTAACTATAAGTTTCTCTTAGTACATTTAGTAAGAGAAAGATTTCAGCTCACTTACACAAAGCCAAATAAGATGGTATGTGTTTGCCGACTACTGGTTTAGAGGATTAGCGTCGGCTTTTTACAAAACGAAAAGTGGTATAAATAATTTAAAAAATGCAAATTGAAACACATTAAACAAAAAACGACCGAGATATTTTGTCGTACTTAAGACTTAACACGTGAAAGTGAAACTTTAATATATTTGATTGAATTAAAAGAAGGTGTGGCAAATACTGTGGAGATTGTAATTGAAACTCGTCACCATATTATTTCCCTACCCAAAATTTTGAAAAGAAATAAAGCAGTAGAAAAGAGCTTAAAGTATTGAGTCGAATCGTGGACTATATTGTGAAAAAATTGAAAGAAGATGGTACTATTGTGAATAATAACAAAATAACGAGGATTATATAATAATAACAAGTAAATAGCCGAAATAGCCGCCCTCATAAACAGCAGCCGAATGTTAATGTGACGACAGTAAAACGACTAACGGCTAAAATGGCAGAATCGCCAAGAAAACCTTCATCTTCGCCAACATGACAAAAGAAAAAGATTCGAGTGGGGTAATACATATGAAAACTGGGCTTTCAACGATTAGTGCAAGATCCTTTGGTCCGATGAATCGCAATTTAAAGTGTTCGGCTCCAAGAGGCGAGTTTTTGTGAGGCACTCAGCTGGAGAACGTGCTTTGGATGCATACCTAATGCCAACGGTCAAATACGGGGGAGGTTCCGTAATGGTTATGCAGAATCAAAGGAATACTCGATAAAACCCAATATAAAACTATCCTAAAAGATCGTGCTGCCATGGTCACTGGATTAAGAATTGTGGGTAGGAAATTCATATTTCATCAAAGTAAGTGACCCAAAACACACAGCAAATATTTGTAATCAGTATTTAGAGACCCAGGAAGCAGCTGGAACCAGTAAAGTTATGGAATGGCCATCGCAGTCATCTTACCTCAATCGTATAGAGTTCGAGTGGGATGAATTGGACAGGAAATTTCAAACTACCTGTCCTACATCTAAGGAAGACCAGTTATAAAAACTACAGGAAGCATGGAACCAGATCACTCCAGAAACTTTGAAAAAATTCATTCAAAGAATGCCAAGACTATTTTTAAAATTATACAAAATGGAGGTGGGCGCATTGAATCTAAAATTTAAGAATAGAGTGTAGTTCCAAAAAAATATTTATGTAAATAATAAAAGTAATTCATAAAGAATATATGTTTTAAATATGAAGAGTTTTCATTGAAAAATAAAGGAGATATGGACATTTGAAATTTAAGGAGGAGGAATGGTAAATAATTTTGGACGGTAGTGTATGTATGTATGTATGAATAATATACAATAATATCAACAAAAACTAATAATTTGAAACCTTCCATAACACTACTCATTCAATAGGAAAGAAATAATTTAAACAAATTACACAAAATCCCTGCCATGTGCCACAATTGGTATTCACCTAATCAGCGAATTACTTTTATCAACCTGTTTCGAATGCTTAAAAATACCTGTTTAAATATGTCACTTAAACCTAAAATGGCCTCTATTAGTCAAAAATTCATTTATAACTAAACTTAGAAAAAGAATCCCTTTGACTATTACAACAGCTGGGTAGGTACTTCTCACGTACTTTGCACACCCAATTTTATATTCTAGTGTTTTCTTTAATATCGTGCATAAATATCGTTTCTTTTGTAGATTTGTTCCGGTCGACAAGCATACACAAACATAAAAACTACTCGACTTTATTATACCTACGACAACAAAATATTTTTTATGTATGTACATTAGGGTGAAATTTATGTTTGACTATAGGTATTTTCTAAAACAATAAAAAATTATTGAATCGATAGGTCTGAGACAAATTTGCGAATAGATCTATAATATTAATAGGTATGGGGAATACTTGTGACCGATAATTTGTTCAACAGTTTTCTCCCTATTTGGACCAAACGTATCTTATTTGAAAGGTATTTCTTTTTGGCTATTCATCAGACATTACTGATTTTTAAATTTTTAATTTTTTTGGAGTTATGCTCATTTAATTATACAATGCCATGTGTGTGCTTATTAAATTTGTTAATGTGTTTGCAAAAAAAAAAAAAAAAAATTTATGATAATTATGTTAAATTTAAAAATTATTTTTGACATAGCACACATTTAGGGTTAAAATTTATTAAATGAAAAAATAAAATTCCTAGAATTTGCACTCGAATTTCGAGGGCTGGAATCTGCTAGTTGTAGTAAATGAGTTAGGCTTTCAGTATATTTAAGTGATGACTTAGGATGCCAAAGTTGCTATTCCAGCTTCTAGAATATGAAAAAATAGTGTAGCCTAAGGAATGTCAAAGTTTATCATCATTATAAATATATTGAAATGCCTGCACTACAATCCCGTCATACTGAGTCCAAATAAAATTACAGTACTCTAAAAACGGTTGTTTGCATGGAACATAGGTAGTTGTTGGGATCTAATGGTCCATTACGGTAATTATTATCCTTATCGGATCAATTTTAAAATCTGTGAGATAAACTGAGCATGAACCACTTAAAAGGCTTTCAAAATTCTTCTCAACCAATTTGTGAAGAGTTCTTTGAAAATAAAAATAAAAATATTGACGATATAAAAAAAGCATTGGTACGTATTTTTATACCCGTTTTATAAACCCATTAATTAAGATTGAAGCGAAAATAAAATACAACGGACGTTATTTTTGTCTTCACCATTATACGTACATATACTATATAATTGCTATCTCTTTTGAATAACTAAAAAAAAGAGCCAACCTATTATTTATACGAAAAAAAACTTTTGTTTATTTTGAGTAAATTTGTTTTGTTATGAAATGTCTACTCTGTGGCTGCAAGAGCAGTGAAACTCTTCATCTATCTTCATACAGACTTTGAGAGACGCGAGTGAGATTTTTAAAATAATATTTTGAATACCTTTCGGATAACAATTGATGCTGGCTAGAACTAGTTTAAGATTAAGTGTGTGGCGGAGCGAATGTGCAAGGTGTATTTTACTTATAGCGAACGCATAAACAAATATATCTCTGGAATTATAAATACTCCAAAGGAAATAACAATCAACGACATCGTTTTCGGTTATCAGATACAGTGTCTTTTAACCGTTATGTAATAAACCACATTTAAATTATATAAATATATTGAAATTTAAATTTCTAAGGTAAATTATTGTTCCTATCGAATGACATTATGTGGCTTCTTCTCTTAAATACACGTGTAAACAAATGTAACAAGTTTCTTACAAATGATTAAGTTAAAAGTTACAAATCAAAACCTATTGTTCAGTGAACGAACGTAACATATTTGGCAGTTGTTACAGTCTTTATAGTTTTTTTTTTTTCAAAGAAATGGAAGCTTTACCTCATACTCCTGGCTATGTTTGCGAACCAAGTGATTTCAACTCATCATCTAGTCATAGAACTTTTATTATCGAATCATCTGTAAATGAATTAAGTTGTGAACCAAGCGATAACAAATCATCGTTCAACAAATGATTATGCATGGGGAAACAGGGCCAGCCTGTGTATATGTGTATAATCTGTGATTTACCGGATTTCTTCAAATTGTGCTGGAATTTGAACCGAAAATAAAAAAGCAATTGTGATTTAATTGAAATAAATACAAAAATTATGGATAATTATAGTAAACAAATTTTCAAAAAATGGTACAACATCCAGCCAAGCATATGAATGGACAACGGATAATTTTGATATGTGTGCTCCATTGGGTTGTAACTAATTCGGACAAGTATATTTGACTTGCGGACGTTCCAGTCAGTTTATAGGCCATAGGCGTCAAATATTAAGAGAAATTGAGATACAATCACGTCTTAAATATCCACACATTCTACGTTTCTCACATGTTTTTATGACAAAGACGAAGTGCTGTCAATCATCTTTTCGATGAACCGTGTGCTACTAAATATTCCTATCAAGTGGCCGACAATTTATACATCGTGGTTTAAAACCGGGGAGCATTTTGTTAACAGCTAACAATGATATAAAGCTAGCTGATTTTGGGTGGTCTCCTCATACAAGATCCAAAAAACGCAAAACTTTATGTGGTACTTTAGATTTTTTATCTATCAGCTGGTGCCAAAGATGTTGTTTTCAATTATTGCGTAAATCTGGTAGTTCATGCAACATCCTTGTGTTAAAATAAATATGAATAAACGTTTTGCCCAACTGGAACAAATTGTTATGAAACAACAACAAGTCATAATAAAATTGGAATTAAATGCTAAAGCTAAGTTGAAGTTAATTACATGCCAATCTGTTTGAATAGTTAATTGATTATTGTTTATATCCTGATAATAACAAACTTCTACTGTCGAATCATCTCTAAATGACTCTTTTCGTTGTTGGTAACGTTCTATTAGAATATAAAAAAAAATGTTTTCTGCGAAATAATGGATTTTATTTCTAAAGAAATTTTTAAGTCCGCTACAACGATCGTGTGGGTTTAATCAATACACGAATAAATAAATTGAGATGTACGGTCTAGTAACCACATAAATTTAGGACGTCCATAACAAAACGCAATAATTCCACTTTTTAATTTTTTAGTTTTTTGACTAAATTCGTTTCTACATATTAAAATCTATGTGCCCATTGTTATAAAACATACCAAAGTTCAATAATTTTACTGTAATTCAATACCAAAAATAATGATTTAGACCAAAATGAAACAATTTCAATATATTTATTCGTTTTAACAAAAAATTGTTCTGGTGGAATTATTGCGTTTTGTTATGGACCTCTTTAACTGCATTCAGGATCCGGATTTTTTTTTGTAATATGTCAATCAATCACTGTGTAAATATGATCGGTAGTATCTTTACTATCGTCGGAAGCAAAAAGTTGTAAGAGAATCTTTGTTTTTGTGTTTCTTTACTGATTAAACTAACCATCCGAAAATTGTTGGACAGTGTAATGGATATTTCAGATAGAAAACATGAAATTATAATAAATACAGGTCAAAAAAAGAATAGTAATTAACTTTAAATTTAAATGGTATTAGAATTTAAAGGTTAATTACACTGTTCAACAGTCCGAACATTGTTGTACAGTGAATGATGTGGAGAGTAGCTCTAAAATTTGCTCTCCTATTTTGCTTTCTAGACAACGAACTTTACGTGAATTTAATTTCTGTTTTGTATTTGGATGACACCTATGGCACGGGAAATTTTTTATGTGTAAACATCTATACGCGCAGGGGAATAAATTTCTATTTCACAATACAATCACAAAAATAGCGTAACATATGAGCCGTAAGACAAAATCGGTGTGACGGTGATATGTAATAATCTGTTTGAAAATGAAAAATAAAAAATTAAAAATGAAAAATAAAAATGAAAAATGGAAAATAAAAAACGAAAAATGGAAAATAAAAAATGAAAACGGAAAATGGAAAATAAAAAATTAACAATAAAAATGAAAAATGAGAAATGAAAAACGAAGAATGAAAAATGAAAAATAAAAAATGAAAGATAAAAAATTAAAAATGAAAAATAAAAAAATAAAAATGAGATGTGAAAGAAATTAAAAACTAAAAATGAAAAATAAAAAATTAAAAAAAAATTAAAAATTTAAAATTTAAAATAAAAAATTAAAAATAAAAAATTAAAAATAAGAAATAAAAAATTAAAAAATAAAATATGATAAATAAAAAATGAAAATGAAAAATTAAAAATTAGAAACGAAAAATGAAAAATGAAAAAATGAAAAATAAAAAATGAAAAACGAAAAATGAAAAATAAAAAATTAAAAACGAAAAATGGAAAATAAAAAATAAAAAATTAACAATAAAAATGAGAAATGAAAACGAAGAATGAAAAATGAAAAATAAAAAACTAAAGATAAAAAATTAAAAATGAAAAATAAAAAAATAAAAATGAGATGTGAAAAAAAATTAAAAATTAAAAATGAAAAAAAAAATTAAAAATTAAAAAAAAAATTAAAAATTAAAATTTAAAATAAAAAATTAAAAATAAAAAATTAAATATGAGAAATAAAAAATTAAAAAAGAAAATTAAAAAATAAAATATGATAAATAAAAAATGAAAATGAAAATGAAAAATGAAAAATGAGAAACAAAAAATGAAAAATAAATAAAAAACGAAAAATTAAAAATAAAAAATTAACAATAAAAATGGAAAATGAGAAATGAAAAACGAAGAATGAAAAATAAAAAGAAAGATAAAAAATTAAAAATGAAAAATAAAAATGAGATGTGAAAAAAAATTAAAAACTAAAAATGAAAAATAAAAAATTAAAAAAAAAAATTAAAAATTTAAAATTTAAAATAAAAAATTAAAAATAAGAAATAAAAAACTAAAAAATAAAATATGATAAATAAAAAATGAAAATGGAAAATCAAAAATGAAAAATTAGAAACGAAAAATGAAAAAATAAAAAATGAAAAATAAAAATGAAAAATAAAAAATGAAAAACGAAAAATGAAAAATTAAAAAAAAATGATAAAAAACAAAAAATGTAAAATAAAAAATAAAAAATTAACAATAAAAATGAGAAATGAAGAACGAAGAATGAAAAATAAAAAATTAAAAATAAAAAATAAAAATTAGATGTGAAAAAAAAAATGAAAAATAAAAAATGAAAAATTAAAAATTAAAAAAAAATTAAAAATTTAAAATAAAAAATTAAAAATAAAAAATGTAAAATGGGAAATAAAAAATTAAAAAAGAAAATTAAAAAATAAAATATGATAAATAAAAAATGAAAATGAAAAAAAAAATAAAAAGTGAAAAATGAGAAACGAAAAATGAAAAAATTAAAAATGAAAAATAAAAAATGAAAAATAAAAAACGAAAAACGAAAAATGAAAAATGAAAAATGAAAAATTAACGAGTTGAAATAATAAATAATAATAATAATTTTTATATTAGCAGAGCCCCTGCACTTTTTTACTATAAGTGATACATAGATGACGCTTTCTGTTTGATTTTAAAAAAGTGCCATAAAAAATCTTTAATTACTAGATGTTTACACATCTCCCCTGTGATCGGACTCACATGATTTTTTTTTGTGTTTAATATTTTAAACCGCTGTTTGTCATCCATAAATAATTTCAACAGTCAATTTCACTAATTATATCTTCACTTTATATCTTCCGTATGAAGTTTTGGTCTTCAGCGACCTCTAGTGAAATCGAGATATTCTCGGAAAATGTTAGCCCTCGAAAAGTCCTTTTAGTGAACTTTTATTTTTTAAAAGGACTAAAATGGAAATGACAACAAAAGTTAAGAGGTTAAAATTTTTTTCAAGAAAATTTTCTACGAAATTTTTTAGAGGGGCAAATAGAAAAATTTGCTTAGAAGTACATTTATAATGATTTTTACCCTCAAAACACACTCTTAAATAGTTGCCCGGTGTAATTGTTTTGCTTTTTTTGTCGTTTCTAAATTATTCGAAAAATATCATTACTGAACGACTAACAACTACTTATAAATGCCGACGTAATTTATGAAGTGAGATGAACAGTCATCTAAGAGTATTTTTTTGCAGTTCGAATGATGAGTCGGTAAAGAGTGTACTTTTATATATCCTCTACAAAAATGGTACATAAAATTTCGAATAAAATATGCCCTATGAAATAAAACAAAGTACTTTTATCATAAATCCATTAAAATTACCTTTAACAGCTTCTTATGGGATGACCAATCTTTGGAAACAATTTAAAAAGTCACAAGAACTCTATCTATTATTTTGCCCCTGAAGAAAAAAGTCCGTTAGTTTTTTTACCTCTATCACAAATCCAAATTTAAGTGTAAGCGTAATTTTCACCCGAGAATGAATTTGTTGTATGTGAATTAAATTTCACTTGTTTCTAATTTTGAACGTTACTATTTATCAGAATCAGCACGAAATTTCGTTGACCTACTATAGGAAATAATTTGATTTATTCTACTATTAAAAAATGAGTATGCTATCGATAACTTTTCGCACGCCACAGCTTTAATTGTGTTCATTCATGAATTTTTCGATTGATGTTCAATAAACCAATACCAACTTACAGGTAATATATGTTTATATGTTTATTCCTTTTGGATAAAAACTAAATCAAACTTGATAACAATCCAAATACCATGTGAGGCACTTAGATTTTAGGTAAATGCTCTTAGAATTTCTAAAATCTGATTTAGTTTGTCGTCGGTAGAGGTTAGACTAAGATATATTCTTTTTTGTTACGAGTAAAAGATGAAGGCCAATGCAGAATTAGTTAGTGTTATACAATGTCATCTAATTTCTTTGTTCCTTAATAAAAATTCTATGTCTTCCAGTTTACGGCTCCTGACGATTTTGGGAACGATTCAGTAATGGAAATAAGTCCGGTAAAGGAGAATGTACGCAAAATGGGCTGGTATTATGCACCAGCGTTTTTACTCTTCTGGTTTATCTTATTGATGGCCGTAGTTGTGCCAGTATTTTTCCATCTACCAAACGGTTTAACCGTGGAAACGGAGCACCAAAATGAAGGAAGATTCATAGCCGAAAGAGCGGAACGTATATTATTCGATTTTGATATGATTGGTCCCAAAGTAGTGGGCAGTTATGCAAATGAAAATCTAACAGTACAATTGTTACACGATGAAATTGAAAAAATTAGACGAGTCATGCATCATGATCTCTATGATATGGAAGTAGATGTACAAGTGGTATCTGGTGCATATATGCATTGGACTATGATTAATATGTATCAGAGTTTACAAAACTTTGTGGTGAAATTAAGTTGCAAAAAATCAACATCACAAAATTTTCTCTTGATTAACAGCCATTTTGATTCAAAGCCAGGAAGTCCGGGTAAGTTTTTGTTATCTTTCTTTTTTTGTGGTAATTCAAAAATTAATCAATATTTCTACGTGTGTTTAGGTTCCGGTGATGATGGTGCCATGCTGGTGGTTATGCTAGAAATTCTACGCGTGTTAGCTACCAATCGGGAGACTTTCGAACATTCCATTGTATTTCTTTTCAATGGTGGCGAAGAAAATCCATTGCAGGCTTCTCATGGTTTTATAACACAACATCAATGGGCTAAAAATTGCAAGTAAGACAGAGATGTTATGGTTTTCGTAGCGACTCAGTAGTAATGGATTTATTTGAATAGAGCTTTAATAAATTTAGATTCTGCCGGCAGTGGTAACAAGGAGATTCTATTTCAATCTGGACCAAATCATCCCTGGTTAATCAAAGTAAGTACTAAGAGAATATCTATAACTGAAATAACGTGAAATTAAATATTAAGCATTGCTTAAAAAATCCTTTGCGATAAGGGCATAAAAAGTACTGGCAAAACATTTGAAACCTGACAGCTGCACCACATTTGGCATATATGCATCCAAAGTACAAGCTGTTCTTCGGAATCTATTGTTAGTTAATTGTTTTATGATTATGACATTGCCTAATAATTTTTTTCAAGTGCTTATTTTTTTTTTTTAGCAATTAATTGATTTAAAATTGGTATGAGCGTTTACAACAACACAGTATTATTGTCCATTTATCATAGGTTTGTTAGGCAAAAATAAATATAATCATAAACCAATCAAGACAGTTGAAAATATTTGTAACCATATCCAGATATAAAACAAATTACGATAAATACATAATATTTATCATTTATGGCTATAGTAATAAATTATCGATATATGCCCTGGCTATAAAACGATAAGATTAAACCATGAATAATAGAGTGGGATGAATTTGCAGACCCTGGTATTCACAATCCTAAAAATGGAACATTGAGATATTAGTACGCAAAGCACAAAATTCATAGTAGAAAGGATTTTTTTGTTTTATATGTGTGTACTCAAGCCCATTAACATTCGAGGATTATATTCCCACTCCACATTTTATTGAATTGGATAAATTCCATTTTTCGAAATCTTAAAAGAATTCGTTAGTTTTTTCAGTTTTTTTTTTTAATTTTATGAATTCATAATTTTTGTTTAAAATTTATTAAACTCGGTCAATTCGCTCGTCAATTCCTTACTGACTTTAGTCATTTTGATGTGTAAACATCTAAGGGGGGTAAAAATCAGAGTTCAGAAAAAAACACACACTGAATAAAAAACTCGTACATACATGTAAACAAACATAACTTAGACCAACACACACATATTTTTATTTTCATACCAATTATGTTTGTTTTTAAATTTTCTTCGGTGCCCAACACAACCATGACTGTGTTCGTTTTAATATTTCGTTATTTACACGAACATTTTTGTATCACATACTTTTTGTTTCAATCACACATAAAGCACACATTTTTGAGTGTTGCTTTATTTGAAATTCATGTTCTGGTACGTGTACTGAAAAAAAAACACAGAACATGTACAATAAACAGGTTCGAGTTCAGTTATATTTTAAGTCGTGTTGTGGCTCGTGTAGTAAGAAAAAACAGAACATGTACAATAAACAGGTTCGAGTTCAGTTATATTTTAAGTCGTGTTTAAAATATAACTGAACTCGAACCTGTTTATTGTACATGTTCTGTTTTTTCTCACTACACGAGCCACAACACGGCTTAAAGTATAACTGAACTCGAACCTGTTTATTGTACATGTTCTGTGTTTTTTTTTTAAGTACACGTACCAGAACATGAACTTCAAATAAAGCAACACTCAAAAATGTGTGCTTTATGGGTGATTGAAACAAAAAGTATGTGATACAAAAATGTTCGTGTAAATAACGAAATATTAAAACGAACACAGTCATGGTTGTGTTGGCCACCGTAGAAAATTTAGAAACGCACATAATTGATATGAAAATAAAGATATGTGTTGGCTGCTTTTGAACAGAACATTGTGTGTTTCATGTGTGTATTTTCTGAACCTTGGTAAAAATCTATTTCACAATTCAATCACAAAAACAGCTTAAGGGAAAATCGGTGTGAGGTATATGTAAGTGTATTGGTGCAAAGATTATGATATAAATTTATTTAGCTGATTCAACAACCAACAGAAAGCGCCATGAATTGTATAGCAAACAACTGCAACCATCAAGTGTAACAACCATAGCAGTTGCTTGCTATACATAGATGGCGCTTACTGTTTAATTTTAATTGATGTGTAAATAGATATTTACACATCCCTGTGAGCGGACTTATATAGTTTTTTTTTATACCGTATACAACTCTGATATTTAACCTTGACCCACTTTTTATTTATTATAGCGATCGCATCAGAATTACTTTATGAGCCGATTTATTAATGTCCGTCCATCTGTCTGTGTAAACCTTGCAATCAAACATATTTTGATGAAATTTGGTTAATAAGATTTTATCGTTCATAGGACGAACAGCGGTTATTGTTCAGATCTAGCCCTCCTATACAAACGTTCGCTATAATTTCGACTAAAATTACCATAAAATCCAGATTATTATGTCTTGACAATTTTGATATGTAATTATTTATTACACCCATAAATGAGCATTCCGAAATTAAACTCTCTATAAGACCACATAGCTGAGTGGGATAAAGCGAATAGGATTGATTTTAATGCACAGAAGATTCAATGTTGTTTGTTGACCCATAGGGCCTTGGATTCAACAATGTCATCTGTATATATGGGTGATATAGGTATTGAGGAATTGGATACTCTTGATGTTCTTGGTATGAGAATGCAATTCGATATCCGTTGGAATGAACATATTTTTAAAGTGTGGAAGAAGCGTTCAAGTGTCTTGGTTTTCTAAAACGGTGAAAAATTACTTCACTCCTTCTGATCTCCTCAAAATCTATACAACTTACATTTGACCGAAAATGGGATACAACTCCTATGTATGTGCAGGAGCTTCAAAGTCTATTTTGGAGCTACTGGAGCTACTCATTAATGACAGTAGGATGTCCAACTCTATTGACTCGTTGGAACATTGTCGAAATGTGGATTATGTAACACTGTTCTATAGATGTTACCATGGGAAAAGTTCTTTTGAGATTAACGGACTTAATCTAAGTGGCCGAGTTTCAGTTCGCTCAACCCGCTTCTCTAATAGATCACATCCGTTTGTAGTCTATTGTACAGTTGACCGAACAATGCATTACAGAGAAAATTCGTTTATCAGTCGAACTAGCCGTATGTGGAATAAACTACCCACACAAGTCTCTCCTGACAGCTACAATCTAATAAAATGTAAGTCAAATATCCACAAACACTACAACATATTTTCGTTTTCCCATAACCTATTTTCCTGAAATCAACACAATGCACTGCATTTGTAGCGGGCATGCACCGAAGTTTTGATTTAAAACATAGCTGCTTCTGCTATCAAAACCATTTTCTCAAATTTGGTTAGTGTATATTTTTGAGAAATATAAGCGACTTTACTAAATATAGTCAAGATCATACTTCAAGTCCGCATATAAAAATATGGGGACTAAAAACCAAACTTTTTAACTTTTATTAATTGACTAAAACTTTAGGAATTCATGTTCATGAAGTTTAGCTACAAGTTTAGTCTTGTGGGGAATAAAGTCGAAAATATTAATTTTTTAAGGATTTGATGTCAATCTATATATTAATACGAGAAGGTAGATTTTTAGTTCCCTTTTTAAGCAATATGCGGGCACGGAGGAGTGTGAAAATCGGCATAGTTATAGTTCATATGGAGGAGAAGCTGAGAATGATAAAATTAATGTTTAATCTGTCTTGAAAATATATTAAATTAAATAAAATAAAATATTTATAATAATTCGTCACACCCTGTTAATGCGAATGATTTAAATTATATATCAGACGCTCTGTGTTGAATTGTGAATTGCTAAAATTGATTAACATACCTTTAGGCTCATTTAAATATTCATAAATTTTTTATATATATGTGACCTTCTCCGAGAAAAGGGACCAAGTGTGACAAAAAACGGGTTGTGTCAAAAATGGTGGATTCTGATACCTAAAAGGGTGTATAAACTTTAAACTTTCTCGGAGAAGGTCACATATAGACTAAAAAAACATTGGAAGACAAAAATTTAATGAAAAAATAATATTTGCTAGAATTTGCACCCGAATTTCGGGTGCTGGGCTATACTAGTGTATTTTAAATTCTTAAAGACTTCATATTGAATAAATTCATTATGTAATAATTTGGCCAGTATTTCACTAGATTAACAAAGTATACTTCACTGATTTAAGTGATAAAAAAAATCTAATCTTCATTTAAAATGCATTTAAAAATCGAATTCAATCTTACTAGCTCTGAGCTAAATAAAGCGCGGAAATTATTTTTTTTAAATATCCAAGAAACATAAAATTGTTTAATAAAATAACGTCTTATGAAAGTTTTTGGATATATGTTATTTCCTTAAAATCCGAACAAAAATGGTGGACTTTTAGCATAAATCCTTTTCACAAACGTTTTTTAAACTTCTTATTGGAAAAATTCTTTACGAATTATTTTTATTTATTTATTTTTTTAATTCTTAATTCTCAGTTAGCTGAGATTTGATTAATAAATTTAAAAATGTTGAATGAATATCATCTATAATATTAATAGGTTAGGCGATTTCTTGTGACCGCTGTTTTGTTGTACCGTTTTATCCCGATTTTGACCAAACGTATATTATTTGAAAGGTATTTCTTTTTAGCCGTTTTGCAGATTTACAGATTTTTAAATGTTTTCCTTTATTTTGAGTAAATTGCATTTACAGTTGCTACTAACACATACATAAAATTATACATATGCTGTGTGTTTTATTAAATTTCTTAATGTGTTTGGTTAATGAGTTTGTTATCTTCATTCACAATAATAATAAACCATAAAAGTGTTGGTTTGTGAATTGGCTAAGTTGAAAATAAAAACATCCTAGAAATTGCACTCGAATTTCGAGCGCTGGAATCTGGTAGTATGGAATAAAATCATTATTTAAAAATTGGTTCAGGAATTTAGACGTGGTATGAATTCACAGGATATAGTTTACTGATTTAAATGAATTATAAAAATTTAAGAATTCATATTAAATAGATTTCAGTCTTACTAAGCCTTAATTAATTCGAGTAGAAACGTAAACAAAACAAAATTGAACATTTTTGTTAATCAATCGTGAAAAAAATGGTTCAAAACATTTTTCGTGACTCAACACACTCTAAAGCATGTTTTGATTTACACATGTTTGATTTCACCCACTCGAAAAAGAATTGAATTATTGTTGTTTTTCATTTTGATAGACCAGATCCACCTTCAATTCGTTTACAACTTATAACTAACAACCGCTGACATGATTATGTTTTACGATTTTATCTTTATCTTTAGTATTATAGCAACAATGCTAAGAAACCTTTTGCTACGTCCGTTGCTGAGGAACTTTTCCAGGCTAACATAATTCCATCGGATACAGATTTTCGTATATTCCGTGACTATGGTCAAGTACCTGGTAAGTATTCATTGAATTCAGCTTCTATATTTTAGAAATGAAAAATCAGTTGAAAAGTGTTTTAATTTCAAATTGAAGGATATATTAATTCCTCAAGTATTATATATATAGTATAAGACTCTTTGAGTTTCAGGAGCATAACCTCTCGAATGAGTTGACATTGTTAATTCAGAAATTATTATTTCGTATGCCGGTATGATAAAGAAGTATCAGTTGTTAGTGACAAGGTCAAATAAAACAAGTAAGAGTGTTAAATTCGGCTGTGCCGAATTTTTTGATACCCTCAAGCTGAGTCTTTAATTTTTAATTTTTGATTTTTAGTTTTTAATTTTTAGTTTTTAATTTTTAATTTTTAATATTTAATTTTTAATTTTTGTGTTTTCCATTTTTCATTATTCATTTTTCAATTTTCATTTTCCAATTTCCATTTTTAATTTTTCAATATCCATTTTCAATTTTTCAATTTGCAATATTCAATTTTCATTTTCTATTTTCCATTTTTCAATTTTCATTTTCAATTTTCCATTTTGCATTTTCCATTTTTCAATTTTCATTTTCCATTTTTCATTTTCAATTTTTAATTTTTCAATTTTCATTTTCCATTTTTCAATTTTCAATTTTCATTTTCCATTTTCCATTTTGCGTTTTCCATTTTTAATTTTTCATTTTTCAATTTTCATGTTCCATTTTCCATTTTTCATTTTCCAATTTCCATTTTTAATTTTTCAATTTTCATTTTTCATTTTCCATTTTTCAATTTTCATTTTTCATTTTTCGTTTTTCAGTTTTTATTTTCCATTTTTAATTTTTTATTTTTCCTTTTCCATATTTCATTTTCCATTTTCCGTTTTTCATTTTTCAATTTTCATTTTCCATTTTTCGTTTTTCATTTTTCATTTTTCAATTTTCATTTTCCATTCTTCATTTTTCAATTTTCCATTTTTCAATTCTCATATTCCATTTTCCATGTTTTAATTTTCATTTTCCATTTTCTATTTTTCACTTTTCATTTTCCATTTTTCATATTTAATTTTTCATTGTCCATTTTCCATTTTTCAATTTTCATTTTCCATTTTTCATTTTCCATTTTTCATTTTCCATTTACCATTCTCCATTTTTCATTTTCTATTTTCCATTTTTCATTTTCCATTTTTAATTTTTTATTTTTCAATTTTCTTTTTTCATTTTCCATTTTACATTTTACATTTTATATTTTACATTTTAAATTTTACATTTTACATTTTACATTTTACATTTTCCATTTTACATTTTACATTTTACATTTTACATTTTACATTTTACATTTTACATTTTACATTTTACATTTTACATTTTACATTTTACATTTTACATTTTACATTTTACATTTTACATTTTACATTTTACATTTTACATTTTACATTTTACATTTTACATTTTACATTTTACATTTTACATTTTACATTTTACATTTTACATTTTACATTTTACATTTTACATTTTACATTTTACATTTTACATTTTACATTTTACATTTTACATTTTACATTTTACATTTTACATTTTACATTTTACATTTTACATTTTACATTTTACATTTTACATTTTACATTTTACATTTTACATTTTACATTTTACATTTTACATTTTACATTTTACATTTTACATTTTACATTTTACATTTTACATTTTACATTTTACATTTTACATTTTCCATTTTACATTTTCTGTGTTTCATATTCCATTTTCCATTCTCCATTTTCCATTTCCATTTTTCATTTTTCGTTTTTCATTTTTCGTTTTCATTTTTTCTTTCATATTGGCGATTTTTTTTATTATAACGTGATAACGATAAGAAAAATATGTGGCAATACTACTAATATGAGCTATGTTATTGTGTTCTTGGTATTGTTAATATATGTACATATATGCATAATTTTTTTGTGGCATTTTTTTATGTTGTTGTACAATTATAATGTTCAACCACTAAACTGTTACAAAAACACACTGGGTTTTATGTTTTTTTTAGAGATATCTACATATTTTTGTTCGTATATAATCACAATGATGCCCGATGTAGCCCATTTTCAATACCAACCTGCTGGGAATTATGGCAAATGATATTTTTGTAACCTTATCCAGTTAGATGGCTTTTTTGTGAATGAGCGTGATTTCAACAGACATACGGACAGACGTACATCGCTATATCGACTCGAGCTGTGATAAGGATCAAGAATATATACTTTATGAGGTCGGAAATTAGTTTTTCGAAGCGTTACAAACGGAATGACAAACCTATATATACCCTCTGCCACTGACGTGTGGAGGGTATAAAAACAGCAAATTTGTCAATTTGTTAGAATATAATCTTTTTTTTTTGCATTAAAAATAAATTGAAGTCGACTTAACAATAAATAAATGGAAAAAAATTTGTTGTTATCTATAATATTAATTGACTAGGCGATTTCTTGTGACGGATGTTTTGCTCTACCGTTTTATCCCAATTTTGACCAAACGTATATTATTTGAAAGGTATTTCTTTTTAGCCGTATTGCACATTAACAGATTTTTAAATTTTTTCCTTTATTTTGAGTAAATTGCATTTAAAGTTGCTACTAACACATACATAAAATTATACAATGCTATGTGTGTGTTTATTGAATTTGTTCATGTGTTTTTAATAAAAATGAGTTTGTTTTTTTGTGTTGATTTGTGAATTGGCTATAATTGATTAGCATACCTTTAGGGTATGCTCGAATTTCGAGGGCTGGAATTTGCTAGTCTTTATAATTACACTTTTTATGCATTCCGAAATACAAAAATTACATCTATATATACTCATTAATGCTCCCCACTGTATTTTATGTTTCAAATAGTCAGACATTTTTAAGAGGTAGAAAAAATTTTGAAAAGCAGCGTTAATAGACCCGATGATTTGAATGCTTGAAATAGTCCCACAATACTCATTAGAATTTTGGTATGATAAAGACATCGAACACGAGTTACGACTCAACAATACAATTGTAAAGAGATTTAGTGCATTAATTTCAACTGAAGTCATGTCGTTTGGAACAAATAAAACAGTTTTCATATAGATTTTATGGAAAATATGGGGCTTTAATGCATTAAGGCGTTTAATTTTAGGAATTATGTTGGTAAACAATTTGAAGAACCATCCCTATAAATATAATAAAAATGACAATTACTGAACCGATTCACATGAAATTTGGCACACAGATAGTGCATTCTCTGCAAGGAGCTATAGGCTATACTAGATTTTTATTGGAAGTCACGCCCCCTTTTAAGCCCACTTCGTGTAACATTATAAAACCAATTTTTTTACGCAAAAACGCCATTTCACCATTTAACTCTTTGTCAACCAGAGTTTACTTGGTGCGCACGATCTCAAGGCTTCATTTAATTTTTTGTTTATAGTTCCAATTATTCTTATGTGGAATCTCATTGCGTCAAAACTTTTCAATGGCACAAGATTGCGGGTAACCCATCTTAGCGACCATATTAACAAGCTCAGCAGAAGGAGGTGTTTTCATTCCACGGTATGAGAGTTATATACCGGCAGATTTACCATATCAATTCAAACGCCTGCAACTCTCAGTCAAGTTAGCATTTGCCATTACAGTAAATAAGTCCCAAGGACAAACATTAAAAATCGACAGTTAACATTTGGAGACATCATGCTTTTCGCATGGGACATTATTTAGATGACAATCTACAGAATGAAAATTTGACTAGCAGTTCATCAAACATTTGTGAGAACTTAATAAATACTTTATCAGAAGCTGCATTACTTCATACAACAACGTCAAATAGGCAAATGTGTGCACGTAAGAAACTGACTCCTTGGATGACAGATAACCTTCTTTCATTAATTTGTTTTAAAGAAACTTTACTTCGAGCTCGAAGGAAAAATACCGAAAATAAGTTAATATCTCAGCGGCTTAAAAGAATAAGTAAAGTCATTAAAATATGTAACAACCAATTAATGAATGAGTATTACATAAATAAACTAAAGAGCTTTTGTGGTGATACTAAGAAAACGTGGCAGTTTCTAAACAAGGAGTTAGGCCGTAATAGTCGTGGTATAAAAAATATTGTAACTGAAGATGGAACTGTTTTAAGTCAGGAAAAGGATAAAGCTTTAAAATTTATCGATTTCTTCTTTAGTGCACTGCAATCTATCAATGCAAGTAATTATAATGACGACATTAACATATTTCGAACATTAATACCCCAGAGAACAACTTTTATTTTAAAAAAAGTCGATAATGCTAAAGTTGGAAGTATAGTAGACAATCTAAAGTGCAATTCGTCTCCTGGATATGATAGCGTTACTCCAAAAATGTTACTAACAAGGAAACATTTAATTGTTAATATATTAACTGACGTGTTTAATAAAATGATTGATGAAGGAAAATATCCAGATGTTCTTAAAATACATAAGATAATTCCCATACCTAAACTTGTTGGATCAAATAAAATACAAAATTTTCGACCAATATCTATTTTATCGATTGTGGACAAGGTTTTTGAGAAACTTATCTTTGAACAGATCTCAAACTATCTAGATATAAATAACATTTTATTCGAAAGGCAATTCGGATTCAAAAAAGGTTCAGGAACTGAGGAAGCCATTGTTACTGTGGTTGATTACATTTGCGGAGAGCTTGATGGTGGCAGCAGCGGTGTAGCAGGAGTGTTCTTTGATTATTCTAAAGCCTTTGATCTGGTTAACCATGATATTTTAATAAAAAAACTTACTATTATAGGAGTTGCGAACAAAACTCTGGACATTTTCCGAAGTTATTTATCAAACAGGAAGCAGTTCGTTCAAGTTGGTGAGTCTAAAAGTACAATGCTACCAGTAACCTGTGGTTCCGCAAGGAAGTGTCCTTGGTCCTTTACTGTTCAAGATTTTTATTAATGATCTGAAAAATATTGGCTTTAACGGCAAGTTATTTATGTATGCTGATGATGTATGCTTGTTTTATCCTTATAGATACAAGTTCTAAAAACACAGATTGAATATGATGCGGCTATTCTAACGGAATTTTCGCAATGCAACAGACTTGTTATTAATCCCTCCAAGACTAAATTTGTAAGATTTAAACCATACAATCTAAAAAATGATGAGAAGATGTTTGTACATGTTGATGGAATCGCTATTAATGAATCTGAGATGGTAACATACTTAGGAGTTGTCTTAAATCAAAATTTGTTATGGGATGAGCACATACTTTCACTAAAAGCTAAAGTTTCTCCAGGCATTGGAATACTATATAAGTTTAGAAATAAGCTTAACTGTGATACAAAGTTACTTATTTATCAGTCTCTTGTACATTCACATTTTACTTATCTTCCTGCTGTATATGGTTGTAGAATAAATAATTCCTTGAAGTCACTTCAATCCCAGAATAAAGCGTTAAAACTTGTATTTAATCTACCTATGAGATATTAAACGTTAAATTTGTTTAAAAGATATGCAAAAAATATTTTGCCAATACGAGGCTTGTATAAACAAAAAGTTTTGATGTACGTGTTTAAGACTCTAAGCGACAATGAACATCGATCTGTACAATTTTCTAATAATTTCGCTCGAACGCAAAGAAATACCAGACAAGCTCAAAATTTAAGTTTTGCAAGATGTCGCCTTGATTTGACCAAGCAAAGAATTTCATTTTCTGGGCCTATTGAATATAATAAATTGCCTGTAAATTATCGAAACATTAATGTTATTTCAACGTTTAAAAATCAGATAAAAGACCACTTACTTAAAAATATAGAAACACTTCTAATGTAATTATGAAATCTAATGTATCTGAATCTTTTATTTTCTTTACATATCTTTAAAATAATGCTGTATATTTGTTTATATTTTCTTTTTTTTTTTTCTCTCTTTTAATGTAATATCTAAAGTTGCCTTTTGTCCCTATAAAGCCTTTAAGGCGCTGGGGCACCAAATTATAAATTTGTAAAATATCTATGAATAAATGAAAATACTTATAAAAAAAAAAAAAAAAAAAACTATATGTCGCTCGCTCATGAGTGTCAAGCGCTCAACATTTGCACATATTTACGCAAAACTGAAAAACTGTGAACGCAGTTCATAGGAATATTCTTTCATCTACATACATAGGTGATTTTTGTCATATTTAATTAAAAGCAGTATACATTAAAACAATATTAAATTTAAGTTATTTCTAAATTTTTTGCAAATAAAATATTTATGTTATGTTAATTTTTGTTATGAAACAACATATAAAATCATTACAAACATATTAAATTTCAGGAAATCCGAGCAATGCAGGGTTGAAACAGCTAGTACTCGTATAAAACTGGGCTAAATGTTAACGAAAATGTTGATCCTACTTCTAAGCTAAAGCAACACAAGCACATACTTATATTCAATTTTTGGGGTGCCCATTAAGCCTAACTTAGTTAAATTCTCATTTTTTCTGTTAAACTTATTTCTTTTTTCAAATAGTTTAATGTTATAACACCGAGTATTTGGAATGTCAATTAAACTTAGTATAGTTAAATTCACAATTTAAACATCAAGTTTTTGGGATGTCAGTTAACCTGAGTTTAGTTAAACTCGCATTTTTTACCACTATTAACAATTTAAAAATCTTGAACTTAACTAAACTAAGTTTAACGGACATTCGGACATTCTAAAACTAGGTCTCATAACTATTGACTAAAGAGTTAAGAACTTGAGTTTAATCAAACTAAAAACTGGCTCTAAGGATTAATTTTTTTTAAATGCGACTTTAACTAAATTAAATTTAATTGACTTCCATAAAATATAGTTTTATAATTTTAACCTATTTAACTGATGAGTTAAAAACTTGAGTTTAATCAAACAATTTTAATTGAGATCCCAAAATCTCGCTCTTAATTGAATTAAGTTTAACTGACATCTCCAAAACTTTTAGCGCTATTTTTTGAATAATGGATTAACTTTAATTTTTAGTTAACAATAGCTTAAACTTGTTATGTTTTGGTTGTACTATGTCTGCTAGTTCAACATAGTAATTTTTGGCCGCTTAAGAAATGTCAATATATCTGTGGTCACAAGCAATAACCGCCTAACTCGAAAATCATGCTTTCTAGAAAAATAGCTTTTTATATAAATGTAATGGGACTTCATTACGACTTAGGTCAGAATATTTGTATTAATATCTTTTTAAAAAGCAGTGGGGATTTCACGTAAATATAAAGATTTTTTAGTAGAATATGATAGCATACATAACTGAAATCGGCGAAAATCATTCTTTTGAGAAAAATAACTGTTTATATAACTGTAATGGGGCTTTATTACGACTTAGGTAAGTATGTTTTCATTAATAACTTTTTAAATAACAGTGCTAGAAAAATGGGAATTTCACGCAAATATAAAGCATTGTTAGTAGAATATGAAAGCATACATAACTCAAATCGTTCTTAAGTCGACTTAGGCGGTTATCGCTTGTGACCACAGATATATACCTAAAACTTGAAAACGGAATTTTTAATTAAATTGAATTAATTTCTATTAAATCCATTTTGGAATAAAAAATTATTATGAAAAAATATTTACAAAACGCACATCAGTTCGATTATTCGAATATTCTCAAGGACTCTTTCTCACGGAAAATACTTTTCCTGAGAAAAAAAACATCCTCCAATTATGAATTCCGCGTGAACAAAAAAATGAATAAGTGACATCATCGAAATTCGAAGCCAGTTGTTTTGCTCATTGACAATTAATTTTCTATTTTTTTTTTTTTTTTTTTTTTTTTTTGTAAAAACGCAAAGAAAACTATTTGAAAGAAAAGTTAAATAAAAAATTAATAGCATAGCCATAATGCGAGGAAATTGTTGTTGTAGAATAACAACAACGAAATAGCCAATTGATTTCTAGAAGACAATTGCGAGATGAATCTATGGAAACCACAATCAATGCCTGAACTAGCTTCGATTAAAGCTAACAAAAGTTGAAGTTTGGCTTTATTTGTGGTCGACCTACAAGAACAATAAAATATTTATTTTTTTTTATATTTAAATTTTGTTTTATCAAAATACTTCTTACATTTTTATGTAAACTCCTGTCTGTTTTGCAAGTGAAATATTTTTGGGGAAAAAACCAAATTCAAGTGCATTGAGAATAACTACTTTTTTCCCATCGAATTTTTTTCCAAAGGAATTTTTATTCATAATAGGAGAAAAGGGAAAAGTGAGAAATTTCATGCGGAATTTTTTTTAGAATTGGGCTGATTGACTTTTTTCTTTGTGACATTTGCAAAATTGAGAGTAGTTTAAACTAGCAATCAAATTTATCACAACAGCTTAATGCGAGGTTAAAATTATTTCCATATTAACTAATCTGATTATTAAAATGGAGCTTAATTCTTTCTCATACCAAAAACTCGCTTTTAGTTTCAATTTATATATCAAAAACTAGCTTTAACAGCTACCAATGAGTTTATGCAAAAAACTTTGAATGATTAGTCTGATCATTACAACAACTTTTTCTATTTTTAGGCTTGGATTTTGCTCACAGCTATAACGGTTACGTTTATCATACCAAATTTGATAAATTCAATGTAATACCCAGAGGGACATTACAATCAACCGGTGACAATATATTAAGTCTAGCAAAAGCTTTTGCAAATGCTGCCGAATTGGAAGACACAGCAGTAAGTGAAAAAAAAATATTTTCCCATCCTTTGCTCACATTTTGAAATTGTTTTTAGAAATACGCAGAAGGTCATTCGGTATTTTATGATTTCTTGGGTCTATTCTTCATCTACTACACGGAAACTCAAGGCCAGATAATAAATACTTGTGTGGCTCTAGTTGTTATCATTGCCGTTGCCATATCACTTTGGCGTATGGCAACCATATCATTCCTTAGCATTGGGCAAGTAATTAAGACATATGCCTTCATACTGGTATTACATGTTGTGGGTTTAGTGTTGGCTCTAGGTTTGCCAATTCTATTGGCAGTTATATTCGATAGTGGACATCATTCTATGACCTGGTTTACACACAAATGGTTGGTGTTTGGTTTGTATATAAGCCCGGCCTTGTTTGGATTAGCTCTACCGACTCTAGTGTATTTGAGTTTAACTAGAAATGTGAGTTGATATTGCAGATCATTATAGAATTTTAAATAAATCATTGGTTACTTTAATTTAGGACAAATTGAGAAAATGTTTTAAAATCCAAATGATTCAACATGCTCATGCTTTGCTATTAGCGCTGATTTGTATTGTGGCCACATTTATAGGATTACGTAGTTCTTATTTGTTTATGATAACCTTGTTCTTTTATGGTGCTGCTTTGCTGATAAATCTCATAACAACGCTACATCAACGTGGTAAGAAATATTATGGATTTTAGATGGGATGTAACAAATGCATTAAGTATTTTTCTTATTACAGTACATTTCTGGTCCGTTTTGGTAATTTTAAGTCAAATTATGCCATTCTTATACTTCGGTTATATCACCTATGCTTTAACCAGTTCCCTTATGCCTATGATGGGCCGTTTTGGCACTAATGTTAATCCCGATTTACTAATTGGTGGTTTATGTGCTTTCGGCACTATTTTGTCTATGGGATTCGTGGTAAGTCAGCATCAAATATATAAAAATATTTTAACTTGGTTGAATTGGCTTCAATTTTTAAAACATATAATTTTTTTTGTTTTTTAACAGATGCCTATGTGGAACATGTTCCGTCGTTCCAAATGGCTACTTTTATCATTGCTGGTGATAACATTTATATTCTCCATGATAGCTATTACACCCGTGGGTTTCCCCTACAGAGCCAAGACCAATGTCGGTCGAGTTAATTTTCTGGTAAGTAAAATAAGAAAGATCAACATATTGGTAAACAATTCCAAAAGAAAAGTTCGTTTTACTTTACATTATCGATTCAGAGTATCACAAATATATTGACTATATATCAAGGTTCAGAAAATACACACATCAAACACACAATGTTCAGATCTAAAGCAGTCAACAGATATTTTTATTTTGATATCAATTATGTGTGTTTCTAAATTTTGTACGGTACCGAACAGAATCATGACTGTGTTTCGTTTAAATATTTCGTTATGTACACGAACAAGTTTCTATCACGTATTTTTTGTTTCGAACACACATAAACCATACAGGTTCGAGTGTAACTTTATTTTAAGTTCGTGTTCTTGCATGTGTACTGCGAAAAAAACAGATCATGTTCTTGAACGCGCACATCGCGATCGGAAAAATCTGATACACCCCTATAACACAGACAACAATTGTATAAAAAATTTTAATTTTATAAAATTATTATTTTTTTTATAAAAAATAATTTTATAAAAAAATAATCAAGTAATTCATTAGCAGTTATAAAAAATAATAATTTTATAATTTTAATTTTATAAAATTATTTATTTTTTAATTAAAATTAAAATTATAAAATTATTATTTTTTTTTTTATAACTGCTAATGAATTACTTGAGATTTTTTTAAATAAATTTGGTTATAAAATTATTATTTTTTTATAAAATTAATATTTTTTATAAAAAAAATAATAATTTTATAAAATTAAAATTAAAATTATAAAATTATTATTTTTTTTATAACTGCTAATGAATTAATTGAGATTTTTTTTATAAAAAATAATAATTTTATTTTTTTATACCCTCCACACCTCAATGGCAGAGGGTATATATAGCTTTGTCATTCCGTTTGTAACGCATCGAAATAAATTCCTGAGACCCCAAAAATATATATTTTCTTGATCCTTATAAAAAGGGAAGTTGATTTACCGATGACCGTGTGTCCGTCTGTCTGTGGAAATCACGATCACGCCGTCAATATCTAAGCTACACCGCTCGTTTTTGTATAAAATCGTTTACTAACATCCAAAATGAGTTCACGGGCTATGAATGAAACTTTGAAAAACTCTTGAAAAAATAAAATTTTTCTTAAGATATGTTGTATATGTTGTAATTCTTCGTATTGTTGCAGTCATTACAGTTGTGTGTATATTAATACGGCAAGTATCATATTGGCCTAAGCAAGTTTTACCACATATTTTTCTTATCATTAAAATTTAATATTAAAAATTAGAAATTAATAAAAATGGAAAATGGAAAATGAAAAATGGAAAATGAAAAATGAAAAATGAGAAATGGAAAATGGAAAATGGAACATGAAAAATTAAAAATGAAAATTGGAAATGGAAAATGGAAAATGAAAAATGCAAAATGGAAAATGAAAAATTAAAAATGAAAAATGACAAATGGAAAATGAAAAATGGAATATTGAAAATGAAAAGTAAAAAATGGAAAATTAAAAATTATAATTGAAAAATGGAAAACGAAAAATTAAAAATGGAAAATGAAAAATCGAAATCGAAAATTGAAAAATGAAAAATGGAAATTGAAAAATTAAAAATAAAATATGGAAAATGAAAAATCAAAAATTGAAAAGTGAAAAGGGAAAATGGAAAATGAGAAATGGAAAATGAAAAATGAAAATGGAAAATGGAAAATGAAAAATTAAAAATGGAAAATGAGAAATGGAAAATGGAACATGAAAAATGGATAATGGAAAATGAAAAATGGAAAATGAAAAACGGAAAACGAAAAATTAACAATGGAAAATGAAAAATCAAAATCGAAAATTGAAAAATGGAAATTGAAAAATTAAAAATAAAATATGGAAAATGAAAAATTGAAAATGGGAAAATGGAAAATGAGAAATGGAAAATAAAAAATGAAAATGAAAAATGGAAAATGAAAAATGGAAAATGAAAAATTAAAAATGGAAAATGGAAAATGAGAAATGGAAAATGGAACATGAAAAATGAAAAATGGAAAATTAAAAATGAAAAATGACAAATGGAAAATGAAAAATGAAAAAATGGAAGATGGAATATGGAAAATAAAAAATTAAAAATAAAAAAAAAAATGGAAAATTAAAATTGAAAAATGGAAAACGGAAAACGGAAAATTAAAAATGGAAAATTAAAAATGAAAATTGGAACATGGAAAATGTAAAATGATAAATGGAAAGTGAAAAATGGAAAATGAAAAATGGAAAATGAAAAATTTTAAATTAAAAATGGCAAATGGAAAATGAAAAATTAAATATGAAAAATGGAAAGTGGAATATGGAAAATGAAAAATGAAAAATGAAAATATAAAAATGAAAAACGAAAGATGAAAATTGAAAAGTGAAAAATGGAAAATGATATAAAAAAAAAATTAAAATTGAAAATGAAGAAGGTGGAGGTAAAGCATATGTGATTTTCTTGCAAAAGTCATTTGTGTGGCATGGCAGCACGTTCTTTTTGTACCGAGTACCGAAACGGGCAGACGCGTCTGCTTTGTGCTGGGAACAAATTTATTTTTCTGCGCTTGAAAAAGACCAATAATACAAATTTACCCCTTTTCAATACAGTTAGAAATCGAAGTGAATCAATCAAAAATGTGAGTGCAATGCATTTTGATTCAGTATATTTATTATACTTTGTGAATAAATAGCGATTGCAACCAATATGTTGACACCAAAAAAAATTTTCACCACATCTCAAGATGGCTGCAAAATTGGGTTGTGGCCACTAAAATTGGTTGGGTTGTGACCACCCTTTTTTTTAATGGTGAAATATCCTCGTAGATGTCAAAATAACTACCCAGTAAGCAACATAACACATATAAGCAATAATAACTCCATCAATTGTTTCGGTTGAGATCGGCCCGTTCATTTGAAGTGTGCTGGCACACAGGCCAGCTGCTTCAAATGCGAAAATTGTGAGTCGGAAGACGAATAATGCCATTTATTTATCATTATTATTTTTTATTTAGTTTTAAGTTTTTCTCAATAATAATGCCAATGAAGGCTTTGGAAATAAATAAACTTAAGGTTTTTCTATATTCGTAGTGGTTTTTCTTCATATTTTCCTATTTTTACCAGATTTTCCAAGGGTGGCCACAACCCAACCAAAAAAAATTTTCTCAAAAATGGCCACTTCACAAAATATAGAAAAAAAAAATTTCCATTTGACGAAATTGATTTAGTTCCTTCACCAGCAGTTAGCCAAGGTCTCTAGCTTTCCATAGATACCCAGTTGTCCGAATAATTTGCACTTGGTGAAAAGTTATAAGCCGAAAACCTAACTATGGCCACAACCCAACCTCTTCCCCTAATAAAATAGAAAACTGAGAAATTTTATACGTTGTTTATGAATTAATTTCGTTTTTTTTTTTTAATTTTTATTTATTTGTTTTATCGTTATTATTATTTTTATTTTTTTATAACTGCTAATGAATTATTTTAGATTTTTTTAATAAATTTGGTTGAAACATTTGTTGTCGTTTTATATGGGTGTATCAGATTTCTCCGATCGCGAGTGGATAATGTTTTAATTTTTAGATGTACACGTTAAAGAACATGTTTTTTTTTTAGCAGTACACGTGCAAGAACATGAACTTAAAATAAAGCTACACTCGAACCCGTGTGGTTTATGTGTGTTCGAAACAAAAAATACGTGATAGAAACATGTTCGTGTACATAACGAAATATTAAAACGAAACACAGTCATGATTGTGTTCGCACCGTACAAAAGTTAGAAACACACATAATTGATATCAAAATAAAAATATGTGTTTGTAAATCTGAGCTATGTTTGTTTACATATACTTATGTTCGAGTTTTTTATTCAGTGTGTGGTTTTTTCTGAACTCTGCTATATACGTACATATATATATATTTCTTTTTTCAAATTTTCATTATTTCTCATTTCAGAATGTTCGTCGCGTATTCTACGAATATGATGGTTCAGTGAGTCTCAATGAATCCGGTTACTATTTTGATTTTCAAGATAGACGTATTCATTACCCCATTGAAGAATACATAGATCTTAGTGATATGACAACTATAGCCGAAGATTGTGACAAATATATGATGTGTGGTTTACCACTCTTCAATCATCGTATGTTCAAAACACGCATGAGTGGCAGATGGTTGCCCTCAAAGGAGCCAGCAGAAATACCGTTCACACCCATTTTAAAAATGCTAAATAAAATTGTACATACAAGTAATAGCACAGCACGTTATGAGTTTGAATTAAGCGGTCCAACACATATGAGTATATTTTTGTTACCTTTGGATGGTGTAACCGTTTTAGATTGGACATTCCTTAAGGATATGTTACAAAAACCAAATGAATATCAACCGCCATATCATATATATTTTAGCTATGGTAAACTATCAACTCCATTGAAATTCTATTTTGATTTCAAGGTAAGTAATAGTAGGGACTTGAGCTTTGCTTTCTATAGAATTGTTAATACTTATTCTTTCTTTTACACAGTTGACGAACAAATCCTTTGATGGGCCATTATTCGAATTGGGCATAGCGGCACATTATGTCAGCTATGACTATCCACGTGGCAAAAAAGCTTTGGAATTTATTAACAGCTTTCCAGACTATACCTTTGTTATGGAATGGCCTAGTTCATATGAACGTTATATATTTTAAGTTTTACAAAAATTAAAATTAATTTTGAATTTCTACTTAAGAATTCCTATTTATTTTGTTAGTTTATACAAGCAAAATATTTGTTAGTAAAATTTAAGCGATTTTTTGTTGATTTCTAAATGCTGCCACTCATTAGTTTTTGTATGGAACGATCAAATTTTCTGAAAAGATTTGTTGTATATGAGAAAAAAGAAGAGATTGTATATTTTTACAAGGACTCACTTTGAGTTTAAGGGTTCGCCGGGTAAGTAGAATGGATTACAGACAGCATCAGTGTAGAGCATATGAAGATTACGAAACATCTGTGGTGATGTATGAAAAAAAAAATATATGTAATTATTTTTATGTAGCCAACAAATAAACTAATTTATTAAGATTTTTATATAAAAGTTTTTTTTTTATTCCAAATGAGTCTCTCAGAAATGAGTCTCTCAAAATCAAAGATTTCAGACAAAAAACCGTTGCATAAGAATTCATTAGTCATTCAGGTTGCAACTTTTTGAGCTGTATTCTCGTAAAGATTATAAATTATACCTCTTGCAAGTGGACTTAGTACTAATTATAGAAAAAAATTAAAAGAGCAAAAAAAATTGTCATTTATTTGTTTTATTAAAAATTTGTTTTAGTCACAAAAACTAAAAAAAATGTTTTTGTCTATCTGCCATGGAAAAATATCTCACATATTATTTTAAATTTTCAATTAATGAAGGACTACTACCAAATTCATCATCAGTCTCAAAGTAATGACATAAAAAATTAAAACAAAAAATGTCAAACCAAGGATCATACATATAAGAGGATGCGCAATTTAAAAATTGGTTGAATTGAGTTAAGTACCAACATTGTTGCTAACATTATCAACAAAAATATAGTTGCTAGATATGTTTGTATTCACAAATTTAACCAAGACAACCTATACAAGAATGTGATGGAAATCGATTGATTTTATATCGAAAACGAAATTCTAAAAAGAACGATTTAATAATAGGTGTGATGAAAATCAAGCGGTTTCAATTTTTATTTTTGTTCCACTTCATCATGTTTCTTTCAATAAAGTGTCACTATGTTATTTTATTATTAAATACAACGCTGTATTATTTTTTTTTCACAAAAAAACTTTAATATTGGCTTATTAATTTTGTGTTTTTGTTTGAAAAAATTTATTAAAATGGAATTTCTAATAACGACAAGTGGCGAAAATGTCACAAAAGAAATGTCAATACTCCTTTTGGAGCAAAATTTTTTGGTGAAGCAATTTTTCAACCTTCTGATGATGGCGTTAAATTTCCTTTTTTCTGTCGTGGATTTACCTGTTTTCCTCTGAAGAGTTATGTTAAGTAAGACATTATATTATGTACATTTTTTAAGTTATATTTTTTATTAAAGCGTTGAAAAGTTGAGAAAAAAAACATCTGTTTCAAACCGATTGATTTAAAAACGATAAAAAAAACAATTTCGTTTTCCATCACATCTTTACCTATCCATATTTCCATAGAACAAAATGGAAAATGAAATATATTTATTCTTGAAATAAAAACGAAAGCAAATTTAAAAATTTTACATCACACCTATTTTCGATTTTGTTTCGTTTTGGTATTGATTTCGGTTTTCATCACATGCCTGTTAAAATATGTAAAAAACGGACATTGTATACTTTTCTGTAAAGTATAGTTAAAACATTCATTGATTCATATGTAACCGAGTGGTTAGAGTTCTTGCCTACGAATTCTGTGATTCAAAACAGACCAGTACCAATGAATTTTTATTTAATTTGTAATTTTCTTAAATATCGGAAATATTGTGCAAATTGACTTTTTTCTTCAATTGTGACAATTTTAGTTTATTTGAAAAATTTCATTTAGTATTTTTTTTTAATGTTTCTTGCATTTAGGATAATTGCAAATTAAACAAAAAAAAAAAAATAATCACTGCTTCGCTGGTCAGAAATGGGCAGAATTTGTAGGCGAAAACCCTAACCACTCGCCTACATACGAGTTGGTGCATGTGTTAACTACAAAAATGTAAAGAATTTGTAATGCACATAACATAGTTTTTCATAGATACAGTGACAATACAATGGAAACGGCCAATATAAAAAAATTGGATCATATAATTAAAAACTCTTTTATTAATGTAAAAACTTCTATGACTAATTTATTTAAAAAATAAAAATATTAATAACACTTAAAAGTGTTAATTTTTATGCTCTTGACAAAACATTGGAAACCTTTTCTAAACAATAACTGAAAACTTTCCCTTTATTTTTGATTTTAATATGTTGTTGGGTATACATTATTTTTTAGTACTGCTTCACAACGCTGAGGCATGGAGTCAATTAAACTGTTGATGATATCCATTGAAATATTTTGCCACTCTGAATTAACTGCCTTTATGACATCTGTCTTGTTTGTGTAATTTCGCGTTCATGTCACGTCGAATCTCCCCGCGTATGAATGCATTACGTTATTTAAATTTTGCTTGTATACAATTCCAGTTACAGTGTCTTTTACTAACATGAACGGGAGCTATTCATTGCTTCAAAAAGCAACCCCATACCATAATATTGACACCGACAGACTTAACAGTTTATTAAATTAAATTTGGACTCATCTGAAAGGAGAACAGTATTCCAATTCCGTCTTGACCAGTTTATGTTTTCTTCAACAAAATTTATGCGATGGTTTCTTCACAGGACGATAACAACCAAGATCAGCGTCAATTACTCGTCGGGAAATAGTTTAAGCAAATATTATTAGTACCAGATTGTTAATGATCTTTTTAGGTAGCATTTTTTGACATTTTTTAAACTCTTGCTATTAAAATTTCCTGTCTTTGAATCGTTTTACGGGACCTGCGCCTAACTGTTGAGTCATTACCGTACCTTTTTCACGATATTTCTTGAAATTTTTTAAATTATGGATTTATTTATAGAATATTTCTCACAAATTTTCTTTTGGTTAAGAGTTAAGCAGTAAAATCATCTATTATTCTAGTTTTTACTCTTCACAAAACTTTATTCTTGCCATTATTATATAATAATTAATTATAAGATAAAAGCATTGAAATTGTATTTAAGAAACAGTTGAAAGAGAACGTCAGAAATTATAAATTTGTAAATAACGGTTCAGATTTATTATATTTTATTGCGTACCATCTTCTATTTTTATCGTTTCAATCAACTCTGTTACAGAAGTTTCCATTGTTTTGGCATCACTAATAAAATACTTTCTTTTCTTTTATCTTTTTTTTTAATTGTATTATTTTGTATGGAATTATTGTTTTTGAAAACTGTTTATACTGAAGAAGTATTTTTTAATTTTTTTGAATTAATAAAAATCCCCTAAGTATCACTTACATACATATAATTAATAGGAAGTTATTGAGATGCAAAACAATATTACACATTTAAAAAAATTTTAAAAAAGTTTATGATCCATGATTCAAAAAAATTTACAACTATACAATAAATTTTTTTATAAATGAATGAACATAGTAGCAATTTTGTGGTCACAGCTCTTTTATCTATTTATCAGTACAGCAGTTTTGAAATTCAAAACGCTACCTGAAATCGGGTAATTGCGATCACCATATGTTTGTTGGGCCTTATATTCAAATATAGATAGTTTCAAGAACTAATGACATAATCCAAATACAATGAATCTCGAACTCATTTACTCTAGTTGTTATTGCAGAAGCATATTTTAAAGTTTAGGATATAAAATCTTTTACTGTTTTCAAACTATCCTGTAAATATTTGAAGTATTGCATTGGAGTTCTATTTTGGAGTTCAATTTTGTTCTAACTCGACCTTGCCCTTGTAACAACAAAATTTTCCAAGTATAATAAAATGCAAGAAACATAGTTTTTTTGATCAACATTCGTAACGATATATGTATTTCTAGTCAGTGCTTTTGTATTACTTGGAATTAGAAATTAATGGTGAAACTTTCTAGGGGAATTGCAATTTCTTCCCGGTTATTTCCCAAAATTATCTTTATTGAATTGTTTTATTTGTAGGAATGAATTCTCAAAACTATTTAAATATTACTAAAATATAAAACAATCACTTAACTTACCGCTCTAACTTCATTTTCCCTTAATGCAATATTACCCGAATCTATAACCAAAATAAATTTTATCTTGGTGTTTGTCACATATCCATAACTGCAGAAATATTGATAACATACATATAACGTCATCCTCATATTATGAGTTTCTGGAATACTTACATTTTATGGCTTTCAGTTGAATACAATAGACCTAAATATAATTCTTTACCATCGGGTATTCCTTTAACCACAGGTTGACATTTTTCTTCGACCACATCTAAAGCGGCATGTACACGATATTGCAATTCCAACTCCTTGTCCATATCAGTAGTGGACAAATAAAGAGGCGCATTCTTAAATTGAAAATGTGTGCTTATTAAGTTGTTACCATATGTTGATCCATTTTACAATATTTACATCTTTCCCAATTATTGAAATACACACAGCCATTGCGTTTGTTGGACAAAACAAATTTTTGTATCTTTATTTGTTTACATTGGTAAAATAGGTGTTGTCAACAGACGAAACCAAAAAAGCGTTTAAATGCGTTGTACAGGGCGCTGGCATATATTAATATATATTTTCAAACATGAAGTATGCCGTAGTAAAGGTGCTATTACACGAAGTGTTTTTTACATATGTACTGTCACTTTTTTTATCCATATGAAATTCTTCATGTCTGTCAAAATTGTCTTTTACATACGATTCAAAATTTTTGCTATCACACGGGCATATGTATTTCCGTATGATATAACCTCTAAATGTAAACAACAGCTGATTTAATTTGTGAATTTACAAAAATTTATTGTTAAAAAAAAAGTTATATATTTTTTAATTGTTAATTAATACTACACAATTTATTTTTCTCTCAATATTAATCTTTAAAATTTACTCTGTTTTTCTTTCGCCACAAGCAGTGTTGTATTTTCATATGTTTGTCATGCAAAAATAGAACCTGTTCTAATTGAAAAATGTACTTGTGACTTTCCTCATGTATTGTACATAAACAATGTTTCATATGTATCACACGATGTGTACAACTTTTGTTGTGGGAAAATTTGACAGTACATATGTAAAAAACACATCATGTAATAGCACCTTAATGATGCACGGCATTTGGACTATTGGCCCCAAAACTTAATTATATTGTTATTAAAACAAAACTTGTACAAATTATCGTCAGTATTATACTCCAGTAGGTAATGAACTGACGAGAGCAAAAATAAAATTATAATTGAATTTGAAAAATCGTAAGACTTATTGATTCCGACAAAAAGTGTTGCTCTTAAGATTGCCGTAGATTTCCATATTAAATTCTTCTTTGATGTATGCAATCAGCTGTTGTCATTGTGCTAATTATCAGGAATGTCACAGACACAAATTCCGTTTGAAAATGGAATTGAATACGTAAAAAAAATCTGAAAGAAAACACTTCACATTTTTTAATTGGAATTTATACCTATTTACATTTTAAAACAATTTTACACTACCACTATATCGTTAGTTTTAAGCTTCTAAGAAAAAAATATATAGTGGCTGACAATGCTTTGCAAAATTCAAAATTTGACAGTTTTGTTCTTTAATAATTTCTCGTTAAGTCCTAAAATTATGTTTTTTTTTTTGCGAAATCACTCTTTTATGTTTTCTCTACCGAAGGACAACAAATTTGTTACAAAAAACACAATTAAAAAAAATGGATAAACGAAAAAAAAATTATTTTTTGTGATTCCAAAACAATGGAAACTTTTAAACTTCTGTACCAGAGTTGAATAAAACAATAAAAAACGAAGATGGTATGAAAGAAAATGTATAACAACTTAGCCGTTATTTAAATATTTATAGTTTCTGACGTTTTCTTTCAACTGTTTTTTAAACACAATTACATTTTTATGCCCGTTTTCTCAATAGGCGATTATCTTTTATCCCAACGAGAAACTGCCGATTAAAGAAATTTGGTTTTCTCAATGTCTGGTTTGCTTCTATTTTGTCGCAAAGTTAACCGGCACTCATCTGCCAATTATTTATTTATCGTACAGATAAATTATTCTCCCAACTTTCATATCAATTTTGAGAGGCATTGCCAACTGAAAATAATTCTCCCAACTTTCATACGTATTTTGAGAGGCATTGCCAACTGAAAATAATGTTTTTGTCGGTACATTGAGAAAACCAAAATTGTTAACAGGCAGTTTATCGGTGCAATAAATTTATGTCCTGGTTAAGTAACAGCCAGTTTGACGATACACTGAGAAACCCGGCATAATGCCATAATGTCTTTTTATAAAATAATGGCAAGAATAAAGTTTTGTGAAGCATTAAAAACCAGAATAAAAGACGATTTTACTGCTGTCTTAAGCGAAATAGTTTTTATGAGAATATTCTATAAATAAATCCATAATTTCAAGAGAATACAAAAAATGTTAAAAATGCTACCTAAAGAGGTCATTAACATTCTGAAACTATAAATATGATCTTCAATGGATACCATCAACAAGTTAATTGGTTCACATACCACGGCGGAGTGAAGCAGTACTAAAATATAATAGATTCCCAACCCAGCATAAAAATGAATACTTTTAAGTTCTGTTATTTTTTTCTGAAGTTAAACTATTTTAGGTTAATTTTTTTTTTTAAATAAATAAAAATACAAATTTTTATATCAACAAGTTTTTAATTTTATGATCAAATTTTTGGTTCAATTCATCATAAATACATTTTGGTAAAAGTTTCCATTGTATTGTCACTCTCTATATTTTTTAATGGGGCCAAAAATTTTTTTAACCTTTATCTATATATGAAATCAAACAGTATACGAAGAAACAACACTAAAATACAAAATCAAATGAATTTCGGTCGGAATTTGTGTTTTACTATAAAGCGAAAACATCTTTACTATTGGAACAACGCCATAAATGGGCTTGGTAGAGCTAAAAAAATATTGTTAGTTTAAACACTAATTTTTTTTTTTTTTTAAATACCGATCAACAATTTTGTTGTGCTATCCAACTACTCCAAAAAATATTTTAAAGAATAAATGATCTAGAACTTATTATAAATTTATTGTTAAACAATTATTAATTTAACAGCTTTTTATTGGTTTTATATATTTCGAATATCCGTATGAAAACCTGCAAAACAGAAGTAAGAAAATAACAGTTACTGTCAAAAGGTAAGACCATATAAGCAGGAAACCCAGTACATACATCAAATTCTCAGCTTCCAATAAAGATAAATTGAACTACATGTTGACGACATTTAGATGTGGATAACATCTTAGGCGGCTGCTTCTACTCGCTTTTGACGTTCCAACAATCGTCTCTCCCTTTCGAATTCTTTCATGCGCAAAACGTAGTCTTCATATTCACATGTCATGTATTCATGTCTCTCGTGATGACATTTGTACAACCACGGGAAGACATCAGCACGACAAGAACGATACTTCAATAATTTATCAGCACAATAATCACGATCAGCTAATGGCAGCTTGGCCGAAATCATTTCTTCTTCCGTTGCCCTCATGACACGTTCTTTGCGATTTGGTGCCCCAAATAAGGGATCGAATGTGGGCACACAGTCGGGACCTGGTGTCACGTCGGGATGAACAGCACGTGCATAGGCATTACCCATTATTTATTAAAATTTGCCTAAATCAAAATAATTTTATTAAAATTTAATTGAAAGAAGGCAAATTACGTAAATTTGCAGCTAAATGTTTGTAAGTATACAAACGTCAAAGTGGACAGCTAAGCACAGATGTTTTTGATAGTTTCAATTGTAATAGATGGCAACGGTCAGTGTAGACAAACGTACGAATAATTATATATATATTATAAATTTTTTAATTTAAGTTTACTAAATCTATGATAATGTTTACTTTTACTGTTATAATAATTTTTTAAGAAAATATTAATCATAAAATATGTTAAAAAAATATTTTGATAATTTTAATAAAATAAATATATTAATTTGTAATATTCAGTATCTGAAAATATAATGAATAATAAGAATAATAATCGTTTATTATAAAATGTTTTCTTAATCGATTAATTGTCACAACAAAACTTTCAATACAGCGTTGCCTTTTCTGTTAATAAATAAAAAATACACTAAAATACTACTGTGTAATCTAATTTGACAGTTTAAATCCCCCTATGATGTCAACAGTCAGTTAAAAATCTCAAAAAGGAAGTAAAGGGTTAGCAAGTGTTTACATTGTTGTGTTCATATGTTTTTCTTTGCCGTTTCTTGATACTCATCTAATTTTTTGCCTGATTTCTTCAACATATCAATCAAATTTAATTCTTTTAATTAAAAACCTTATGATGCCAATGTAAAAAGTGAAATTCAACTATATATGCTTGATGGAATAGTTTAAAAAAATATGGCGACGCCTAATGAATGATTAGTTTGCATTAAATATAAAATTAAGGTGATACGTCATATTAACAAAAAAAAAAAAGAAAAATTAAAGATGATAAAGTAGTTTATTTCTTTTTTTGTATTAATTAAGCAAAAAGGGGAGTATAAATTAGAATATAACTGAAAAAAATTCACAATTAAAAGAGAAATATTAAAAAATTTAAAAATGTATACCTTGTTAAAAAAGAGAACTAAATTTTGTTAATATCTTCTATTACGAAAATAAAACTTGTTTTTAACGTATACAGTTAAAGTGAAGTGGTTGTTGGTTTGATTTGGTTTGGTTAAAAGTAGGATAAGTAAAAGACGAAGAAGTGAGTGTATGTCTTTAGCGGATTTTAGTTTAATTTTTGGAAAACACAAAAGTAGTACATATATACAAACAAACAAAGCAAACCAACTAAAAGACTTAAACAACTAGGAAGTAACTATATTTTTGTCTTCCAATGTAATCTTTTATTTTGTGCCGTGTTTTATATGTACTTTGTGTATGATTGCCAGTGTTTGTTGTATTGAATACACACGTACACATAGTTATCATCATTAACATTAACCTTAACGTATTTGGAAACAGAAACACTGACAACAATAACGACAACACAGCACCAAGATGTCATCATCGATTAAAGTTGCTGTCAGGGTACGACCTTTCAATACAAGGTAAGTTGAAAATTAAATTTGTGAGATAAAATATTCACACAGAAAGTTGTACATTGAGAAAATTAGATTTCCTAACTTTAATAATTTAATTGTCTTTTATTTTTTATCTTCTCTCAGTTTTTTTAGAAGAATTAACTTAAACTCTAAGCAAAAAACATCACACATCCAAATAATTCCCTTATACATTAGATAATCATTAATTCTAAGATGTTTTGTTTACATTGTTTCCTCAGCGTGTGAAAATTGTTTGTAAAAGCAAATTAATTCACACATGCAATTTTAATAGTAGATATTAAAAAAAAAACCTAAATGTATAAAAAATGAATGAATTAAATAAGTTTTGTGTAGATAAATTTTATAAAATTTAAGAATTATCACAGATACATTTTGTTTTCTCGAAATTAATCATGATATAAATACTATTTGTCAATATACTATACAGTGAGTGACAATTCAATGGAAATTTTTACGAAATATATTTTTGACGACTTGAACGGTCAATATCAAGAAATTGGGTCAAAAGCTGTTATTATTAATTTAAAAATTTTTGATTTATGTTGTTGACATAAAAACTTAAAAGTATGCATTTGTATGTTGTTGACAAAACAGTAGTAATCTTTATTATACAATAGCTCTGTTCGTTTACTTTCCCAGTAAAAACCAGTAAAAACCGATATTGCAGAGAGTAAGAAAAATTAGTTCTCAAAAATATAAATATTTAAAATAAGCTCTGTTCGTTTATTTTCCCAGTAAAAACCAGTAAAAACCGAAATTTCAGAGACTAAAAAAACTTAGTTCTCAAAATCATAAATATCCAAAATAGTAAACAAACAGCAATTTGTAAGAATTTGCAAATTCATAGAAACAGCTGATTGCAAACACATTTGAAAGTCAAGAAGATGTGAAACTCTAAATTAAAAAAAGAAATATATCTTAATTAGAAGAACTTATTTTATTTAACATGTAAAATATTCATTGAAACTAATATCATTGCCTATGGGCAATTCCATAAAAATGTCAACTTCTTTGAAAAAAAATATTTTTTCATTCATATGAAGTAAGTTTAAAAATATATTAAAATACGTTCCAAGTTACATAATGTAATTCCTTACAAGCATTCTAAATAATAAAATATATATAAAATTTATTTGTTTACTCAATTTTCTTTTAATACATGTTTAAGAAACTTTAGTCATTCCGTCACAGTCATTCCGTCACGTCAAATGGCAGTTTATAAATTCGATACTATTACAGGCCAGTTGCTCTAAATTATAATTTTATATTGCTTATATATCATATGTAAAATATGCATTAGTTTAAAATCTGACTTGCTTCTTAATTTACAAAAGTTCCCAGGTTTTAATACCAGGACATAGTCATGGTAGCAAAAATGTCATTCCGTCACACAATGAGAAATTACTCAAATATAAAAGAATAAAATAGTGTAAAAATTGTTTCTGAGTTTTTTTTAAATCTCTTAATCATTAGCAATCATTTTCAAACTGAAGAATGAATTTTCAATTCAGAATATTATTTAAAATTTTTGCACCAAAATAGAATTATAGTATTTTTGCTTTATTTGTCACAAAACTCAATCATATGTTATTCAAACATATCTTTTTTCTTGCTCGCTAATTCTTACTGGCGAATATATATCCAACAAATGAACTGTCACTTTACGCTCTCATTTGTTCTCTTTTTCTGGGTTTTTGAAGTAAATGAACAGCCCTACAAGAAATGAATGACTGAAACTAACACATAAACAATTTTTGTACTAACACATTTGCAGTTTTTTTCTATTTAAAAACATATGACTGTCATTGTTGCTGTTGTTAAGGTTTAGGAAAGGTAAGTAATTAATTAAATTAAAATTAAATTAAAAAGTTCAAGTTAACTTTTGTTGTTTCTTTAGGATTCTTCAAAATATGTCAGTGGATTCGTTAGTGCAATTCTCCATTGTGGTGGCACGTCCCTCCATTATACCCTTCCACAATATATTTTTTGCTAGCTAGAAACAAAGTAAATCTTCCTTGCAGAATTTTACATTAATCCTTATATCTATCTTTCAGTCTGTTGCCATAACATGGATATGTTTTTTTTAATATTTGGTTCGAATGTTTTAATTTATGCCATTCTGGAATATAGTGTGGAATATAATGTTGATAATATGAATATTAAGGAATGTGCAGTATCCGTAAATTCGTCCATAACGAAATTAGTTTTCAAAAGAATAAAGATCTAAAAATATTGAACAAATTGATTTATGGAGGTATTATCACAATATCTCACACACCGTTCTGTACAAACAATTTTCCAAATGGAGTGTATCAGTTTTGGCCGAAATTGTTAATTCACAACACACAAAAGGTGAGCTTTAATATAAATTGTTGATATATATGTGTTATAATATATTGTTTTCTTTAAGAACCTACTGATTGCACTAAGGCCCATTACCGGAAATTTCTATTGCGTTTAGTCAATTTATTCAGTGCTAAGTTACGGACCGCTTTGAGGGATGGTTCGAGTGAAAAGTCAGCAAACATTGTCTCAAAGTTATCGACACGTTTCGGAATTGGTGATATTGTTGTGTTTTTAATATTTTAATGTTTAATGTTTATTTCTATTTTTGAATTTTTGATTTTTAATACAATAAATAAATATAAATAAAAAATAATAAGTCGTGTTTCATTATAATCAAGCGTGACCGGTCAATGATGATGTATATAGCCATCAAGTATGACCGGTCAGCGATGATGGATATATCTATCATCGTTGACTACTAAACAGCGGTAGAGTGAGCAGTTCAGATATATATTATATGGTTTACATACTTTCATAGGTTAGAGTAAGATGCAAAATCACATGTACACAAAAGTTTCGGTCAGTTTTGGCATATTTGCCTTAATAAAATGATAGAAACTTTGTTCTACGCGATGACCGACACTTCAGTCAGTAGTGCCGGTCATATCACCGGTCAAATGACCGTCACTGTTCCTGTAGGGAGGATCCAGTAAATTTTGTGACAATTTGTACAAATTGTTATAAATTATCACGTAAACGAACAGAGCTAATGAAATCGGCAATGAATTGGACCCATGCATGTTGATATCTAGAAATTGGAATTGGAAAATAAAAATAGTTTTCTAGATCGACCTACCGACCTACCTCGTTTTGCTGACAAAGGTGTATTATAAATTCTTTATAAATTATAATTGACCAAAAAATATTAATTTGTTAAGAGAATCGAATATATTTTCGATGTTAAAATCGAGGGAACGGTTTACAGAAATTGCCAGGCTATTGGGATAGTACTAAATTCTAATTTTATTTACAAAAAACTGGATTTGTTCTTAGTCCCTAGACCCGTAAGCATAGGCTCCTATTAACCCATTCGATCCCAAGCCCCTTTAAATCGTAAAAATTTCGAATTTTTTTTATAAAATTTGTCTTTTAAGAGTCCAAGTAAAAACAACTAGGAAAATTGTAGTCGGTCTAGAAAACTTTCCCACTATTTTTGGTTTCAACATTTTGTTGGGTATCCATTATTTTTTAGTACTGCTTCACAATGACGAGGCATGGAGTCAATTAAATTGTTGAAGATATCCATTGAAGTTTTTTGCCACTCTGATTTAACTGCCTCTATGACATCTGTCTTGTGTTTGTGTAATTTCGTGTCTGTATTTTTCGATGTACAATTTCCCATAGACTTTCTATGTGATTGTGATCTGGTGATTGGGCTGGGCATTCCAAAACACTAACTGCATTAGATTGTAGCCATAGATTGTAGCCATAAATTGGAGCCATTCCTTGGCCCGAAAAGCAACCCCATACCATAATATTGCCACCGACAAACTTAACAGTTTTATTTGTATATTTTGGGTCTAGTCTTCTTCCCCTTAGTCATCGTGCAGGCGTTCTTCCATGATGGCCTCTTAAATTAAAATTGGACTCATCTGAAAAGAAGAGTCAGTCTTGACCAATTAATGTGTTCTTTAGCAAAGCATATGCGAGCCAGATACTTTTTCTCTGATATCAGTGGTTTCTTTACATGATGATTACAACTTCAATTTCTCGTCGGGAAACAGTTCAAGCACATATTTTTATTTTATAATAAAAAACAATTGAAAGAAAATGTCAAAAATTATAAATATTAAAATAACTGTTAAGATTTTATGCATTTTCTTTTATATCATCTTCTATTTTTATTGTTTTAAAAGTTTCCATTGTTTTGTCACCACTAAAAAAAATATTTTTTTTTCGTTTACCTCTTCTTTTAATTGCATTTTCTGTAACAATTTTGTTAGTTTTCGATAGAGAACACTCCAAAGGGCATTTTCGTAAAAAAATACACAATTTTAGTACTTAACGTGAAATTCAAAACAAAATTGTCAAATTTAGAATTTTATAAAAATTTTCAATGTATTGTCACCTACTGTATGTATGATTACACTTTATTTCAGGAATATATGCTTTTTTTGTTAAGTTTTACAAATTTTACAAATGGTTTAAAAATTAATATAATTTTTTAAATTAAAGAAATTTTCTTTAGAAAAAACTTAAAATTTAAAACTTAAGAATTAACACAAATAAATTTTTTTGTTTCTCGGAATTACTGATAATATGGATAGTACTTTCTAATATATACTAATTCCGCCAAGGCCTCCACTTGTAAAAACTCCTTGGAAATTTAATCATAATTTTAAATTCTAATTTAAAGGGTTAACGAACATGATGAAGAAGCGGATTTTGTATTTTTTGTTTTAAATTTTATATGAAAAGTTTTTATATCCGGCAAATATTTGCTCAGTTATTTTCTAAATCCTAAATAACTTTCTTAAGCCGTTTTCTTTTCTGACAAAAAATATCGCATTTCATTTGCAATTTTTTCGAAAACTGTATTTTTTTTATATGTTCTGAATTAAGAGCAACCTTATCTTATACATTAATTGAAAGGTGTCAAAGTGCTGCGCTGATAGTGCAAAATTTTTTTATTATTTGGGTATAATGACTTTGTGCTGCTGTTTGTAACAACCAAAAATATTTGACCTACACCCATCTTTAATTATACCGATCGAATCAGAATCACTATCTGATTCGATTTAACGATGTCCGTCCGTCCGTCTGTGTGTCCATGTAAAGCTTGTAATCAAACTGCAGGTCGCAAATATTAATATATTTTGATGAAATTTGGTATTTGATCTTTTATCGGCCATGGGATGAACGCTATTGAAATTGGTGAGAATCGGTCCATGTTCACACCTAGCCCCCATACAAATGACCCATATTAAATCAACATACATATATTGCCATAATATCCAAATTATCATACAAATCTTAGTCAAATTGGGTTTCTATGTATATATTACATCCATTAATCAGTAGTCCAAAAAAGATCCCTATTGGACAACTCTTAGTCATAGGCCCCATATAGAGCTGCTTCCCGATCTTCACTTAAATCAATTAAAAAACAAAAATATTGCACTGATTCTTCTCAAATTTTGTTTGTATATATTTTTGCAAAATACAAGAGACTTTACCAAACATGGTCAGGATCGGTCCATTTTTGGGCCAAGTCCCCATATAGATATAGCATCCGATATTAACTTTTTCATATCTGCCGTAAAAAATAATCAAAATCCCACTCAAATTTGGTTTATGCTTATTTTCTATATCCAGTTAGTTGGGTCTAAGAGATAGGGTCTAAGAGTATAGGGTATCGTATAGTCGGTCTAGACCGACTATAATTTTCTTACTTGTTATTATTATTATACCCTATACCACTATGTGGTTTGGGTATAATGACTTTGTGCTGCTGTTTGTAACAACCAAAAATATTTGACCTAGACCCATCTTTTATTATACCGATCGACTCAAAATCACTTTCTGAGTCGATTTAGCGATGTCCGTCCGTCCGTCCGTCCGTCCGTCCGTCTGTGTGTCCATGTAAACCTTGTAATCAAACTACAGGTCGCAAATATGAATATATTTTGATGAAATTTGGTATATAAGCTTTTGTCGACCATAGGATGAACGCTGTTGAAATTGGTGAAATTCGGTCCATATTCAGACCTAGTCCCCATACAAATGACCCCTATGAAATCGATATAAATTGCCATAAGATTCAAATTATCATATAGATCTCAGTCAAATTGGGTTTGTATGTGTTTATTATATCCATTAATCAGTAGTCAAAATAAAAACCCTATAGGACAATTCTTAGTCATAGGCCCCATATAGAGCTGCTTCCCGATCTTCACTAAATTCTATCAAAAAACAAAAATATTGCACAGACTAGACCGACTATTATTTTCCTACTTGTTTTTTATTGTATTTTCTGTAACAATTTGTTATCTTTCGAAAGAGAGCACCCCAAAGAGTGATTTCGTAAAAATTACACAATTTTAGGACTTATCGCGAAATTATTAAAAAAACAAAATTGGCAAATTTAGAATTTTGTAAAAGTTTCTAACGTATTGTCTTCAACTGTATGTATGATTACACTTTATTTTCGGAATAGATCTTTTTTTTGTAAAACCTAGTTGGTATAAAAAAATAATATAATTTTTTAAATTAAAGAAATTTTCTTTAGAAAAAACTTATAAAATTTAAGAATTATCACAAACACATTATTTTTTATTTCTCTAAATTACTGATAATATGGATAGTACTTTCTAATATATACTGATTCCGCCAAGGCCTTCTCTTGTAAAAACTCCGTTTCTGTGAAAAATTGGATGTGTGGAAATTAAATCATAATTTTTATTACCAGTCCAAATTCTAATTTAAAGGTTTAACGAACATGATGAAGAAGCGGATTTTGTATTTTTTGTTTTAAATTTTATATGAAAAGTTTTTATATCCGGCAAATATTTGCTCAGTTATTTTCTAAATCCTAAATAACTTTCTTAAGCCGTTTTCTTTTCTGACAAAAAATATCGCATTTCATTTGCACTTTTTTCGAAAACTGTATTTTTTTTATATGTTCTGAATTAAGAGCAACCTTATCTTATACATTAATCGAAAGGTGTCAAAGTGCTGCGCTGATAGTTCAAAATTTTTTTATTATAATTATACCCTATACCACTATGTGGTTTGGGTATAATGACTTTGTGCTGCTGTTTGTAACAACCAAAAATATTTGACCTACACCCATCTTTAATTTTACCGATCGAATCAGAATCACTATCTGATGCGATTTAACGATGTCCGTCCGTCCGTCCGTCCGTCTGTGTGTCCATGTAAAGCTTGTAATCAAACTGCAGGTCGCAAATATGAATATATTTTGATGGAATTTGGTATTTGATCTTTTATCGGCCATAGGATGAACGCTATTGAAATTGGTGAAATTCGATCCATATTCAGACCTAGTCCCCATACATGTGACCCCTATGAAATCGATATAAATTGCCATAAGATTCAAATTATCATATGGATCTCAGTCAAATTGGGTTTGTATGTGTTTATTACACCCATTAATAACTATTCCAAAAATAATCCCTATAGGACAATTCTTAGTCATAGGTCCCATATAGAGATGCTTCCCGACTTTCACTTAAATCTATCAAAAAACAATATTGCGCAGATTTTTCTCAAATTTGGTTTGTATAAATTTTTTCGAAATATAAGTGACTTTACCAAATATGATCAGGATCGGTCCATTTGTCGACCTAGTCCCCATATAAATATTGCACCCGATATGAACTTTTTCACATCTGCAAAAAAATGAATAACAATGCCACACAAATTTGGTTTATGCTTATTTTCTATATCCAATTAGTTGGACCGAAGAGATAGGGTCTCTAAACCATGGTATAGGGTATCGTATAGTCGGTCTAGACCGACTATTACTTGTTTTCTTTGAAGTCGTAGGGTGACAATATTCAAAAAAGGGGAACAATGAAATAAGTGAATGGCTGCAATTTTTTGCGATTTGCGAAGCCTCGACTTTGATACCTCTCGATTGATGTATAAGATAAGGTTGCTCTTAATTCGGAATATATAAAAAAATACACTTTTCGAAAAAAGTGCATATAAAATGCGACATTTTTTTTGTCAGAAAAGAAAACGGCAGTAGAAGGCTATAAAAATTACCATAAAATTTTGTGTTCCTAACTTTATATGGCCCAGAGGGCCGGTCATATAAATAAAGAATTGAATTGCAAAAGAAAAAAAATATAGAAACTTTTTCGGAATGACAATTTCTTTTCTATTTTTGGGAACATTTTAAATAATCTGGGAAATTCTGATATCTTTAATATTTATTTAATTTGTTTTAATTCAATCAGGGAGGTCGATATGGATGCCCAGTGTATAGTGGAAATGGAGAGTAAAAAGACAAGACTTCTTAAGCCAAAATTACAATCACTGCGTGACGCTGGTCGTGAAAATTTTCATGATTTTACATTTGATTACTCCTACTGGTCGTATGATAACACTGACAAACATTTTGCAACACAAGAACAAGTGTATAGCGATTTGGGCACAGATGTTATCGATTGTGCCTTTGAAGGTTTGCCAAGAATCATTTAAAAGCTCAAGTGTTTTGTAATCAATTATTTCCCTTCTTTTTCTTTGCAAGGTTATAATGCTTGTGTTTTTGCTTATGGTCAAACTGGTTCCGGTAAAACATTCACGATGATGGGAACAGGTGATAACCCTGGCCTAATACCTCGCATATGCTCGGAACTTTTCACACGTATGCGTGTTGGCCAGGAATCGGGTACTGGTTATAAAACGCATGCCAGTTATTTGGAAATTTACAATGAACGTGTTAAAGATTTACTGGGACCTCAGTCAAGTGGTCATGGTTTGAGAGTGAGAGAACATCGCACCTTGGGTCCATATGTGGAGAACTTATCACAACATTCTGTGGCCGATTTTGAAGAGATACAAGAATGCATAACGCGTGGCAATATACAACGTACAACAGCCAGTACTAATATGAATGATACCAGTAGTCGAAGTCATGCCATTTTTACCATCACTTTTGTTCAAGCAGGATTTATGAATGATATGCCAAGTGAGACAGTATCTAAAATACATTTAGTAGATTTGGCCGGCAGGTTTGATTAATTTTGTAATATGATTTGTAAGCCTTTATACGATATTTTTACTTTTAGTGAACGAGCTAATGCTACTGGTGCCACCGGTCAACGTTTGAAGGAAGGAGCCCATATCAATAAATCTTTAGTTACCTTGGGCAGTGTTATCTCGGCCTTAGCTGAACAAAGTAATTCTAACGCTGCTAATGCCGTAGGTGGCAAACGTGTTTTGTATATACCTTATCGTGATTCCATTCTAACTTGGCTACTGAAAGATAGCTTAGGTGGTAATAGTAAAACTATTATGATAGCTGCTCTTTCACCAGCCGATTGTAATTATAGTGAGACTTTAAGTACCTTGCGTTATGCAAATCGTGCTAAGAATATTATTAACAAACCGACTATCAATGAGGATCCCAATGTTAAACTCATACGTGAATTAAGAGATGAAATTAATAAGCTAAAGTTTATGCTAAATGGGGATATTGTAAGTATATATTATGAGCAAAAAATATTAATTTTTTTTTATATGAAAATTCGTTTAATTTTAACAGTTATATCATTTATTTAGCTTCAAAACATTTTATTATTTGTTTGCTTATAAAATAAAAAATATTTTCGATCTAAGTAGAAAAATTTCTGATAGAAATAATCTAATCAATTTTAACATTACAATTATTACAATGTTAAATATAATCACTGAAACAGCCCTGATTAAAAATTTGCATATAGTATTAATTGCAAACTCTCTGAAAAATGGCGTTAAATATCTTTTTATTAAAACTAATATTGAGAAAAAAAATTGTTTTTATTTTATATGAAAAAATATATTGAAAGGAATTATTAAAAATGTTTTTTTGATTTATTTTTAATATTATTTATTACAACAATATTATAAAAAAATTAGTTTTTAAAAATAGATTTTTTCAAAAATAAAAACAATTATTTTTGATTAATAATATTTAGGAAATTTTACAAAATATCTTTATTTGATATAAACAATTAATTTTTCTAAATCATGGATTAATTATTTAAAAAAAATTTAAAAAACCAAAAACATTTTTCGAAAAAAATATAAAAAAATTTTGACCTTATATATATTTCGATTTACTTTTGAATATTTTTGTTTAACATAAAAAATTATAAAAAATATTTTTTATTTTTTTTTTTAATTTTTAATATTCCAAAATTTATTTTTTTTAAAATCAAATTAATTTTCTTAATAAATTAAATAAAAATTCATTTTTCCATATAACATTTTGTTATTTTTTTTAAATTTTATTTTTTTGCTTATAAAATAAAACAACTTTTTTGATCAAAAAATATATATCGATTTATTTATAAATATTTTTTATTGAAACAAAAATTAAAAAATAGTTTATATAAGAAAAAATAAATTAAAAAAAATTTAATGTTATTTAATCTAAAAATTTATTTCGATTTATTTTTAAATATTAAAAAAAAAAAATAATTACAAAGAAAATTCAATAAAAAAAAGAAAATAAAAAATAATAATAAATATTTTTAATCGTTAAATTTTAACAATTATTTTTGTCTCAAAATATGTTATTAATTTTTTTCCTGATATAATTTAGTTGTTTCTTTTAAATTAAAAAAATATTTGAATATTACGATTCGTTTTAAATATTTTTATTCAAAAAATTAAAAATTATATAAAACATTTTTATTTTATTAAAAAAAAATATTTTGCAAAATAATATAATTTTGCAAATGATCTAAAACTATTTAACGATTGACTTTTAAATATTTAAATGAATTTGAATTTTTTATGAATTAAATAAGATAACAAACAAGCAAGGACGTTTTCAACTCCACTCTTCATTAAAATATATATAAATTTTCTCCTGAAGATGAACATCGAAGATGTTCGAAATATCGAAAATTTAATAAATATTTTTTAAAAATAAAAATAAAACATTAATATTTGGATTTTTATTTTTAATTGATGACCTTGAGCCAAACAAAAAAACCCCCATCACATATTAAAACAGGTCAACTATAAATTTCTAACATTAAAAAAATATTTTCGATCTAAGAATATATTTCGATTTATTTTAAATATATTTATTAAAACTAAAATTTAAAAATAGTTTTTTTATAAGAATATAAAAATTAATATTTTTTTTAAAATATTTTTTGTTCTTAAACTATATTTCGATTTATTTTTATATATCAGTTATTAATTTTATTTTTTTTAAATAAAAAATAAATTAGTTTTATTTCATATTTTTTCCTCTAAAAATTTTATTAATTTTTTTCTTGAAATGACTTAGTTGTTCTTATAAAATACAGAAAATATATGATTTATTACGATTAATTTTTAAATATTTTGCATTGATGACAATTCTTAAATTTATATATATATATATATATATATATATAGATACATATATATATATATATATTTATATTTTTTAAAAATAAAAACAACACTTCTGATATAAAAATATTTATCGATTTTTTTTAAATATTAAAAAAAAATATTTTAATTAACATTGGCTTCAATATTTTTTAAATTTTCTAACTTAAATTTTGAATAAATTTGATTTATTTTAATTTTCCAAATTTTATTTATTAGAATGAAATTATTTTGTTTAAATTAATTATTAATTTAGTTTTTTCCTATAAAATCAAAAATAATCGATTCATTTATTTTTTTAATTTTATTTTATTTTTAACATTCTTATTTAGAAGTATTGCTATGTAATACAGCTTATACAGTTTTTTTTATTGTAATGAATTATAAATTAAATAAATAAAAATAAAATAAAAATAAAATTATTTAAAAATTTAAATTTTGAATAATTTTATTAAAATTTATTTATTTATTAATGATAAATTAGTTTTTTTTTTAAATAAATTTATAAACATTATTTTCTGTTTATAAAATGATATATTTAGATTAAAGATATATTTAGATTATTTTTTTTTGAAAATTAAAAGAATAAAAAAAGTTTTCCTTTCATTTAATTTATTTTTAATAAAAATAAGTTATATTTTTTATTGATATTAAATTAAAATTTATTTTTATTAAAATTAAAAATAAAAAATTGTTTTTTAGAATTAAATTTTTTTATAAAAATTAAAAAATAAAATATAAAAGATTTTTTATTTAAAAACTGAAATTTTTTAATAATTAAATTTTTTATAAATCACAACAAGATTTTATTACAAATAAATAAGTATTTTCTTTTACTAAAATTAAAATAAAATTTATTATTTATTCAAATTTAAGAAAATTGAAGTATATTGAATATTTTTTTGTTTTTATTTGGAATGCAATTTTTTTACTAAAAAAAATTATTTTTATCAAAATTAAAAACATAAATATCAAAGATTTTTTATTTAAAAACTGAAATTTTTAATAGTTTTTTTTTATAAATCACAATAATTTTTTATTAAAAATATATTAGTATTTTCTTTTACTAAAATTAAAATAAAATTAATGTTTATTAAAATTAAGAAAAATTATGCTATCTATATAAAAAAAATTTTTATATTTTTATTTGGAATTAAATGTTTTTATTAGAATGAAATTTTTTGTTAAAATTAAAAAAATAAAGCATTTTCAATTTAAAAACTGAAATTATTAATTTTTTTTATAATTCACAAAATTATAAAATTAAATTAAATTAAAATTAATTCTTTTTTACTAACAATTTTTTTTCTTAAATGAGTATTTTTCAAGCTGATCTCGAGCTGGAAGAAGAATTATTTATTTCAAAAATATTTTTATTAAAATAAAATACTTTTTATAAAAAAATTTAAATTTTATTTTTATTTAAATTATTTTTCTTTGTTAAAACTACATTAAACAATTTTTTTGATTAAAATTTTTTTGAATTTTTTTTTTATTAAAATTAAAATAAAGGATTTTGTATTTAAAAACTGATATGTTTATTTAATATATATTTTTTTATGTATCACAAAATATAATATGTGGAAAATATTCTGTATTTAAAAACTGAAATTTTTAATATTTCTTCTTATTTTGAATTAATTATTTTTTTTATTAAAATTAAATTCAACAATTTTTTAATTAAATTAAAATATTTCAATTTTTTCTCCAAAAATCTAAATTCAATTTGCTCTACAACAATTAGCAACTAATTTGTATATTTTTCTTTTCAGCATGCGCTCCAGCCATCTCTCAAAATGCTGGAAGACCTGCAGAAGAAAGAAGCACAAGAAAAGCATCTTACCGAAGAATGGACCGAAAAATGGAAAGAGGCTCAATCTATATTGCAGGAGCAAAAAAGTTTAGGTCTACGTAAATCTGGTGTTGGCGTTGTCTTAGATTCCGAAATGCCACATTTGATAGGCATACACAATGACATCACTACAGGAGTAACTCTATATAGTTTAAAAGAGGGCGAAACATTTATTGGGACGGATGAGGCAGAAACTCCACCCGATATAGAATTAAGTGGCGATGGCATAAGGTTACAACATTGTAGTATTGTACTCAAAAATGGTATTTGTACTTTACATCCAAAACCTTTGGCCCAATGTTGGCTTAATGCTCATTTAATTGATGAGCCTACTAATATCTCTCAAGGAGACATTATTCTATTGGGGCGCACAAATATATTTCGTTTTAATAATCCTACCGAAGCTGCAAGATTACGCAAAGAATATAGTCGTTCACAATTGGATATGTCCCGGTTGTCATTGATAACTTCCTCCCGGGAAAATCTTTTAACTTCGAGCTTTTGTTTAGATGATGATTCATCGTCCATGAACAGCAGCTTGATTTCTTCACCCTTCAAACGTAATGACAAACAATATTATCCTACTAAGCCGATGTCACGCGATGACCCCGAGTTACAAGACGAAAATCGTAAGATTTTGGAAACTATAGAAAATGCTTTAAAACAATTAAATATGGTAAAATGAAAATAAATCTAATTAAAATAATCTCAGTGTTAATGCATCTACCAAAAAAATTTAGGAACGTGTACAAATGCATGACCAGTACAAAATTAAGGTACATAAATTAACCGAAGAACTGCAACGTTTGGAAAAAGAAGAAAAGAACAGTTTGGACTTATTACGTTGCCGCGAAGACGAACTAATGGCCCGTAAAGATATGCTATTGTGGGAGAAAAATAACGAAAAAGTCCAAGTATGTAAAAATTAAAATTTTCAAAAATTCAACTGAAATTATTTTATACTAATTTCAAGCATTTCTTTTATAAAATGAGCTGCTATTTATCTGTATATAAATTTGATATTGTAGTATAGTAGTGTTGTAATGTTGCATGTTGGTATTATATTTTATTAATTTGTTCATTTGTTTTTGTGCCGTTTTAGACTGATATTGTGTGTAGACAGATCTCAGCTTTGCAAACCCAGCTCGACTCGAAAAAACGTGATTTTTCTGAGTATGTTGCCAAAGAGCTACAGGAATTGCAAGATTGTGGAAAACTAGATGAGGTTTGTGTTTTTGTTTGTAATATAGGCAATATTAAAATTAAATAATAGTTAAAAACAATATATTAGAAAAATAATTGTGCCCCTAATTATTAGAGTGGTCTAAGTCAAAATTTAAAAAAAGGGTATATGCGTTTTTTTAAAATTAAGTTTTGAACTACATAAATTAATGTTTTTAAATTTTCAAGAAATATTTGACTTAGACCATTTTCGTAATTATAAAATTGATAAAAATTAAAGCTTTTTAAAAAAAGAAAAAATTTAAAAATTTATTTATCACTCACATCTGGGCGGAATTGGCGAACTGCTGAAACAAATACTCCACAAAAAGAGAGTATAGGGTTTGATAGCACTATATCACTGCTTAAAAAACTGAAAAATCGCTAAGGGAATTTTTAGCGATTTTTCGCGAAGACTTAACGAATTTTTTGGCGATTTTTTGTTTGTTTTTTGTTCTATTATATTTATACCCTCCACACCACAGAGTAAATCGGGCATCACTGTGCTCAGATACGAGCAAAAATTTATAAACACCTCTAAAAAAACAAAAAACTTTGTGTGTTTCTTGTAATATTTTAGTGGTTGACCAAATTGTTGTACAACAACATTCGCAGTTCAAAAATGAAGCCACAAAAAAAAATAATGCAATCAACCAACAAACACATACCATGAGCTATGTTAGCAAATAGTATTGCCACATATTTCTTTAATCGTTATTACGATTTTAAAAAAATCGCCAATATGAAAGAAAGAAAAAAATAATAATCCCTAATGAAAAACGATAATTTAAAAATTAAAAATTAAAAATTAAAAATTAAAAATAAAAAATTAAAAATTAAAAATTAAAAATTAAAAATTAAAAATTAAAAATTAAAAATTAAAAATTAAAAATTAAAAATTAAAAATTAAAAATTAAAAATTAAAAATTAAAAATTAAAAATTAAAAATTAAAAATTAAAAATTAAAAATTAAAAATTAAAAATTAAAAATTAAAAATTAAAAATTAAAAATTAAAAATTAAAAATTAAAAATTAAAAATTAAAAATTAAAAATTAAAAATTAAAAATTAAAAATTAAAAATTAAAAATTAAAAATTAAAAATTAAAAATTAAAAATTAAAAATTAAAAATTAAAAATTAAAAATTAAAAATTAAAAATTAAAAATTAAAAATTAAAAATTAAAAATTAAAAATTAAAAATTAAAAATTAAAAATTAAAAATTAAAAATTAAAAATTAAAAATTAAAAATTAAAAATTAAAAATTAAAAATTAAAAATTAAAAATTAAAAATTAAAAATTAAAAATTAAAAATTAAAAATTAAAAATTAAAAATTAAAAATTAAAAATTAAAAATTAAAAATTAAAAATTAAAAATTAAAAATTAAAAATTAAAAATTAAAAATTAAAAATTAAAAATTAAAAATTAAAAATTAAAAATTAAAAATTAAAAATTAAAAATTAAAAATTAAAAATTAAAAATTAAAAATTAAAAATTAAAAATTAAAAATTAAAAATTAAAAATTAAAAATTAAAAATTAAAAATTAAAAATTAAAAATTAAAAATTAAAAATTAAAAATTAAAAATTGAAAATTAAAAATTAAAAATTAAAAATTAAAAATTAAAAATTAAAAATTAAAAATTAAAAATTAAAAATTAAAAATTAAAAATTAAAAATTAAAAATTAAAAATTAAAAATTAAAAATTAAAAAATAAAAATTAAAAAATAAAAATTAAAAATTAAAAATTAAAAATTAAAAATTAAAAATTAAAAATTAAAAATTAAAAATTAAAAATTAAAAATTAAAAATTAAAAATTAAAAATTAAAAATTAAAAATTAAAAATTAAAAATTAAAAATTAAAAATTAAAAATTAAAAATTAAAAATTAAAAATTAAAAATTAAAAATTAAAAATTAAAAATTAAAAATTAAAAATTAAAAATTAAAAATTAAAAATTAAAAATTAAAAATTAAAAATTAAAAATTAAAAATTAAAAATTAAAAATTAAAAATTAAAAATTAAAAATTAAAAATTAAAAATTAAAAATTAAAAATTAAAAATTAAAAATTAAAAATTAAAAATTAAAAATTAAAAATTAAAAATTAAAAATTAAAAATTAAAAATTGAAAATTAAAAATTAAAAATTAAAAATTAAAAATTAAAAATTAAAAATTAAAAATTAAAAATTAAAAATTAAAAATTAAAAATTAAAAATTAAAAATTAAAAATTAAAAATTAAAAATTAAAAATTAAAAATTAAAAAATAAAAATTAAAAAATAAAAATTAAAAATTAAAAAAAAAGAACAAAAATCATATTATACATAAAAACATAAAAAACGAATTTGAAAAAGCAATAGAAATGAACATAAAACTAAAAAAAAATAGCCTTTACTCGAAAACCGCTAAGACGAGTTTTTGGTTATCGCAAAAAATAAAATTAAAAATTAAATTAAATAAAACGAAAAAAAAACAATAAAATTCTATTAAATTTTCACGAAAAATCGCTCAGATCACCATATCTCGAATATTCCGTTGTCGATTTTTTTTGAAAGCGGTGATATGGTGTTTTCAAAACCTATACTCACTTTTTGTGGTGTTTGCTTCAAATCCTCTATAAAAAAACAACAAATTTTTTGGAATAAAAATTCATTATCTAAGGCTGTGAGGTCTATAGACCCTTATCTAGAGAAAAGTTAATTTTAACAAATACGTTAAATATATTATTTTATTTTACTTCTTCTCAGATTGATATAAAGGTTGACACTACGGTTCCATTGACAGACGATTTATTACTACTCGCTGCTGATTCGTTGGATTTATTTGCATCTCAGTTTATTAAAGACACTGTTAGAAGAAATGTAAGTAGTTTAACCACAATTTAATACTTATAAAATTCCTTATTATTAATTCCTTTATATTAAGAACGAAGATATAAATCGCTTGGATGAAGAAGTGGTGGAAAAGGAACGTATCCTCAAAGCTAGTACTACGAAAATAGCACAAGTTGATGAAAATCTTTTACAAATTGAAGAACAATTGGAAAAATTGCGCCTACAACGTATGCAAAAAGAAGCTGATGATGACGACATGCAACTGAGAAAGCAAAGGTAACAAAACACAAAACATGAAGTAAAAAACTTGTTATAAAACAAATCTGCTAAAACTTTTCCGAATTAATACGTAATCACATAATAATTTTATTATAATTTGTTTCCCCTAACCGCAGTTTAAAACTAGATTTAAGTAGGAAATCTACCACAGACATGAATGTTCAAACAGAAAATGACATCTCCTCGCGAACTGATACTTATGAAACCACCTGTGATACTTTTCATACAGCTCAAACTAATTTCTCCAATCCAAGTTCGCCTACGATAGCTGAAGACGAAATTACTCCACTGAGCAGCTGTACCTTATCGTCGGGTGAATTGGAAGACGACGATGATGATGACAATACAATATCAGATGGTATACGTAAATCAAATTCCTCTTCAATGGCCACAAATACAGAAACCCAGTCCAGTTCGAAGAGCGGCAGTATAAGAAAAAATCTCAATGTTCCAAATGCTGTAATGAGTGACAGTGGCGTATGCTTAGATCCGGTGAAGTCGTCTCATGCTGGCATAGGTAATGACTTTATAACCGCCACAACTACAGCTAACGACAATGATCTTTTGCATGTCGATACTAACGTTTTGTCTCATTCTGATGAAGAAACGGCTTCTTGTTCGTCATGTGAAATAAGCGCTAATTCCGATAGTATGCATCCTCATTGCCCAATGCACAGTTTAAGACGTAAAATTGCTGCACAAAAAGCTTTAATTATGAAAAATCTCGAAATGAATGTGAATAAAACCAAGTTAGATGAGCAAATTAACGAACTGCAAGAGCTACAAAAACGTTATGTTAAAATGGAAAAACATATTTTAGAATCAGAACATCATTCGGCCGACGATCATCATCTGTGTTGTCAGTCAAATCGTGAAGAGCTAGAATATGATAATGAGGAGGCCAATGATTCGTCCACACCCTATAGGGATATGAATTTACAGCCTATGGACGGTTCTAGCTATATGCCCAATATGACGAGGTCATGGCCTTCGGTTAGAGAGTTTAGTAAGTTTTCATATAGTTTGCTAAACAAAGTTCACACGTCTTATTAAAGTTTATATATTTTCTTCTTATTTATTAGCTGAAGCGGAGCATATTATTACTGTTCCTACCTTTGTTATACGTGGAGCTGGCAAACAAACGCATTATGAATATGAAGTCCGTATTGTATTGCCCGATGGTAAATTAAATGTTTTGCGTCGTTATAGCCGCTTTAGAGAGTTGCATATGAGCATGAAAAATGTTTATGGAGCTAAGGTAATGAAAACTCATTCCAGGTGTATCTAATAGGCTTCTATAACATCGTCGTATTGATTTTTATACCCTATACCACCACGTGGTTTGGGTATAATGACTTTGTGCTGCTGTTTGTAACTACCAAAAATATTTGACTTAGACCCATCTTTTATTATACTGATCGAATCAGAATCACTAACTGATTCGATTTAACGATGTCCGTCCGTCCGTCCGTCCGTCCGTCCGTCCGTCCGTCCGTCCGTCCATCCGTCTGTGTCCATGTAAACCTTGTAATCAAACTGCAGATCGCAAATATGAATATATTTTGATGAAATTTGGTATATAAGCCTTTATCGGCCATAGGATGAACGCTATTGAAATTGGTGAGAATCGATTCATGTTCAGACCTAGCCCCCATACAAATGACCCCTATGAAATCGACATAAATTGCCATAAGATCCAAATTGTCATATAGATCTTACTCAAATTGGATTTGTATGCGTTTATTACATCCATTAATGAGTATTCCAAAAATGATCCCTATGGGACAACTCTTAGTCATATGCCCCATATAGAGCTGCTTCCCGATCTTCACTTAAATCTATCAAAAAACAAAAATATTGCACTGATTCTTGTCAAATTTTGTTTGTATATATTTTTGCAAAATACAAGAGACTTTACCAACATGGTCGGGATCGGTCCATTTTTGGGCCAAGTCGCCATATAGATATAGCATCCGATATGAACTTTTTCATATCTGCAGCCAAAAAAATTAATAAAAGTCCCACTCAAATTTGGTTTATGTTTATTTTCTAGTCCAGTTAGTTGGGCCTAAGAGATAGGGTTTCTAAACGCATGGTATAGGGTATCGTATAGTCGGTCTAGACTGACTATAATTTTCTTACTTGTTTTTTTTTTTTTTATTTTTTATCGAGTTAATGATGTAGTTTTAATAGGGTTTCGAGCATGTTACTTTTTTAGGAAAATCTGCTTTTTAATATATGGTACTTTTTTTTTAAGAAAAGGTGTTTTTTTTAAGGAAAATGTACTTTTTTAATAAAAGTTACTTTTTTAATAAAAAGTACATTTTAAATAAAAAGTACTTTTTTAATAAGAGGTACATTGAAAAGTCCTTTCTCAGTAAAAGGTACTTTTTTAATAAAAAGTACTTTTTAAGAAAATGTATCTTTTTACGAAAATGTACTTTTTTAAGAAAAGGTGTTTTCTAAGAAAAGGTACTTTTTTAAAAATCGACTATTTTAATAAAATAGATTTTTTTACTTTAGTAATTTTTTAAGAAAAGGTACTATTTACGGAAATGCACTTTTTAAAGAAAATTGTACATTTTAAGAAAAGGTATTTTTAATAAAAAATTTACTTTTTAAGAAAAATAGACTTTTTGAAGAAAGGTATTTTTTTAAGAAAAGGTACTTTTTAAAAAGGGACTTTTTTAAGAAAAAGTATTTTTTTTAAGAAAAAGTATTTTTTTAAGAAAAGTATTTTTTTTAAGAAAAGGTACTTTTTTAAGAAAAGGTACTTTTATAATAAAATCTAATTTTTTATTAAGAGGTACTATTTTAATAAAAGGTAAATTTTTAATAAAAATTACTTTTTAATAAGAGGTAAATTTTTAATAAAAGTCTTTTTTAGTAAAAGTCACTTTTTAATTAAGAGGTACTTTTTAAGAAAAGTTTTTTTTTTAAAGAAAATGTGATTTTTTAAGAAAAAATTACTTATTTAAGGAAAGGTACTTTTTAAAAAAGGTACTTATTAGAAAAAGGTACTTTGAAAAAATTGAACTTTTTTAAGAAAAGGTGTTTTTTACGAGAAGGTACTTTTTCAAGAAAAGGCGTTTATTAAGAAAAGGTACTTTTTAAGTAAAGGAATTTTTTTAAATAAAAGTTAAATTTTTAATAAAATCAATTTTTTTAATAATAGATACTTTTTTAATAAAAGGTACTTTGTTAATAAAATTTAATTTTTGAACAGAAGGTATTTTCTAGGAAAAGGTATTTTTTAAGAAAATTCACTTGTTAAAGAAAATTTTACTTGTTTTAGAAAAGGCATTTTTTAAGAAAAGGTACTTTTTAAAAAAAGATACTTTTTAAGAAATGGTACCTTTTCTAATAAAAGTTATTTCTGTAATAAAAGCTATTTTTTTTAATAAAAGGTATTTTTTGATAAAATACACTTTTTTAAAAAATTGTACTTTTTTATGAAAAGGTATTTTTAAGCAAAGGTATTTTTTTAATAAATGGTACTTTTTTAAAAATCGACCATTTCAATAAAATAGATTTTTTTAATACAAGGTACTTTTTTTAATTTAGATATTTGTTAAGAAAAGGTATTAAAATTGTACATTTTAAGAAAAGGCATTTTTTAAGAAAAGGTACTTTTTAAGAAAAATTGACTTTGTAAGAAAGGTATTTTTAAAAAGTGGTACTTTTTTAAGAAAAAGCATTTTTTTTAAGAAAAAGTAATTTTTTAATAAAATCTACTTTTTTATTAAAAGGTACTATTTTACTAAAATTTAAATTTTTAATAAAAATTGCTTTTTTTGATAAGACGTAAATTTTTAATAAAAAGTTCTTTTTTAGTAAAATTCACTTTTTTAATAAAAGGTACTTTTTAAGAAAAAGTATTTTTTTTAAAGAAAATGTGCTTTTTAAAGAAAAAAATACTTTTTTAAGAAAATGTACTATTTAAAAAACGTAAAAGGTACTTTTTAAAAAGGTGCTTTGAAAAAATTGTACTTTTTTACGAAAAGGTGTTTTTGACGAAAAGGTACTTTTTTGAGAAAAGGCGTTTTTTAAGAAAAGGTACTCTTTAAGAAATGGTACTTTTTTTAAATAAAATTTACTTTTTTAATAAAATCGATAAAAGATACTTTTTTAATAAAAGGTACTTTGTTAATAAAAAGTAATTTTTTAACAGAAGGTATTTTTTAAGAAAAGGTATTTTTTAAGAAAATTCACTTTTTAAAGAAAATTTTACTTCTTTTAGAAAAGGCATTTTTTAAGAAAAGGAACTTTTTTAAAAAAGGACTTTTTAAGAAATTGTACCTTTTTTAATAAAAGGTACTTCTGTTATAAAAGCTACTTTTTTTATAAAAGTTAGTTTTTTTTATAAAATATACTTTTTTAAAAAATCTTACTTTTTAAGAAAAGGTGTTTTTTTTAGAAAAGTTACTTTTTAATAAAATCGACTTTTTTTAATTAAATGGAATTTTTTAATGAAATGTACGGGTTCGGGTCGAAATCCTGTGTATAACAAAATCCTGTTTTCAAAATCCTGTTTTCAAAATCCAGCTTTTCAAAATCCAGCTTTTCGTAATACTGTTTCACAAAATACTGCATTTCATAATACTGTTTTACAAAATACTGTATGACGCAATACTGTTTTGCAAAATCCTGTTTTACTGGGCGCGCGCTTCTTTGCTTTATTTTTTTACAAAAACCTTCACTGTAATAATGAAGTAAAATTTATTGCAATTTATATATCGTCAGCTTATTATTGGTTTGGTTGGGTATTGAGGTCGTGTTAGCTGAAAATACCATTTCAGAACTTGTGAATGGAGAAAGACGTTGCATAAATTTAAAGAAAAGAAACGCTGTTTTAGAACTTAAATTAAACATACAAACAATGTTTTCCAGTTCATTTATTCCGTAATTTGACCTTCTGCAGCATTTATTTTGTTTGTAGCAACTTTAACCTATTCAACTTGCGTTGTTAAAGAATTAAATCTCTCTAGTTGAGCGACTGTATTGACAAAAAAAAAACCATTAATTTGTGTGTACAAATACTAATTCACTTTTGATGTTTGGAAAATTTAAAATGTCCTTAACTTTTTGAATAGAAATAGCATATTTATTATTTTATTGTATTTTTTTAATAAATGCCAGTACTTTGCCAGTATGGAAAATAAATTATTTTTCAAATTTTTAAGAAAATATGCAATAAAAATAAGTATTTATAATAAAAAAATTCAAAAATATGAATTTTTAGCAATATATGCAAAAATATGCACTAACGAATCGATAGCATTTTATTGCAAATTTGTTGATTAGAAAAGATCTTCTATGTTGATCTAAAAATCACGACAAAAAACATGTGTTTACATGAGAATCCGGTCCCTAGTAATAAAATATTCATTTTTTTTAAAAATTTTTATTTGTTTTTTTAACAATACTATTAGCTAAGATCCTGTATATTTGTTTTTGTGATACACTGTGTACTGTATACTACAGTGGAAGGGGTAAAATTTTAAGCAGAAAAAACTTTTGAATTTTTTAAAAAAATATTGAATAAAATTAATAAAAAAAAAAAAAAATATATTGTTCAATGTTCAATGTAAATTTTTTTAAAACAATTAAAACAATTAAAAAAAAATAATTTTTGTTAAAAAAAATTATTTTTATCTTATTTAAAAATATATGAAATCAAACCGAACAATTTTTAACAACAAAAATAACAACTATACACAGAGATAATAACAAATTTTATATAACATTTTATAATTATGCTAATAAAATTAATAACGTGTTATATTTCTTTCCATTTTTTTTTTACAGATTGCTGCCTTGCCCTTTCCCCGTCGCGAACTTTTCTCTTCAAACAGCGAAACTGTCGCTAAGCATCGCAGGCGTTTGCTTGAATTATATTTACGTCGTCTCTTTGTAGTCTGCTCACGTATATCACAAAGTCCTATATATGAAGGTTCGGGAGGACCTGGCCTAACGCGGGCCTCTCTCGCTCAACTTTCACCTTTTTTCAAGAAGGGCCTCTTCGAGAATGGCCGGCATGGGACGGGATAATAGTTACCCTACTGCTGAATTATCTTCTACCTACAGTGTGTCTTTTAATATATTTTTATTATTTATTAAGTTATATGTCACAATCATGATGATGTCAATGATAACGATGCCTTCTTAAAGCTTAAGCATTGAAAGATCGTCAACACAATTGGCTGCTTCCACAGAAACGAAAATCAAAATATCAATTTTTGCTGTTTTACACAGTTTTGTGAGTATTTGAGCAGGAGTTTTTTTTTGCTTAATTTATTTATTTTTAGTTAAAATTTAAATAATTTTTGTATTTGTTTTACAATAGTTTTGATATTTTAAATGCCCTTCCATATTATATACATATATAAGGAACCTTAATTAATTTATACATACAATTTATTTTATTTTTGATAAAGCTTATTTATTATGGTTATACAAACAAACAAACTTATATTGTTTTGTTTTTATTTTGTGTCTTAATATAAATATGTATAATGGTTTCATTTGACTTTACTTTTGTGGATTAAATTATGTTGGTTGCCTTTTTTATCGTATTCGAAAAAAAAATAATCATTCGACAACTTAACATCTACATTCCACATATCAAATAAAATCAACGTTCAATTTTAATATGAAACAAAGTTAATTAAGTATTCGTTTTTGAGAACTTTTTCCTCAAAAAAAGATCCCAAAAGACAATATTTTAAACAACAAAAAATGCTTTTTTTCATTTAACAATAATAAAATAAGTCCGAATATTAGACATTTTTAATTTAGAAAAATCTACGAAATGAAAAATGATACTAAATATTTCAAAGATATACAAAAATGATTTAGTTAAATTGTTAATAATAATTTGAATTAATATTAATTAATATTTGACCATACATCATAATATAAGAATAAATTCCAGATAATGGATGATAAAAACGACAATAAAGTGTGGTTCAACAGGAACTTCATTATTTTCAATAGATAGAACGAAATGTTTAATATTTTTTAATATAAAAAATAATCACATTGCCGAACATTGTATTTGAAATACTTGAAATACAGCAATTAATATTGCCGGCCCCATGTTTGCATGCTCAAAGTTTTATAGCAATTCATGGAATATGACGTAACATTTGATTTACTATCATGATGATTTTATTATTTTTTTTTTAGATGAAAATCATTTGTGTGTGTAAAAGAACTTGATCTCGAAGTTTTTAAGGCATTCAGAACAAAAAACTGACTTAACCACAGAAAACCTCATAAAAAATCCCTGTTTAAATTTTATATATTTCTAATATGGCTATTAATGTATATAAGCAGAGCCCAGCCCTCGAAGTTCGAGTGCAAATTCTATGAAATTTTATTTTCTCATTAAATTTGTTGCTTTCAATGAATTGTGAATTGGCTAAAATTGATTAGCATTACTTTAGGCTCTTATAAAATTATTTACTATAAATTTATTTTATTAAATATATTTTTAACACATGTTATACATAAATTTTATCATTCTGCACTTCTCCTCCATATGAACTATAACTATGCCAAATTTCACACTCCTCCGTGCGCGATTTTGCTTAAAAACTGGTCGAAGGATTTACCTTCACGTTTTAATATATAGATATACAATAGTTCAATAAATTACACTCAGCAAAATTCAACTTTCATGAATAATTTTAATATACATATCGCACCTGTACCTCTAAAGTGAGTCAACTCAAAATTTACAAATTTTCAGTAGAGGCAAAAAACGATTTTTTTTAAATATTTACTATAAAATTTAAAAACAGTTGTTTCATTGTAAATAATTGCGAATAATAAGTATACAACAGTAGTTGTTTTTGCGATTTTTCAGTGATTATCAAAAATAACCAGTTTTTTTGGGTGCAACTCAAAATATGTCTTTTTAGTAGAATCTAAAGAAGCTACTCTTATAACACAAAGAGGGTTACAACTGAACACTGTGTATCGTTTTCTTGCAAAAAGTGAAAATAGAAAAATTTTGAGTTGACTCACTATAGAGGTACATGTGCGATATGTAAAAAAAAAAAATTAAAAGGTTTGAAAATTGTATTCGGCTGAAACGAATTTTATAATACAATCCAAAATAAGTTTCAGTGAAAATATTTAGTGGATAAAAATAAAAATTGTTTCCAAAAAAAAAAACAAACTTGAAAATAAAAAAAATAAAATAACTAAAGAAAAAAAAAATTCTTTCAAAATTTTTTAATAAAATTAATTTGAGGAAAAAATAATTAATGCGGAAAAAATTCATTGGTGGAAAAAATTTCTAAATATGTTATTATAAAGTGTAAGAAGTTTTTTAAATATCTTTTTAAATTGAAAAAAAAAAATATGAAATATTATTTAATTCAAAAAAATTAAAAAATTTTTAAAATATATATTTATATAACCTATATTTATTAATATATATTTTTTTTATAAAATATAAAATATATGGAATTGAAAATTTATTTAACCCTGCAAAAAAAACTTACGAATCTTACCCTTCGGGTCTATATAGACCCCATCCAAGATTTATGTGTGGGTACGTTCGTAAATGCAATAGTTATGCATCACACCAGCAAAATAAAAGTAAAACGATCAAAAAAGCATCACTTGGCAGCACTGATTTCCGTCAAAAGTTTTTTATGCAATTGTTGAGCAGTTACAAAGCATCTGCAACAAGTGATCATGCATCAGCAACAAAACTTGCCACAACTGCCGCAGTGATGCACAAATTTACTTACTGCATTTACGAACGTACCCTGTATTTTAATTAAAAATCTATTCTATTTAAAGCAAAACGATAAATTCATAATTTTATTATTCATATTTTAAAAATATAAGAATACGGCATTAGAAATAAAAGCTAAACGAATACAAAAAATTTCACAAATAATATTTCCTTTGCGTCACATACGATCCCAGATGGAATGAAGGTCAACGTATTTTTTTTAATAAATAAATATTTTTTTATTTTATATTTATAAAAATATTTTCCCTACTGTAAGGAGATCTCGACCCAAACAAAACTAAAATCATGGATAGAAAAAAATTTTAATACCAGTTCTTTTCGAATATAAAAAATTATTTCTTTTTAATATAAAAAATTACTTTTTTTAATATAAAAAAAATATTTTCAAGGATATTGGTGTTTGGTTATACAAAATAGCATATTAATTATGGTAGTAGTTTGAAATGGTTTGAAAATGGCATTCATAAAATATAATCATAAAAGCATTTCGTTTTATTTTATTTTTTTATATTTAAATTTCTATTTATTGTATTATTAGTTTATATGTATTCAAATTAAGATTAAATTTTTATTCTATGTTTTGAATAAAATGAATAATTAAAAATTTCTTTAATGGTTTAAAATTTTTTCACACATCTTTAATTTTTAACATTTTATTATTTTTACGCCAATTTTTTTCAATATTCATGTCTTTTTCTTTTAATTTTCCTACATTTATTTTATTACAATATTAATTTATTTTAACTTTTTTAAATAAAGTTTTATTCAATAAAAAAATTTTTAATCTTAAGCTTTTCCTGAATTTTTCTTAAATTTTTTTTTTTTTAAACTTTTAACGCTTTCTGATTTTTTTAAATTTCTTTTAATTTTTCTAAAATTTTTTATTTAACGCTTTCTGAATCTTCAACTTTATAAAACGAATAAAATCATTTGTTTAATAAAATTGTGTATATAAATAGATATATACTTATACATATGTATATGACAATAGTAACATATTATTATAATTTTATTTAATATTAACAAATTATTGTAAATAGACTCTATAGACAACACTGAGCAAAGTAGGTAGGCTGAAAATTTAGCAGTAGATGACCTTATTTTTTTTTATTAATAATTTGAAGAAAATTTAGTACACATTAAAAAACTTAGCTTAAAATAATTTTTATAAACAATTTTATGTTTTTTGTATAAATTAGTTCATTATCTAGCGATCTTCATACAAACATAAACTGAGTAATTATCAAATGTGATACAGATTACAATCCATTAATATTATCTACTAAACCCAGTTAAAAACAAAATTAAATATATATAATATATTATAATAAGAAACTGCTTTTTCTTTCCAAAAATATGTTTTCCAAAACTTAAGTATTAGTTTTTTTTTTTTTTTTGTAATAAGTAATTGGTTTAAACGAATTCTTTTAAATCTTCATAGTTTTATAAGTCTAAATACGTACATCTAAACAAAATGTTGTTTTTAACCAAGTACAATTTGATATTTTACCATCTAATTAGATAATTTCAATTATATAAATACATATACATATTTTGTGCAATAAAGTAAAAAAAAAATACTTTTTTATATAAGTATAAATGTTAATGTATACAATAATTATGTAAAATACAATACGTATACATACATTGTAATCATTTGTGTGTGTGTGTTTGTGTGTATTAATGTTCAAGTTGAAAATATTATAAAATTCTGTTATCTTCTAAGCTGTTTTTACCAATAAAAATGTTTCCTTTTTTTTATAAAATATGAGTTTTAGCATTTTCATATATAGTCAGAGTATAATAAATTTTTGATGATGTTAGTAACTGTGTGTCCATTAGTGTGTTTTGTCGGAAAAACTTGTAGTAATACCCTTCAAATGATGCGTATTGTCGTAACGTGAAATATTTTTTGCCGCAGTCTGTTCGCAAAATATTATTAGGTGTGTTCTTTAACTTTCTCAGTAAAAGCCAGCACGAACCGAATTTTCAAAGTAAGAAAAAAATCGCTCCAAAACTATAAATATTGAAAATAGAATAATTAGCAAGTAAATAGAAACAGCTAATTGTCAACACGAATGAAAGTGAAGAAGAAGCGTTACCAAATATTTGTCTCGTGAATACATATTTTGTTTGTTTTTTTTTTTGGCAGGAACCTGTTTCTGGTGAATAAAATCAATGAAACCTGGTTATATCGATATGCACTTAGTTCTTCCATAGTTCAAAAAAAAAAAAAAAAAAAACAAGCATATGTTTTTCCAAAATATGAAATATGTTGTTCTTGCTGGCTTATTCTTATTAGCAAACATATGTGCAATATTTTTTTTTTTAATTAATCAACACTCAGGAAATGCCCCCTACAGATGCAGTGCATTGTGTTGATCTCAGGAAAATAGGTTAAGGAGGAAAGAGGGAGTAGTGTGTTCATTTTTTTTTTTTTTTAATTAACCAACACTCAGGGGATGCCCCCTACCACAGCGTAAACAGTGGCGACAGCTCGAAAAATACAACACTGAATTTTTGTTTTAACAATCAAATCAGGGTTGCATTTTGTAAAGAAATCGGAAGCAACAGCTATATTAAAAAGTATATGCTATCACCTTTATACACGTTGTATACATTGTTTTTATTTATTTGTGATTATTACTGTCGAAAATTCTAATTTGGGCCCCCTACAATATGAATTCTAATTGAACCAATGATTCTTTTTAGCAATATAATATTAAAAATATAAATTAAATTATTGATTTGAATATGGCAATTCGGTTAACATTTCTTCTATTACCAAATTTAATATCCGTTAGTTATGTTTATACTTGTCTTGTAATGAGCCTACCTATTTTGATAATTGACTTTACGACGTGTTGGTTGTTGCGGTTGTACGGTATGTACAGGCTACTTAATAATCTGAAAATATTTAAAAGTTTTATTTATATGCAATTTTTTCTAAAAAAATTGAATTAACCTTTAAGTTTATAGAATATACAACTCGTGAAAATCAACTAAAACTTTTTTGATGAATCAACGAACTTTTTTGTTATGCCGTTTTCTTTTCTAACAAAAAATGTCGCATTTCAATTGCACTTTTTTCGAAATGGTATTTTTTTATATAATCTGAATTAAGAGCAACCTCATCTTATACATCAATCAATAGGTCTCAAAGTGCTGTGTTCATAATATTCAAAAATTTTTATTCTTATCCCATTTGAAGTCATAGGGTGAAAATATTCAAAAAAAAAGGGGAACAATGGGGAGATTTTCTCGCACTATGACCTGACAGAAGTCAATGACAGCAATTTTTTGCGATTTACGAAGGCTCTACTTTGAGACCTTTCGATTGATGTATAAGATAAGGTTGATCTTAATTCAAATTATATAAAAAATATACTTTTCGAAAAAAGGGCAAAGGAAATGCGATATTTTTTGTCAGAAATGAAAGCGGCCTTACGTAGTTACATTTTTCTCATTTTTTCTATAAAATGGGTTCATAGAATATTTGCATGAAAATGTATTTATATATAGATTAGTTTTCCATGCTCAGCTCTCAGCTCTGTAATATATGTTGAACAATTGAAATAATCTGAGGGTGAGTTCCAAATTCAATGCACATAGCATGATTCGTATTTTTTCCAAACTTAAAAATGGCTTAAACGTTGTTCATATTAATGCGCAAAGCTTACAAATAAAAATAGAAGAGTTCCGTTACATATTTGAGTCTTCCAACGTCGATGCGGTATGCATTTCAGAAACATGGTTCAATGCCAAGGTCAATGATGACTGTTACAGATTGCGGGGTTATAAGCTCTTCACAGTGGATAGAAAACAAAAAAAAAGGTCATAAGGATAAAAAAAAAGCAGGTGGTGTTGCCATATATGTGAAAAATAATGTAAAATGTAAAATTAAAAATAAATCAAAAGATGGTGATAGAATTGAGTTTCTCTTTTTAGAATTATTCAATAGGAACGAAAAAGTATTGCTAGGAAATGTCTATAGACCAAATAAGAATATTAATTCAGAAGCTTTTTTCTGCATTATCTAATATTACCGTGCGGTACACAAATATTATAATAGCCGGTGATCTACGTTTTCAGATGAAATGCTATATCTTGGCCTAGATGTTGTCAATAAAACTACACCTACACACTATTCCACCAACTCAAATTCGCTCCTTGATATATTTTTCCCAACTGTTTGTCAAAAGTTCTTTTGTTTGAACAGATATCAGCGCCTGTATTTTCTAAACACGATCTTATATTTATCACTTACGATTTTAAACCAGACACAACTGATGAAAGTTTTAGCTATCATGACTTTAAACGTATTAATTATTTAGCTTTATATGATAAAATTTCACAATTTGATTGGGATTGTACATATTATTTGCCATCTGTTGATGAGCAAACATTGAACAACTCTTCAATGAATTTGTTCCTCTTAGAACGAAAAGGATAACAACAACTGACAACCCATGGTTTACCGTTGAAATTAATTGTTTAATCGAACAACGTAATATTGCTTATACAAGATGGAAGAGATTTAAAACCCCCCGAACTACAGACTGCATTTCGATCCCTTAGAAATAAGGTTAGCAGAAGCATTAGGATTGCCAAATCGTCCTACTATAACAAAAAATTTTCAAGTTGCTTAAATAGCAAGGCAAGATGGAGTGAAATACGAAATGTAGGGATAATTACCAAAACCAGAGATAATACTGTTAATATAAATGTTGAGGAATTAAATTAAAAATTTACAGATTTACCAAGGCCTACCGCTAATGTTGAACATTACAGGAGCCATGCCATTTCAAACGTTCAACACCAATTTCAGTTTAGTTGCTTTACTGTAACTGAAATATACGAAAGCTTCCTCAGTATAAAGTCTAATGCTACTAGCTGTGATGGTGTTCATCCAAGATTCATAAAAATTGTGTTCCCTACTATCCTACCATATATTACTAACATGTTCAATTTAATAATAACTAAATCGACGTATCCCACTCAGTGGAAACACGCTAAAATTGTCCCTATACCGAAAACGGAAAACGAATTTCGTCCAATAGCTATACCACCCTTTCTATCTAAAATACTTGAACGTTTAATGCACAACCAATTAAGTAGATTTATTCAGGATAACAACTTGCTTACTCCCAGACAATCTGGTTTTCGTCCACAACACAGTTGCGTATCTACTTTGATTGAAGTAACAGAATATATAAGATCACAAATTGATGATGACAAAGTTGCCTTCTTAATTCTTTTGGATCATTCTAAGGCATTTGATACTGTAAACACGGAAATTCTAACATTAAAGTTAAACAAAATATTTAATATGTCTACGACATCCACTAAGTTGATGAATTCATATTTAACAGAAAGATCACAAACGGTTTTCTCTGGTAAACAAATGTCAAGTAGGATCGAACTTACAAGAGGTGTACCACAAGATTCTATCTTAGGGCCATTGCTGTACTCAGCTTATGCCAATGATCTTCCGAATCAATTACAATATTGCAATGTTCAAATGTATGCGGACGACGTCCAACTCTACATTAGCTGTACAATATCGGAAATTGATGATTGCGTACGTAAAATTAACATTGACTTACAAAATATTATGCTCTGGGCTACAACCAACGGATTATGTCTCAATCCAAGTAAGTCAAAATGTATGTTAATTACTAAAAAAAATCAGGTTATTCCAAATATTTCTGATATAATTCTGGGTGAATCAAAAATTAATCTTGTGGATAAGGTAAAAAATCTTGGAGTCACATTTAATAAATATTTACACTGGAATGACCACGTTATTATTACAACCAGAAAAATATATGGTATGTTAAGAAACTTATGGTGCACTCAGTGGTTCGTACCACGTCAAGTCAGAATGCTTCTGGCTAAAACATACTTAATAGCAACTTTACTCTATGGTTGTGAGTTGTTCTCAAGCTGTGATGCAACCAGAATGCGTAAACTAAACGTATCTTTTAATAACATTGCGCGATATATATTTGGCATACCACGACTTGGTAGCGTATCTCTCTACGCTAAACAAATTTATGGTGTCACTTTTGAAAACCTTTTGAAGTGTAAATCACTAATATACATGCATAAAATTATTTACTCAGGCCAACCTAAATACCTTTACGAAAGACTAAACTTTTTTAGGTCTGAGAGAGGACGCCGTATTATTCAAATACAACATAAGACTCAACTTTCGGAGTTACACTTCTATATTAATGCCATACGAATTTGGAATGGACTACCCCCTCACTTGCAACTTATCACCAACGCAACTAAATTCAAAAATAAAATATATGAATATTATAACTAATTTTTTTTTTCTTTTATTATTTTATTATTATTTTATTATTTATATTTATTTTCTTTTTTCTTTGTTTTGTTAGTATAGGTAGTATTTTATTATTTTTTTTTCTTGTACATTGTAAAATATAACTATAATTAGTATTCAGTACTTCTATATAAGATTAATTCTTTGTACTGAATTATAATTTATGAAATTCAATAAATAAATTAATAAAATAAATAAGTTCTTCCTTAAGGAATACATTTCTATTAGAAATATCTTTAAAATTTAAAACAGAAATGTGTAAAATCGGGTAATTTTTTAACATAAAAACTTAACTTTTTCTTAACACCTGCTATGTATAAAACATTTCAAAATAGAAAAGAAAAACTGTATTTCTTTTAAATTATTAATTTGAATTACCAAAGTTAATTTCCGTCAGTTATGTTAATACTTGTCTTTAAATACAAATATATGGCAGCCCTTTTCTTATTGACATTTTGCTAATTGACTTTAGTTCTTTTACCGCTAACTTTTGCATCAAAACATTTTCTACAAGTGTTTTATTTTAATTATTCATTAAACTTAATAAAACTATAAGAAATCTAATGAAAAATTAATAAGATGTATTATTAAGATGTCAATTTTCTAAAAGTGTTATTTGTTTAACGAAAACTTGTGAAATAAAAGTGTAAATGATTGAAAAAATTATAGAAAAAAGTCATAACTTAAAAGTTAGATGTGTGTGTTTTTGTGTGTTTGGTATGCTTTTACTTAATGTGCATAAAAAAAGAGAAATAGAGAGTGAGAGAGTTGGTGCTTTGAAATAAATCACAATTGTTTACTAAAGCAATAACCAATAATAAAATATTTGTCAACTCATTGGAAAAAATTAAAGAAAAAAAATTATAAAAAATAAAAATGGAAATGAGAATTTTATAAATAAAAAAAAATTGATAAATTACAATTAAAGTGTGTTAATAACACCAAAAGAACTTTTAACAAAAATGTAGGTCATTAAAGCAACTGACAAAAACATGAAGCTAATTTATTTCATAAAACTATTAATATTTTGTCAATCCAGTTTTGAGGTAAGTGAAATTTTGTAAAATATAAAATATAAAAGATTTTAATAAATCATATAGTTATCTTTTTTTTCTGAAATCGTGAACTAATCAAATAATATAAATTAAAAAGGACAACAAAGGACAAAAGGACGACAAATGTGCAGATTTTTAAAATAAAAATTACAAACTTTAATCTTAGAAGAATCGTTTTTAATTAAAATTTAAAAATGTGCCGACATTAAATATATTCATAAAAATATTTGAAAATTTTTATCAGGTTTATTTTAACTAATTTTTATACAAAATCTATTTTATAATCTTTTCGTATCAAAATATCTTATGAACTATTTTATGAATTAATAATCGTTTTTACTTATACATTATTCGAATTTGGGAAACACACAAAAAAAATAATAATTAAACATTAAAAACTAATATAAAAAAATAATTAAATAAGTCCTCAAAAGGTAATAATTTTTAATAATTAATTTTTAATAATTAATTTAACTCAACGAAATAATCCACTTCAGAAAATATTAAAAGTTTTGTGTTTAGGTAACTTAGCATATTTTGAAAGTATTCAGATTTGAAAGTGAAAAAACAAACATTTACAATTTACTTTTTAATTTTAACAATTATTTGACTTAAAAATACTTTTGACGTTGTTTTTTATAACATTTTTTAGCAGACATTTTTTGTGTGTAGAGCACATAATAATTTTCATAAAAAGTGACAAAAAATGGGATAATTTTAAATTTGTTAAGTTTATATGAATATGTAAAAAAACTTTGGTATTTTAAATTTAAATTTTTAAAAATTTTAATTTTGATTGACTTCAATAAAAATGCAAGTTTGAAGATAAAAATTATATGTGTGCAGTTATTTATAAGTTTTCATAAATTTTGATACTGGTTTTAAGGATCAGATTAACTAAACTAATCTATGGAATTTCTTTGGAACAAATTTTAAATTCGAATAAGTTATTACTCTCTTTTTTTTTAATTAGAATTAGCTGTTACTCTCAATTTGTTTGTTTAACTGTTATCAACTATTATTTTCTTAATTGTGTGTTTTTTTATAAACCGGTCAATTTGCTTAAAAATTTAAGTGGTTTCTGGAACTAGTTCTTTAAATGTTTTTCGAAAAAACCTTAAAATATAAATTCTAGAAAACTGTTTCGAAAAGTTTTAGTGCAAAAAAAACTTGTTTCCACATTAAAATAAATTTTAGAAACACTTTGGATTGATTAAAACAATATTAAGCGCAATTCTGAAAATTCTCGCGTATTTTCTCCCGGGGGATTTTATTTTCTTGAGAAAATAAACAGACAGAATATAAAAATAATAAGGGAGAGAGAATTACGAATTTTTGAAGTCAGCTGTTTATTTTGACTGCAGCACAAAATATTAGAAATAATATTGGAAATCATTTTTAAAACATATTGGCATATTTGTACAGAGGGAAAAAACCGCCGCGTAATTCTTATTTAGTATTGGGCTGAACATTTCCTCTTCCTGAAAGATTTAGATTGCAAAAGGGCAAACTTTTAGGCAGTTCACTTCTATATTATTAAGATAACGTAACGCAAAGAAAACACGAAATGTTTACTTTTTTTGTAATTGTTTTATTTATTTGTGTATTTTTTTTTTTGTATCGTTTTACAATTAAGTTTGTTAGATTTATAATTGTATGCATGGATGAAAAAATAAGGTCATTCACGATGGGTCTTGTAAACTGGGGCCAAATTAGAAATATTTGCAATACTACATACGTTTGCAGTTTAAGTGTGGCAAACTTTTGCAATTTCCCATTGTGTATGTCTTTAATAATTTCAAACTGCATTGTTAATATAATTTAATTTTTTTTAAAATTTTTTTTGTATAATTTTATAACAATTTTGTTTGCTAAAGTCTGCGGTTAAAAGTAACAAAAAAATTTAACAAAGTTTTTTTTTAGTTGGAAAATTTTAACCATACGTACTTGAAATAATATCTGTGGTAGCGTAATATTATTGATAAATCATTAATAAGTATTGGTACACTTAGACCACAACAGTAGAACCTCAATAATTGTAATAATAGTAATAATAATAAATAAAACTAACTAAAAACGAAACAAAAAATTATAATGATGAAAAAATTAAACATATTTGGGATTTAGCTTTGACTAGTTAAAAAGAAAAAAAAAAATAATGAAACTAATAATAAATTTTAATTAATAAATAATTGCCAAAAAAAAAGAACTAAAAAATAAATTGGGAAAAAATTGGAGTGCCTTATATCAATAATTGATATTAAATTTCTGGGTGCAACATAATTTATTTTGTTAAAATTAATAAACTATTTCATTTTTGGGGTACACATTGAAAATAATATTAATTGTGTTCTTTAAACAATAAATAAATAAATATTAATATTATTATTAATTTAAGGTGTTTGTTTTAACAGCATTGGTATAATATCTCAATTTTTTAACAACAAATTTTAATATTATTTTTGTTTGGTAACGAAATTTCTAAAAAAACAACAAATTTCGAGTTCACTTTCAGCTAAATTAAAACTATATTTCAAATTCTTTCAACATAATTGCCGGGAAATGTGCCGAAACAACCAGTACGTTGTGAGGTACCCACATACCAGCCATCATCACATTTTTCCAAAACATGCACCAAATCACTTTCTTGTAGCTCTAGTTCATCGGAATTTTGTGGACGGTATTTGTATAAAGCTCGGTATCTATAAATAAAATTTAAGGTAAAGGCAAATCTTTTCATTACCATATTTATAAATATGATAATTGAATACTTACACCAAAGGTTCTGAACTGGTGTCGACATGTAGTATATCAGTTTTGTGGCCATTACGTGTTTCTCTTAAAATAGCATTAGGTGGCTGATTTCCATTGCGGGTCAGTGTGTTAAATTCATTATTAATATTTGTGCGTAAAGCATCCAACGAAGGACGAACATTGACTACACTTGCGTGTTGTATAGTCGTAGTTCTAGCTGCTATATCTTCAGCTCCAATATCTGTTAGTACCTATAAAGTTAGTAAAACCATAATTTAAAATTAATAAGTTTTTGAAGAAAAACAATATATTTTTTTATTAAGTATTACCTCTACATAAGAAACTGGGAATATGCCTTTACGATTGGCAATCCTTCCCTCAAACCAATTATCATCGACTCTTCGTGTTAAGGCCACTAACTCACCCTTGTTCAGGGAGAGCTCAACACCAGATTGGGCTTGGAAATTATATTTAGCTCTCGCTTGTCCTTCGGAAGGTTTACGATGTGTTGGTTGTTGCGGTTGTACGGTATGTACAGGCTCATTAATGATCTGAAAATTAAAAAGATTTTTAAAAGATATATTTATTTTGATGTAATTAAAAAAAATGGAATCTTTATCTTTAAGCTTATAGAATCTACAACTTGTGAAAATCAACTAAAACTTTTATGATAAATCCACGAAATTTTTTTGTTAGTTATATTTTTCTAATTTTTTTCTATAAAATGGGTTCATAGAATATTTACATTGAAATGTATTTATATATAGTTTAGTATTCCATGCTGACAGATATTTTTATATTAATATATTATATTATATTAATATATTATATTTCTATCTAATATATTAGAAATATATTTAACACTTAAACCAGAAAAGTAAAATCGGGTAATTTTTTAACACAAAAATTTAACTTTTTTATTTAAAAAATAGTCGGGCCTAAGGTCGCTTGTTTTTTTTGTAATTTATTGAATATTTCTGTAGACCATCATCAGCAATTTAGATAAAATATTACGAGGTAAAAAAATTTACGACAAAATACAAATATGTGACCTTCTCCGAGAAAAGGGACCTAGTGTGTGAAAATTAAGTTTTGAGAAAAAAAAACGCATTTAAAGTTTCTACACCCTTTTAGGTACCAGAAACCACCGTTTTTGACACAACCCGTTTTTTGACACACTAGGTCCCTTTTCTCGGAGAAGGTCATATATATATTTAAATGAGTTTTGTGAAATGACCGCCACCGCCAAACATGTTAGCTCTTCGTTTTCATTAGAGTCGCTCTGGCGGACATTTCACAAAACTTATTTAAATGTATATTTTATCTAAATTGCAATAAATTACAAAAAAAAACAAGCGACCTTAGGCTCGACTATTTTTTAAATAAAATACACTTATCGAAGTTCGAAAAAAGTTCATAATAACAAAAATTTAACTTTTTCTTAACACCGGCTTTCTTTTTTTGTTTGATATTTCTGTGGTTTTCTAGAATATCCGCGTATGTCATAAAATCAAAATGTTCAGGGGAGCCAAAAAACGTTATATTTGAAATTATGGGCTCGTTATAAAGTTTTTAGAACATTTTATTTTACAGTCCAATAAATACTTTATATTAAATTTTGAGTCAAAAATCTTCAGAGGAATAGATCCTAGAGAAGGAGAAAAACAATATGTATATTACAGTTAAAGTGTGTGCAAATATAACAACTTATGGCGACAAACGTCGTTTTCTTTGAAAAAGAAAACTACCAATGCAACCACCCATGTAGACATAAGTTGTTGTTGCTTGAAAAATGGATTTTTTTGTTCGTCAACAAAAAGTTAACGGGACTTTGGATGAGAATATAACAACGTATCAAGAATAATAATGACAAAAATAAACACACAAGTTTTTATAAGTGGTTATACACTGAAAACTAATTCAAAATTATTTTGCATTTTTTTCATTAATAACAACGTATGTCGCTATGTGTCGTTTTCTGAGAAAATAATTTGTCAGCGATCAAACGTAGGTTGACATACGTCGTTAGTGCTGCAAATTAATTTAATAAACATTTAAGTTACGTCGTTATTTAAAGAAAAAACTCAGAAATGGTAATTTAAAAAAAAACAAGTAAGAAAATTATAGTCGGTCTAGACCGACTATACGATACGCTATACCATGCGTTTATATACCCTATCTCTCAGACCCAACTAACTGGATATAGAAAATAAGCATAAACCAAATTTGAGTGAGATTTTTATTAATTTTTTTTGGCTGCAGATATGAAAAAGTTCATATCGGATGCTATATCTATAAAGGGACTAGGTCCAAAAATGGACCGATCCTGATCATGTTTGGTAAAGTCTCTTGTATTTTGCAAAAATATGTACAAACAAAATTTGAGAAGATTCAGTGCAATATTTTTGTTTTTTAATAGATTTAAGTGAAGATCGGGAAGCAGCTCTGTACGGGGTCAAAGGGATCATTTTTGGACTACTCATTAGTGGATGTAATGAACGCAAACAAACCCAATTTGAGTAAGATCTATATGACAATTTGGATCTTATGGCAATTTATGTCGATTTCATATGGGTAATTTGTATGGGGGCTAGGTCTGAACATGGACCGATTCTCACCAATTTCAATAGCGTTCATCCCATGGCCGATAAAAGCTTATATACCAAATTTCATCAAAATATATTCATATTTGCGACCTGCAGTTTGATTACAAGCTTTACATGGACACACAGACGGACGGACGGACGGACGGACGGACGGACATTGTTAAATCAACTCAGAAAGTGATTCTGATTCGATCGGTATAATTAAAGATGGGTCTAGGTCAAATATTTTTGGGTGTTACAAACAGCAGCACAAAGTCATTATACCCAAACCACATAGTGGTATAGGGTATAAAAATTTAACACATGTAAAGAGCGCTAAAAATTAATATATTTGGCATCATTAGCTCAAAACTGACAAAAATGGACATACGTGGTTATTCCAGAAAAGCACAGATTTAACATGCCATGTATAAAACATTTCAAAACAGAAAAGAAAAATTGTATTTCTTTTGAATTATTAATTTGAATCACCAAAGTTAATTTCCGGCAGTTATGTTAATACTTGTCTTTAAATACAAATATATGGCAGCCCTTTTCTTATTGACATATTGCTAATTGACTTTAGTTCTTTTACCGCTAACTTTTGCATCAAAACATTTTCTACAAGTGTTTTATTTAAAATATTCATTAAACTTAATAAAACAGTAAGAAATCTAATGAAAAATTAATAAGATGTATTATTAAGATGTCAATTTTCTAAAAGTGCAATTTGTTTAACGAAATCATGATATAAAAGTGTTAATAATTGTTAAAAATAAGAAAGAATCATAAGTTAAAAGTAGAATGTTTGATGTGTGTGTTTTTGTGTGTTTGATATGTTTTGTTTTGCTTTAATGTGCACAAAAAATGAGAAATAGAGAGTGAGAGAAATAAATCATAATTGTTTACAAAAGCAATAACCAATAATAAAATTATTGTCAACTCATTAAAAAACTAAAATTAAAGAAAAAAAAAAAAGAATGGAAATAAGTATTTTATAAAAAAAAAAAATAATTTATTAATTTAAATGAAAGTTTAAAATGTAGGTCATTAAAAACACGAAGAGCTAAAATATTGCATCAAGACATTAATATAAGTATTATTCATCTAGATTTGAGGTAAGTGAATTTTTAAATTGAATATATATATTTTTTTTTCTCAAATCGTCAACAAATCAAATATGTACTTCATATTAAAAAAGAAAATGTTGGAGAAATGTGGAGAATTTTGATATAAAATTTTAACAGTTTAATTTTAAAAAAACCTTTTTTCACTAAAATTTAAACAATGTGCCGATATTTTCTAATTTAATTAAATTGTAATGAAATTAAATGTATTCATTAAAATATTTTTAAATTTATATTAAGATTATTTTAACCCATTTTTATAGAAAATCGGTTGTATAAAACTTTCATATCAAAATACTTTATGAAATATTTTATAAATTGGGGCAATTATGAATTAAATAAACTTTTTTATTATTATTCTTCGAATTTGTATTTATAAATTAAAATAAAAGTTTAAAATGTAGGTCATTAAAAGCAACTGAAAAAAACACGAAGAGCTAAAATATTTCATCAAGACATTAATAGGTATATTATCCATCTAGTTTTGAGGTAAGTGAAATTTTTAAGATTTTAGTGAAAATTTTTTAAATAGAATACATTTTTTTCTAAAATCGTCAAGAAATCAAATATGTACTTCATATTAAAAAAGAAAATGTTGTAGAAATGTGGAGAATTTTGATATAAAATTTTAATAGTTTAATTTTAGAAGAACCTTTTTTGAACTAAAATTTAAAAAATGTGCCGATATTTTCCAATTTAATTAATTTGAAATGAAATTAAATGTATTCATTAAAATATTTTTAAATTAAAGATTATTTTAACCCATTTTTATTTTTTTTGTTAGAAAATCTGTTGTATAAAACTTTCATATCAAAATACCTTATGAAATATTTTATAAATTGGGGGCAATTATGAATTAAATAAACTTTTTTTTTATTATTATTATTCGAATTTGGGAAAAAAAAAATATTTAAAAATTGATATAAAAAAGTAAAAAAATAAGTCCCCAAAAGTAACTAACATTTTTAATAATTAACTAGAGGACACATGCTGCTCCGCAGCATTATATTATATTATATTATATTAATTTTTATAATATAATACCAAAATTTGCCAAAGAAGTTAACGTAAAAGTAAAGTTGATTCTCCACGCATAACTTTCCTCAAACCCAACGAATTTGCCAAGAGAAGTTAACGTACAGTAATGCCAAAATACGCCAAGATAAGTTAACGTACAGTAAAAGTAAAGTTGATTCTCCACGCATAACTTTCCTCAAACCCAACGAATTTAAGCAGTTAATAGCTCAAAAGAAGGAGCTTGATCCACTGAGTGTTCTTAGACCTATGTCAACAGCCTACGTTAATTAGAACTCTAGTTATAGAGGTTTTAGAGAAGAAAAATATTGAAAAAAATCTTGAATGCAAAGTTTATTCATAAATTCTTTTAATATATAAGATTTATCTCATCTAAGAAATCCAATCCAGAAATTAAAATATTAAATGTTTTATGATTACTGACAAACGAAAAACTTAGGGAACTTAGCATATTTTGGAATTTAAAAAACATATTTACATTTTACTTTTTAATTTTAACTATTAATGGACTTAACAAAAATACTTTTGACGTAGTATATTTTGTGTAAATTATACTGGTAATCCAAATTAAATTTCATTATTAGTAAATTTACTGTAATGCAAATTAAATTCGAATGTCAATGAAAATTTATTTTTACTGGTACTGCAAAGTGCCCAGTAAACATAAACCAATTTTTATGAAAACTTGCAATAATTGAAATAAATTTAAATTTGTTGTAGGTTGTCTGAATTGAATGTAAAACAAGTAAGAGTATTAAATTCGGCCGTGCCGAATCTTTGATACCCTCCACCCATATTCTAAACACATTATTATAACCAAGGTTGTCAACAGTAATACTATGTTCAGACGGACAACAAAATTCGAGGTTCGCTCTCTCATTCACGGTGCGCTCCCAAATCATGATTGAATCAACATGTTTCGCCATACAATATTTTGAGAGCGAACCGTTTTGGTTAATTTTGAACCTTATTGCCAACCAAGAAAAATTTACTGACATTTCCAATTTTGATAAAAAATTATCGCTAGTTTATCTGAACTAACTGTCAAAAATATATAAACAAAGAAAAAAAAATTAATGTGTGCAATAAAATAAATAGAAACATTAAACAAATAAAAAGTATATATTTATATATATATCTATAATATTAATAGGCTATGCGATTTCTTGTGAACGATGTTTTATTCTACCGTTTTATCCCGATTATGACCAAACGTATATTATTTGAAAGGTATTTCTTTTAAGCGGTTTTGCAGATTTATAGATTTTTTAATTTTTTCCTTTATTTTGAGTAAATTGCATTTAAAGTTGCTACTAACACATACATAAAATTATACAATGCTATGTGTGTGTTTATTAAATTTGTTAATGTGTTTGTAATAAAAATGAGTTTGTTTCTTGCGTTGATTTGTGAATTGGCTATAATTGATTAGCATACGTTTAGGGTCTTTATTTAATGAAAAAATAAAATTTCCTACAATTTGCACTCGAATTTCGAGGGCTGGAATCTGCTAGTATATTTAAATAAAAATGGAAAAAATGATATTGCACAAATATTTGCAGAAAAAATATAAACGTCAAAATGAATCAAGAACAATCGTCTGAGCACCAAGATTCGCAATCGTGATTCAGAGAACGAACCAAGTGGTTGATTTTGCCGTCTGAACCTGCTATAAAAGCATAACCATCTTATGCTCTTACTTTTATACTCTTATCGATAAACAATCATTCGTTAACATGTACGAACAAGAAAACAAGCATGTGTGTGTATGCATTGTTGATACATATCTACATGCACATTTTCTGTTACATATAAATATTTTTCACTATTTTAAGTTTTTTTATACGAAATTTTATAGCAATTTTAGAGGTGTCTCCATATATTAGGCCATATCTTGGCAAAATGACGCCCGATTTATCACATTTTCAATAGCAACCTGCTCGAAATAATAACAAACAATATTATCCTAAATTTACCCAGCTAAGTGGTTTATTTTGTGAATGAGTGTGATTTCAACAGAAAGGCGGACAGACGAACATCGCTATATCGCCTCGAGTTGTTATAAGCATCAACAATATATACTGTATGTGATTGCAAATTCATTTTTCGATTCGTTGCAAAGGGAATGACAAACTGATAGATACTTTATTGTAATCAAAAATTTATATGTGTACAGTTATTTATAAATTTTCATAAATTTTGATACTATTTTTAAAGACCAGTTTGATTAAGCTAATCCATGGAACTTCTATGGAATAACTTTAAAATTATTTTAATTCTCATTGTTTTTATTCTCCTTTCTTACTTTTTAATTTCTTTGTTAAACTTACCTCTACATAATTAGCCGGGAACAGACCAATCATAGCATTGTGTTCTCCCTCAAACCAATTTTTATCGATGGCACGTTTTACATAGATAATGTCTCCCTTTTTGAAGCTCAGTTCTCTATATGAAAAAAAAAAAAATAATATTATAATTATGTATTTCTATTGATGATTTCGTTATTTTACTCACTTGGAATTCTGTGCTTGGAAATTATACAATGCCCTGGCTACAGATTTAATTTGATTTGCTGTTTTTGGCGCCAAATCAGCTGGGAAATCATCATAACGATTAAGAGGTATGGGAGACTTTTGTGATTGCGTGAAATTATCTGTGTGACGACGTGAATTCATATCTTGTAATTCTTGCAGGTATTTACGACGTCTTTCTTCCTGATACAACTTTTGCATTTGTTCCGCCTGGCGTGTGGCTAATTCTTCTTCCGATATGGGATATTTAAATTCCTGACGGACTGGTGTTTTGAAGTGTATATTCACGTCCGATTCATAATAATGATTGGGGGATACTAAAGTAAAAAAGAATTGCACGAATATATTAGTTAGAAAGCAACAAAAAGAACAATAGAAATTTAACAAGACTGTTTATTATTGACCGAGCTTACTATAACGGTAGCCTAAACTAAGATGACTCATTGGTTCCCAACATTCTTTGTCATTCTTAATAATGTGTTGGCATAATTATGTTATTGTTTACTATTGTTTGAAAATTTTTTAAT
>OY821521.1:11217865-11255365 GCA_963682025.1 Cordilura impudica | reverse complement strand
TAATTTTAAATTGATTTCATTAAAAGAACTTTACTTTAATGTAACTCAAAAATTAAGGCTGACTTTTTGGGTTGTCAGTTTAAATTAGTTTAATTAAACTTCATTTAGTTAAACTTAGTTTAGTTAAAGTTAATTTCAATAAATTTAGTTTGGTAAAACTTTGTTTAGTGACACTTAATTCATTAAACTTATTTTAGTTAAACTTATTTCAGTTCAATTTCATTTAGTTAAACTTAGTTTAGTTCAAGTTAATTTCATTAAACTTAGTTTTGTGAAACTTCGTTTAGTGGAACTTAGTTTAGTTAAACTTAGTTTGATGAAACTAAGTTAAGTTAAACTTAGTTTAGTTCAAATTAATTTCATTAAATTTAGTTTGGTGAAACTTAGCTTAGTGAAATTTAAATTCGTTAGACTTAGTTTAGTTAAACTTAATTCAGCTGAATTTAATTTATTTAAATTTAGTTAAGTTAAAGTTAATTTTATTAAACTTAGTTTGGTGAAATGTAGTTTAGTGAAACCTAATTTAGTTAAACTTAATTAAGATAAAATTTCTTTAGTTGAACTTATTTTAGTTAAACTAAGTTTAGTTAAAGTGAATTTCACTGACATTTGGTGACATTTAATTTATTTATATTTAGTTTAGTTAGACTTAGTTTATTTTAAGTTAATTTTATTAAACTTAGATTTGAGAAACTCAGTTTAGTTAAACTTAAATTCGTTAAATTTAGTTTAGTTAAAATTAATTTAGTTGAATTTAATTTATTTAAATTGAGTTTAGTTAAAGTTAATTTAAATAAATTTAGTTTGGTGAAACGTAGTTTAGTGCAACTAAATTTAGTTAAACTTAATTTAGTTAATATTACTTTAGTTGCACTTGATTTAGTTAAACTAAGTTTAGTTAAAGTGAATTTCATTGAACTTAGTTTGGTGAAATTTAATTTATTTAAACCTAGTTTAATTAAACTTATTTTATATTATACTTAGTTTGTTGAAACTTAGTTTAGTGAAACTTATATTGTTAAACTTAGTTTAGTTAAACTTAATTCAGTTGAATTTAATTCATTTAAATTTAGTCTAGTTAAAGTTAATTTAAATAAACTTAGTTTGGTGAAACTGAGTTTAGTTAAACTTAGTTTCGTAAAACTTTGAATTTTTAACACGTTAAACTATTTAATTTATTTAATTTATTTAAAAAATAAAAAATAAATTTATTTAATTTAATTTATTTAAATTGAGTTTAGTTAAAGTTAATTTAAATAAATTTAGTTTGGTGAAACGTAGTTTAGTGCAACTAAATTTAGTTAAACTTAATTTAGTTAATATTACTTTAGTTGCACTTCATTTAGTTAAACTAAGTTTAGTTAAAGTGAATTTCATTGAACTTAGTTTGGTGAAATTTAATTTATTTAAACCTAGTTTAATTAAACTTATTTTATATTAAACTTAGTTTGTTGAAACTTAGTTTAGTGAAACTTATATTGTTAAACTTAGTTTAGTTAAACTTAATTCAGTTGAATTTAATTCATTTAAATTTAGTCTAGTTAAAGTTAATTTAAATAAACTTAGTTTGGTGAAACTGAGTTTAGTTAAACTTAGTTTCGTAAAACTTTGAATTTTTAACACGTTAAACTATTTGACTAAAGCGTTAAAAATCCTAAGTTTAATTAAACATTGACTACCCAAAAACTCGTTTAAAAGAAAAATTTAATTTTAACATTTTCTGTAATTGAAAGTTCTCATCTTTAAATGAGTCAGAGATCATTGCGTGAGTTGAATGATTATAAAAGAATTAATCGTTTGATTACACATTAATTAATAAACTCAGAGGATTTCAAAATGAACTTTAACCACAAACCACCACTACATTATAGCAGATCAAATAATCTTTTAAAACAATCTAAATGATCATTATTTACTGTCTGTAATCGTTTGGTTAATTACTTAGGCAATTGAAGTAAATAAACTTTGAAGTGAAAATGAAGTTGCTTTCTATTATAAGTGAATGTGTGTGTTTATGCTGTTTTTGCGATTCATTTATTATTTTTTTAACGTGGTCGACGACTTGTGTATTCGGAATATTTATATTATATTTATTGTTATTTGTTTATTTATGAATATGAGCTTCCGATAACGATATAAAACGACTTAAATGAATTCTAGTTTTCGTTATTCATGCTTTCGATTGGCCGTGTAAATACTGTCTGTGGAAATTCACAGCTTTATTTGATTTAATCTAGAAACTAATAAATAATTATTATTTAATTAAAAAAAAAAGAAATATTTATTTTTTTTTTTTATTTTTTCGGGCTAATTCTGGTCAATTAAATATTAAGATGATAAAAAAGAAATATTATGTAGGTACGAGTATAATATGAAAATTTTTATAAATGCAATTAATGCTTGTAGTCGTTTAAAATCTTGATTTCATTATTCTGTGTAGTTCATGATGTTTTCAATTTTTTAAAATTTATTTTTCGCAAATTGAATGTTTTTCTTTTTAGAGTTTCACTTTCACTAGTTAGTTACTTTTTTTGTGCTTTTTCCACAACTACTTTTTTTTCTTTTTAAAAATCGTGTGTACTATATGGTTTTGATTATCATATGTACTCATATCTTTTTCTTTAATAAAAACTTATTATAAGTAGATAAAGTTACTAACTATTTATTAGATAATACACTTAGGTTGTATTTCAGCACGACATTCTCCTATGACAATAAATAAAGTTACCGAAAACTAGCAGTTTACACGAAAAAAAAAATTAACAAAAAAATCTAAAGAAGTTCACTGTTATACAAATCAATCTCGACTAAACGATCTTCTGCATATATCATGCCCGAGTAGACTGAATTGTGAGTTTGGCTGGTTTTGTATTTAATATCAATTCAATTTGCTCTCTCATACATCTAACTATACAAATTATGATCAGGGTTCGGATTTGTTTTATTGCAAAAGCTGTGGTATTGTAGAAGTCAATTTCGAATATTAAAAGTTTTCGTTAAAAGACACTTCTTTTAGAACTAACTGAAATTTTTGACATCTATAAAATATTTAAAAATTATCACTGAACGCCATTATTCTTGCCTAATCTATGCTGTAAAAAATTGTATATCTTTGGAATCGACAAGTTTTGTATATAACTGTATATAACGTTTTATACGAGAAAATTCATTAATAAAAAAGTGTTTTAGATCGAAAGCTCTTTAAACGATTTTCATGGTCATTGTGAATGAGGTATAGTCTCTGTGAAAACGTTTGTGTTGATTACATATTTTAAAATGCAGATTGTTATAAAAGAAAAGTTTCTAAAGACTTCAGCCAATGAATTGTTGTGCCTTTTGAAAGAAATTAAATTTAAACAAATTTCAATATTAAAGAAGTTAACATTTTCCATCTATTTGCTGCATTGAACTGTTAGACAAACATAACAATTGTGCTAGAGACTTATTACTTCCTTGATGTATAACAAGAAGAAGTTGAAAATGTTGTGACAAATTTAAATAAATGCCCTCTTCGTTTGACAGTAAAGATGTATGTTCTTTCTCAGTGTTTTTTTTTTGCGATTGTGTAAGTAAGTACTCTTTGTTTACTTTTCAATATATTTCGCAGACTGTTGTTGTTTTCATGACATGTCTAAATGATAAACAAAACTAGTTAACAACTCTGAGAGTAGCTTTCACTAAACGTTGAAGAGTGTGACTGACGATCGCAGAGATACAAGTTGAATGGTAAAGGAAAAGGTAAACAGTAATGCACATTGTGCGGTTTTATGTTCAATTAAACGTAAAATATTTCAATCTACTTATACTTTTACTAAACCAGTCGCAACTGTTTAAAAACAAAAATTTGTGTATTTAGGTTTTATTTTACGGCCAATTAAACGTAGAAATATTTTATTTCTTTGTATTCATGTGTCCATACACACAATTTTTTATTTTTTTTTGAAATACGAGTATTCTTAAAATTAATGCATTTTATATAAACATAATAAATGATAAGAAATTAATGATTTTCATCATATTAATTCATTTTTCATAAAAGTAATGAACATTTTTTCCTTTTTCAGTTGAATCAATTAATTTATTTTCATAAAATTAATTGATGTTTTTCATAAAAAAAATAAATTTTTCTTAAAAATAATTTTGTTTATACAAAAACTGTAAACTGTTTTATAATTTTTGTGACAACTTTCATATGTTTTTCATAAAATGTTATGCAATTTTATAATTTATTCAAAATTTTAATTGGAATATCATGTGGTAGAGAGGAAAAAAACATATAAGAACTTCTATATACAAGTAACAAACTGGTCGGTCGTACCCTCCCAGAATTCATTCAAAAAATTTGTTCAAATGTTGTAGCCAGCTCCACTAAGGAATACAATTCGCAAATATTTTTTAATCAGACCGGTTTCTGACTTTAAGACTTTTTTATCAGTGATTACAGTGAACGCTGTAATAATTGTTATAGTAGATTCCAGCACTCGAAATTCGAGTGCAAATTCTAGAAAATTTAATTTTTTCATTTAATAAAGACCCTAAAGGTTTGTGAAGAATGGAAAATAAAAAATGAAAAATCGAAAACGGAAAATGGAAAATGAAAACTGTAAAATGGAAAATAGAATATGAAAAATGGAGTATGGAAAATGAAAAACGGAAAATGAAAAATGGAAAATAGAAAATGAAAAATGTAGAATGGAAAATAAAAAATGAAAAATGGAAAATAGAAAGTGAAAAATGGAGAATGGAAAATGGAAAATGGAAAAAGAAAACTGGAAAATAAAAAAATCGAAAATGGAAAATGAAAACTGGAAAATAAAAAATTGAAAATGAAAACTGAAAATTGAAAAATGAAGAATGGATAATGAAAAATGAAAAATGGCAAAAGAAACATGAAAAATTAAAAATGGAAAATGAAAATTGAAAATTGAAAAACTAAAAATGAAAAACGAAAAACTGAAAAATGGAAAATGAAAAATGTAATATGAAAAATGAAAATTGAAAAATGGAAAAGGAAAGTTGAAAAATGAAAAACTAAAAACTAAAAATGAAAGACGAAAAATTGAAAATGAAAAATTAAAAAAGAAAAATGGATAATGGAAAATGGAAAATGAAAAAGGATAATTGAAAAATGAAAAACTAAAAATAAAAAACGAAAAATTAAAAATGAAAAATGGAGAATGAAAAATTAAAAATGAAAATTGAAAAATGAAAAATGGAAAATAAAAAATAAAAAATGGAAAAATAAAAATTAAAAATTAAAAATGGAAAAATAAAAAGTAAAAGTGAAAAATGATAAATGGAATTTGGAAAATGAAATTTGAAAAATGAAAAATTAAAATTGGAAAATGGAAAATTAAAATTGGAAAAATGGAAAATAAAAATTAGAAATTAAAAATAAAAATTTAAAATTATAAATTACTAGCTAATTCAGATAAAAATATTTTAAAATTTGCTTTTTTTAATAATAATATCTGGAAATTTTTAGCCAAGAATCAATTGACTTTTTTTTTTTAATTATCATGAATTATCCCAAAACATTCTTATAGGGATCAAACTTTGGGTGTTATAATGCTGGTTGCGTTATATAATGAATTTCATTAGGGGTTTTCTATTTTTCTATTCCATTCTTGAACTCATTTTAATGAAGAAAACAAACTCAACACATTAACGCAAACACATTTTATTAAATTTATACATAGCATTGCATAATTTTATGTATGTATGTGTTGGTAGCAACTTTAAACGATTATAACACCAACAAAATATTCTAAACGATGAAAATCTGTAAATCTGGGTAACAGCTAAAAAGAAATTTTTTCAAATGGTAAATTTTTTGTCAAAATCGGGGTAAAACTGTGAAACTTACATCGGCCACAAGAAATCGCCTTGCCTATTAATATTATAGATGTTGTAACTGATCAAATTGTTTTTGTATGAAAGTTGAAACAATGGTGACTATGAGATTTGAATCTGCATATATCTCACATTAGGGTGGCCCTTAATAAAAAAAAGTGTTCAAACTCTCGGTCTCACCCCCCCCCCCCCCCCTAGAAATATGCGAATAGCAAAAAAAACTGATTACAAAGTTTTGGGTCAATCAAAAAAAATTTAGAGGTGCCTCAACGCGACTAAAAATTGCGCTCTATAGCTTAATTTTTCGACAAGTTGTTATATGAATCGATATCATTACTAAATTATCTTTTCAAAAAGGTGTATAAATTCATCGAATAAATCGAATAAAAAATCGAAAAGAAATAACAAATGCCCCAAACCACTTTTGTCATGAAATGTGATGAACATTTTTTCAACTTTAACAAATTGATTAAAGCCATAATTTTTGTTTTGGTCTCTATACCTATAAGTACTCAGAGATGAAGTATTATTTTATTACCACGTTGCTAACCTATTGCGAAATGTGACCAAAAATGGAAAATTTTTTTATTAAATTTTGAAAACTTCTTTTTTAAGTTTTAAAAAATTTTCTTAAACAAAATTTCAAAAAATCGATCTGGCACTTTAAAGTTTTGTTAAGTATATATTAGAGATTAATTGTGTGAATTTTTAAGTAAATTCCTCTGCCAGAATTTTTTTTACATGGAATTTTCTATTGTGGATTTCGAGAAAAATTAGTTTTTTGTGAAATATTCAGTAAATGTACTCTTTCTAAATAATTTGTATCAAAAATTTATCAGTTTTCTATTTTCAAATGCTATATTTTATCTTAATAACCTAGGGTTTCGGAAAAAAATTATATGACCCCATTATCCCTTTTGGACTTGGGGTCGCATATGACCCCAAGCTAATGAAAGACAATTTATTCAAAAATATCAACTATTTTGTAAGTGCTGTTGAATTTTTAGGTGCGACGCTTAAAATATAATAACTAAATATGCAAGTCTTCCAAGCTAAAAATTTGGAATAAATCGAACAACGTTAACCCATTTCTTGCCGAGGCTAAACTTTGAATTTTGGCATATTTAAAAAAATAATTGTTCTTTCACACTAGATGAAACCCTTACTATGGGTTGGGAAATAAAATTGTGCTATATTTTACCGATTTTTATGATTTGATGATTACGATAAAATTATAATTTAATGTCATTAGCCCATTTGGACTTGGTGCCACAAATGACCCCAAGCTAGTATAGGACGATTAAGTCAAAAAATTCAAATGTTTTGTAAATACTGCTGAATTTTGGATCATTTTAACCCTAGGAGCACATAAGGGTAAGTTTTCGTAAAATATAGCACAATTTTATTTCCCAACCCATAGTAAGGGTCTCATCTAGTTTACTAGAAAAATTAATTTTCTTAAATATGCTAAAATTCATAGTTTGGCCTCGACAAAGAATGGGTTAATGTTGTTTGATTTATTCCAAATTTTTATCAATTGAATACTTCCACATTTGGTTATTATATTTTAAGCGCGTCTATATTTTAAGCGTCACAATTACCAAATATTTGATTTTTTTTGAATAAATAATCATTCATTAGCTTGGGGTCATATGCGACCCAAGTCCAAAAAGGTTAATGGTGTAATAATATGAAACAGAAACCCTAGGCTATTAAGATAAAACATAACATTTAAAAGTAGAAAACTGATAAATTGTTGATGTAAAGTTAGAAAGTATTTCTCGAAATCCGCAAAAAATAATTCCTTGTAAAAAAAATTCTGGCAGAGGAATTCACTTAAAAAATCTCACTGTTAATCTCTAACATATATTTAACAAAACTTTAAAGTGCGAGTTTCATTTTTTGAAATTTTGGTTAAGAAAATTTTTTAAAATTTAAAAAAGGAGTTTTCAAAATTTTATAAAAAAAAAATTTCATCTTTGGTCTTATTTCGCAATAGGTTAACAAGGTGGTAATAAAACAATACTTCATATCTGAGTACGTATAGGTACAGAGACCAAAAAAAAATTATGGCTTTAATCAATTTGTTAAAGTTGAAAAATGTTCATCACGTTTGATGACCTAAAATTTTTTGGCACAAAAGTGGTCTGGGGCATTTGTCATTTCTTGGCGAGTTTTTATCAGAGTTCAGAAAAAAACACACACTGAATAAAAAACTCGTACATATATCTAAACAAACATAACTTAGCCCAACACACACATATTTTTGTTTTCATATCAATTATGTTTGTTTTTAAATTTTCTTCGGTGCCCAACACAACCATGACTGTGTTCGTTTTAATATTTCGTTATTTACACGAACATTTTTGTATCACGTACTTTTTGTTTCAATCACACATAAAGCACACATTTTTGAGTGTTGCTTTATTTGAAGTTCATGTTCTGGTACGTGTACTGAAAAAAAAAAAAAAAAACAAAACATGTACAATAAACAGGTTCGAGTTCAGTTATATTTTAAGTCGTGTTGTGGCTCGTGTAGTAAGAAAAAACAGAACATGTACAATAAACAGGTTCGAGTTCAGTTATATTTTAAGTCGTGTTTATTTATCCTTTATGGTTTATTTTAAGTCGTGTTTAAAATATAACTGAACTCGAACCTGTTTATTGTACATGTTCTGTTTTTTCTTACTACACGAGCCACAACACGACTTAAAATATAACTGAACGCGAACCTGTTTATTGTACATGTTCTGTTTTTTTTTTTTTTCAGTACACGTACCAGAACATGAACTTCAAATAAAGCAACACTCAAAAATGTGTGCTTTACGTGTGATTGAAATAAAAAGTACGTGATACAAAAATGTTCGTGTAAATAACGAAATATTAAAACGAACATATTCATGGTTGTGTTGGGCACCGTAGAAAATTTAGAAACGCACATAATTGATATGAAAATAAAGATATGTGTTGGCTGCTTTTGAACAGAACATTGTGTGTTTCATGTGTGTATTTTCTGAACCTTGGTTTTTATTCGATTTTGAAGTTATATAGCTTTTTGATAATTTAGTACTGATATTGATTCATGTAACAACTTGTCGAAATAATTAAGCTATAGAACGAAATTTTCATAAAATCCGAAAAAGTCATATTTTCACCATATAAACACACTTCAAATTTTCAGTCGCGTTGAGGCACCTCTATATTTTTTTTTGATTGACCCAAAACTTTGTATTTATCAGTTTTTTTGCTATTCGCATATTTCTAGGGGGTGAGACCGAGAATATGAACACTTTTTTTTTATTAAGGGCCACCCTACTAATTACAGTGAACTGTGTAATAATTTTTATGTTATAATTAATCCGTTATAACATAATCTGTAATCAGTAGGGTAGCCCTTAATAAAATTTTGAAATTTGAAACAATGGTGACCGTGAGATTTGAACCTGCATATATCTCACATACACTCGCGCTTGAACTTTTTGATTATTGAACTTTAAAGCATTTACCGAAAGTCCGTACTACGAGCAGTGTGGCTACGTGAACAACTTAGTGAACATCTAGTGTGAACAACTTTATTTTGTACTAATTTTCCCTTATAATTTACACTATTCTTTTATTTTTTTGTAAAATTTTGATGGTTTTTATTAAATTAATTAATTGATGATTTTTATTTATTAAATTTTATGAAATGTAAATAAATGTAAATAATGTAAATAAATTCATAAAATCAATGAAAATTTTAATTTGCCTGAGCTCTTATAAAACTTTCTTAATTTTATGAAGAAGAAATTCATTAATTTCATGAAGAAAAATTACAATAGTTTCATTAAGATAATTCTATCCGCGTTGTGAATATATATAAGACTCTGACATTAAATTCCCCATTAAAAGAATTATTTATCACGAATAATTGGCAGTTGAATTATATTTACGTACATGCTTTTCTATTTCGACCTATTATTAAGGGCAGAGCTGTCTTTATAGCCGTCTGATTAGCCAAATAGGCTTGTCTTTCACTGGGCTGTGGTGTATAGGGCAGATTTCGCTGACCAGTTCTAATATCAATATCATAACTAGTAAATTCCGGTGTTAAGGCTGATGAAGATTTGTTTGGATCTCGGTAGACCCACAATAATTTGCCACAATTTGTTATGTCACAATTATTAGCACTGTAATTATTATCAAACTGCGAAGAACGTGTATGATGTCTTAAATACTCGGGTCCTTTTTGAGAAGTATGAGAATTATTGGTATATGTTTCAATTTTATGAGGAATATCAGTACAACTGGCGGGTGTTCGATGCATTACAGTTCCCATTGGCACATTCATTTCTTGATAATGAAGATTTTGTTTTTTATAATACATTTTTTATTGCACTAATATTTTTTTCTCTTAACTAATTATTTAATTAACATGAAAATAATATTAAATTAACATGAAAATACCAATTGGTGGTTGAGAACTTTGTGTTGCGTTTTGTTGCCACGTTTGTTGTTGTTATGACTATTGGTAACGTAGTAACGTTTTACCGTATTTTCGCGGGTGATTCTAAAGGCGTCATGCGCAGTTCTTCTATTTTTTTTTTGTTTGAAACGAAAACAGGTCAATGCTTGATTGACTCATTGATTTGGAATATTGATTTCAAGTTTCACAAAAGAATTAGCTAGAATAAAGGCCTACTTTTGCCCACGCTAGCAGTTTGTAACAATTAAGTTAACCTTAGTGACTAAACACAATTGAGACGTCAGGCAAAAGCTTTTCTAGGATCTAAAATCTCCAAATAAATATGTAGTTTATCATAGATTATTTATGGACAATAGAATTGAAAGTTGGAATTACCGCAGCTGTCTTTCTAGCTTTAAACAGTTAAAACTGCCAATGTTTGCAAATTTCGTTCATAGATTAACATTTTTATTACCACTTCAGATTCACACATATATATATAGTTAAGGTGAAACAACAATGAATTCACTCACCTGTTCCCTGTTCAAGTAATTCACCCTTGGGGCGTGGTGGAAGTTTTGGGGACGGAAAATCATAATCTGTTTTTTTTTTGCCAAAACAATTTTGAAATAATGACCAATGTTGTATTGGAGTGGGTGGGTGGGTTGATAATATATAAAAGAGGGGAAAAAATAAAGTTCATAGTTTTAATATTAACTGAAAGTATGCTGAAGTTGTTTAACCAAAAGCCTTAAAAGTCAACCTAATAATATCCCAGATGACCTACCAGATTAATATGCGTTAATAAGCTCTTCTTTTTGTTTTTATAATATCTACATTGGAAAGGGTTATAGAAATTTTTATGATTATGAAAATGATTTAACCTTGAAATGTTACGGCATGTAGTTTCTTTGGTGTCAGGGGAGACCACTGTAGTCTGGGCAATTGTTTAGTTTCGGCTCCGTCGGGTACATAACGAGCCTTGGGTGTATGAATCTTAGGATCAAATTTTTGATTAGCAAAAATATCTTTCGATTTATTATGTTGTCTACATATCGTCACTGCTTGAGATTTTTGAGAATTATGGTTCTGCTTGGGAGTAGAGCATTTGATCTTGGTTTTATAGCGAGGTCCATTCTCTTTTAGTTGGTTATGAGTAGGGCTAGGATATCTGTGTGCTATCCAGTTGCCTGTTAAGTATTGTGGTATATCGTCTCTAATGACTCTTATGTCGGGAGATGATAAAGATAATTGCTGTCGTAGTCTCTGACATTGTGGAGAATCATAACGTTGTTTTAAGCGTTCCACTATACCACTACTGCTACTCAGACTTCTGGTGGGACTTTTAGATCTTTCTGTTTTCTTTTGCACATTACCCAATATGGCAGTTTTACTTATTCTATCTATATGAGGCATAAGTCTACTGGTCATTGGTGTAGGTGAAACTACATTACGTTTGCGTGCTCTCCTTGGTTCCGTTTCTTCTTTATCGGGTTTAATCAATTTATTTTGTATCTCAAATTTATGGGTTATCCAAGAAACATCACCATTCCGGCAGGCGTCTTTTGACTCTGATTTGTTGATACACATTTCAGGATCGCTGCGCACCTTCCTCAGCTTACGTAGCCCAAAAAAATGATTAGATTTCAAGCTGTCATAACCTAAACTCTCAAATTTTTCACGAATCTTTTGTACATCTCCCGTATTTACACGTTGCAAATACGAAGAGCATTGTGACTGTGGCGATAGACTACGTGAACGGCAATATGTTTCTAAAAATTCCAAACTACTGTAAGGGGAATACTCATCGGATTGTTGATGTATTTCCTCGGCATCATCATGATATTCATCGGGTGGTCTTTGTTGGGGTGAAAGCAAGTGAAAATTTACTTTCGACGTATTCTTTTCTCCAAACATACCGCATAGATCAGTCAGAGATGAGCTTAGTTCTTTGTGTTGATGGTAACCACGATATTGTTTCAGATGCATTTTTTCTTCAATTAGTCGCATAACTTCATCTTCATCTGGCGAGGAATCTTCACGAGCATGATAAACGGTTTTCGGTGGATTATCATATTTCCGTTCTTCGAAATATTTAATTTTTTGATAAATAGGATCCTTTACAGACAGTAACGTTTCCGCTGTAGTCCTATCGGTGGCATCTTGATAATCCATTTTGGGAGCTGGCGGAATTTGGGGTGGCTCTCGGGAATCCACGCTCTTTTTGGTGATATCATCAGACTCTTTACTTTTATAGTCCGGCTTTTTTAATGTGATGTTGCTTAAAGCATCTTTCTTTTTTAGTATAGAACCCAATAGCTCATCTCGGGTTATGGACGATTTACAACGTACTCTCAAGGCCTGTGATGAAGTGGGCATAGTATTGTGTTCTACTGTAACTACGTACTTTTCATCGTTTTGTGGTACCTTATTTTGTTCGTAGGCATAGATTTCACTTAACTGTTGATTGATTTTCTTTTTTTGATCTTTCGGTAAAGTATTAACCAGCTGTTCGCTAAAATGAGTATCTCGGGTGGGCGAAGTATCGCATCTGTTTAACTCATCTTCTTGCAGTTTTGTTTCCAAAGTATGGGTCAAATCGGCCACTGTGTTGCGGCGCCAGTACTTCATATTACGGCAAGGTTGATTCCTTTGATCAATATAATCTTGCAAAAAGTTAATATTTTCGAAATTTTCTCTTAAATCCTCAACCGACTTTTCACGAGAGTTGAGACCTACGTCATATTCTTTTCGCCATTTAACATCACTGACATCTTTGGGTAAAAATAAAAACTTTTGCTCTTGCTGTTCTTGTTTCAGCTTGTTTACCAAAAAATTCAATTCTTTTTCGGCTTTCTCGTGTAAACGTACTTTGCGCCATTCTTCATAATCTAATAGATCACTTTCTTTGCGTATGGGTTTAAAGTTTGGTCTGGAGGTGGCTTTCTCCAGTTGACCCACACGTTCCAAAGTGTGATAGAAACGATTAAGTTCAACAAAACGTTCGGAGTTATGAAGATAACGACAAGTAGGGCTATGACGATCATTAGAGGCTAGAGATGTGGCACTATGGGCCAATTCATCGCATAAGTAAAGACCACGTTTTGAACGATCTTCAGCACTGGATAAACTACTGGCCCGTATAACATTATGCGTTTGATTAGAACGACAACTATCGATTTTACGCCTTGAGGGAGAGCGTAAATTACGCGTAGAAGATGGTGGCACACGAATTTCACGAGTAGGGGAAAATTCTTTTGAGTCTTCACTCACACCAAATTCCATAGCATCAATGTAACCCGAATCTCCCGCAAGAGTTTGATTACTTTCTTCCGAATGTAATCGATTTCGGCTGGGACTAAGGCTTCTGGATTTATGACCAGATACGTTGGCAGTGTAAGATGGCAAAGAATGTTTTGGCCCCGTATACGGTAAAGAAGTAGTTTGTTGCAAATTGAAATCATTCCAAAATAGTGTTCTGTCTCGAACAGATGACAAGCAAGATTCACGTGATTCTTCAAACATCAACTGCTGTTGGAAATCTTCTGGCCTCCTTGGTATTGGTACTCTTACGTTTGGTGTACACTTTTGCTGGCAAACATAAGATATCTCTTGAGATTTTTCCAGAGGCTTAGCTATAGTTTTCTCGTCTCTTTTTGGTAAACTAACTTTTTTTGCTTTAATCTTCTCTTTGGCTATTTTTTTGCAAACCTTTGAAACAGTTTGAGGTTTAGCTGATGACTTGGAGTCTATAGTTTTAATTGGAGACATTAAGGGCGACTGACCTAAAGAAAATGTAGAATTACTGCCCGCCAAACTTACATTTGAATTAGCTTTTTGCAAATGTTTGGCAGATTGAGACTTTTCCAACTTCCGTCTTCTTTCTATAGTGGAAACTTGCAATGGAGATCGTAGCCATTCCGTAAAGCCATAATGTTCTACTTCGGGGAAACATAGACTATGTCTGGAAGCTGCGGTGGCATCTAGTTGAGCTTGACTACGACAACCACTACAAAATCTTGGCACCGAACGACTTCGTTGCTGCACAGCACAAGCAGCCAAAGTACGAACAGCATTCTTGACATCCTGTGGTGATTTCAAAGATGGATCTCGTAAGATATTTGTGCTGGCCTCAAAGGTATAACGACTCAATGGTAAAGCGTTCTCAAGACGTTTCTTTTCCTCAGCAAATGATCGCTCTTTAGAGATACTTCTGCCAAAAGCCACCGGACTACGGCTACAATGGCGAGCAGCTGCTAATTGTGAAGACCTCCGTAATGGACTAATCGCACGAACATGAGTTTGTTTTCTCAATACACTCACTCTTTGGTCTTGTGAGGGAGCTGTTAAACGGGTTTGTTGTAGGGCTTGTACAGCTCCAGCTGATTTCGAACGACATAAAGGTCCTCTTTTTACAGACTTACGTAAAGTTATAGTACCATACTTATTTGGCTGTCCCAGTACAGGGCTTTCAGGCCTCTTAAAACATTTTTCATGCCTCGAAGAGGAACTGCTTGGTATTGGCAAACCTTTGGAAGATTTTATCGACATAGATTTTGTGTATAGAGATTTACGATGAGGTGGAGCTGGTGGTGTATTTGCCACCTTTTTCGAATCAAGTGCAATAAATGATGGTAGGATTTTCGGAATTTCCGGAAACATCTCCGTTCACTTTCCTTAACGTAGCAAAGAAAAATATTTGTTGTTCAAAATCAGAGCCATTTCAAATAAAATGGAGTGCGTTGTCATTATCTTTGCATGTTGAGATTTATTGGAAAATTTTGGTAAACTTTGGTGCCTTTAACGGTGATTTTTTTTTACTACAATTATTGCTTTTTTAACTCAAGTGATGGTATAAATTTTATTTTAACGGTTTTTTTTTAAACTATTGTTTGCTTTTGTCACTTCATGTTTAAAAACGCTTACTTGACATATTTGCATTTGAGTAATTAGTATTGAATCAACTGGTTAGTAGGTGAATTGCGTAAAAACCAAGGTTCAGAAAATACACACACGAAACACACAATGTTCTGTTCAAAAGCAGCCAACACATATCTTTATTTTCATATCAATTATGTGCGTTTCTAAATTTTCTACGGTGCCCAACACAACCATGACTGTGTTCGTTTTAATATTTCGTTATTTACACGAACATTTTTGTATCACATACTTTTTGTTTCAATCACACATAAAGCACACATTTTTGAGTGTTGCTTTATTTGAAGTTCATGTTCTGGTACGTGTAATGAAAAAAAAACACAGAACATGTACAATAAACAGGTTGGAGTTCAGTTATATTTTAAGTCGTGTTGTGGCTCGTGTAATAAGAAAAAACACAACATGTACAACATGTACAATAAACAGGTTCGAGTTCAGTTATATTTTAAACACGACTTAAAATATAACTGAACTCGAACCTGTTTATTGTACATGTTGTGTTTTTTCTTACTACACGAGCCACAACACGACTTAAAATATAACTGAACTCGAACCTGTTTATTGTACATGTTCTGTGTTTTTTTTTCATTACACGTACCAGAACATGAACTTCAAATAAAGCAACACTCAAAAATGTGTGCTTTATGTGTGATTGAAACAAAAAGTATGTGATACAAAAATGTTCGTGTAAATAACGAAATATTAAAACGAACACAGTCATGGTTGTGTTGGGCACCGTAGAAAATTTAGAAACGCACATAATTGATATGAAAATAAAGATATGTGTGTGTTGGTCTAAGTTATGTTTGTTTACATATATGTACGAGTTTTTTATTCAGTGTGTGTTTTTTTCTGAACTCTGGTAAAAACATACAGAATTTTAAAGGAAATAAGTAAGAAAGATGTAAAGAATAGAGAATTTTTTTTTAACAGTTTTTTTTGTTATTAATTTGGCATAAACAGTTGTAGTTTCTAATAAAGCTATATGTTCCCAAAATAGTAGGCAAAGAAAATCGGTCTAGATCGACTATGCAGTACCCAACTAATTGGGTATAGAAAATAAGCATAAACCAAATCTGAGTGGAATTTTTATTTATTTTTTTGTCGGTAGATCTGAGTTCAATGGACCAATCCCGACCATATGTGGTAAAATCATAAATTTTTTGCAAAAACATATACAAACAAAATGTGAGAAAAATCTGTGCAATATTTTTGTTTTTGATAGACTTAAGTGAACATAGGGAAACAGCTTTATATGGAGGCTATGACTAAGAATTGTCCTACTAAGTTTATTTTTGGACTACTGATTAAAGGATGTAATAAACACAGACAAACCCAATTTGAACGAGATATGTATAGGATAATTCGGATCTTTCGGCAATTCAAGTCGATCTCATAAGGGTCGTTTGTGTGGGGACTAGGTCTGAACATGCATCGATTTTCAATAACGTTCGTTCTATGGCTGCTTATGTACCAAATTTCATCAAAATATGTTAAAATTTGCGACCTGGGGTTTCATTACAAGGTTAGGTGAGTGGGTAGCGTGCCCGTCTATCATGCGGGGGTCGTGGGTTCGATTCCCACCAGAGGCTTTGGTGTGTCGCTGCAAAAAAAAAAAGCAAAAAAACTAGCCAAAATTAGAATCTGCAGACAAGCCACTCGGCTTCGCGGAAAAAAAAAGACATGGACATACAGATGGACGGACATCGCTAATCGACTAAGAAAGTGATTCTGAATCGATCGATATAATAAAAGGTGGGTCTAGATCAAATATTTTTGGTAGTTACAAACATCAGCACAATCTCATTATACCCTGACCACTAGGGTGGCCCCTAATAAAAAAAATTGTTCAAACTATCGGTCTCACCCCTTAGAAATATGCGAATAGCAGAAAAACTGAGGAATACAAAGTTTTGGGTCGATCAAAAAAAAAATTAGAGGTGCCTCAACACGACTGAAAATTTCAAGTGTGTTTATATGGAGAAAATGTGACTTTTTTAATTTTAATTTAATTTTAAATTTTTTCGGCAAGTTGTTATATGAATCAGTATTAAATTATCTTTCCAAAAAGCTATATAACTTCAAAATCGAATAAAAACTCGCCAAGAAATGACAAATGCCCCAAACCACTTTTGTGCCAAAAAATTCTAGGTCATGAAATGTGATGAACATTTTTTCAACTTTAACAAATTGATTAAAGCCATAATTTTTGTTTTGGTCTCTATACCTATAAGTTCTCAGATATGAAGTATTATTTTATTACCACGTTGTTAACCGATTGCGAAATGAGACCAAACATGAAAAATTTTTTTGATAAATTTTTGAAAACTCCTTTTTTAAGTTTTAAAAAATTTTCTTAAACAAAATTTCCAAAAATGGACCTGGCACTTTAAAGTTTAGTTAAATATATATTAGAGATTAACTGTGTGAATTTTTAAGTAAATTCCTCCGTCAGAATTTTTTTTACAAAGAATTTTTTTTGAGGATTTCGAGAAAAATTTGTTTTTTGTGAAATATTAAGTAAATGTACTCTTTCTAAATACTTTGTATGAAAAGTTTATCAGTTTTCTACTTTTAAATGTTATTTTTTATTTTAGTAGCCTAGCGTTTCTGAAAAAAAATAATATGACCCCATTAACCCTTTTGGACTTGGGGTCGCATATGACCTTAAGCTAATGAAAGACAATTTATTCAAAAATATCAAATATTATGTAAGTGTTGTTGAATTTTTAGATGCGACGCTTAAAATATAATAACCAAATGTGCAAGTCTTCCATGCTAAAAATTTGGAAGAAATCGAACAATGTTAACCCATTCCTTGACGAGGCTAAACTTTGAATTTTGGCATATTTAAGCAAATTAATTGTTCTAGTAAACTAGATGAAACCCTTACTATGAGTTGAGAAATAAAATTGTGCTATATTTTACCGATATTTATGATTTGATGATTATGATGATTTTATAATTTGACGTCATTAACGCATTAGGATTTGACCCCAAGCTAGTATAGGACGGTTAAGTCAAAAATTCAAATATTTTGCAAATACTTCTGAATTTTTGATCATTTTAACCCTAGGAGCACATAAGGGTAAGTTTTGGTAAAATATAGCAAAATTTTATTTCCCAACCCATAGTATGGTTTTTAACGAAACACTCTCTTTAGCTCAAAAGGTTTATCGTTGCCCTTGGTTAAGCCAACAAACTTATTACTAGTATATCACCCGAATTGTAAGGTACGTTCAACCCCCTAAATATAAATATTGATATATTTATAATAAATAAATACCTTTTTTTTATAACGTTTTGAAAAAACCCTAATCCTCTTTTTTATCTTTCTGAATAATTTTCCGAGGGAAATATTTTACAAAAAAACATTTGGTCCTTCGAACCGGATATAAACCAGTGACCTATGGTCCCAGAACAATTAATTTTTTTTAAATATGCCAAAATTCAAAGTTTCGTCAAGAAATGGGTTAATATTTCACAAAAAACTAATTTTTCTCGAAGTCCGCAAAAAAATTCTGTGTAAAAAAAGTTCTGGCAGAGGAATTTACTTAAAAATTCACACAGTTAATCTCTAAAATATATTTAACAAAACTTTAATGTGTCAGATCTATTTTTGGAAATTTTGTTAAAGAAAATTTTTTAAAACTTAAAAAAGGAGTTTTCAAAATTTTATCAAAAATATTTACTATGTTTGGTCTCATTTCGCAATAGGTTAACAACATGGTAACAAAACAATACATCATATCGGAGGACTTATAGGTATAGAGTTCAAAAAAAAAGAATATGGCTTTAATCAATTTGATAAAGTTTTAAAAATGGTCATCACATTTCATGACCTAAAATTTTTTGGCACAAAAGTAGTCTGGGGCATTTGTTATTTTTTTTTCGAGTTTATATTCGATTTTGTAGCTTTTTGAAGAGATAATTTAGTACTGGTATCGATTCATATAACAACTTGTCGAAAAAATTAAACTATAGAACGAAATTTTCATAAAATCTGAAAAAAAGTCATGTTTTCCCCATATAAACACACACTCTAAATTTTTTTTGATTGACCCAAAACTTTGTATTTCTCAGTTTTTTTTGCTATTCGCATATTTTTAGGGGGTGAGACTTTAAATTCGAACACTTTCTTTCCCCTCCATATAATGAAGGGCCATCCTACTGTCCACATGGTACGTATGTAATTTAATCTAAAAAGAGTCCGCTCTAAAATATCGATATGACGGCCAAAGATTTCACTAATTTGTATAAGTACTTTCTATAAAAATATAAAGTCTCAGGATGTGCTTAGAATACTAGAAAGCTTCCTATCCTGAAATTATTAACGATTGAGGAGATAAATTTAATAACATAGGTCCATATAATATGATAAATGTCCTGACCCTGGAATCAAACCCAAACATAGCAGCGAATTTGTTTTGATAAATTCAGATTCGGATTCAATGCTCCAAAAAGTATACTCTGGCCCAGGGTCTAAAAAATACCGTTATGTCAATTAATTGTAGTTAAGATAAACTTAGATTTTATAAAGTCCTTATAAGTTTCAAACTATTTTACTAAAGTTTAACTGACATCCAAAAAAAACTAGCCCTAAGTCAAGAAATGTGATTTTGCAAATCAATTAATTAAAATTCCGAACCTTTAATTTAGTTGTTCTATTTATCCGTTCTTTATAATTCAAAATAAATATAATTTCTAATGGCTAGTCTATGAGTTAGACCAGAATGCTGTTCCTACATTTTTTAAATTACAGTTCGAATGGATTTAGATATTTTACAAGGGCGGTCCTAAAAGGACCCGACCTGACTCATAGATGGCGCCAGTTGTTAAAAAAAATACTTTGGTGAAAAGTGGCAACCTGCTTATAATTTTTTTAGAGCCCTCAAAAATAACGATCTCAGTGAATTTGTAAACATTGAAAAAATTGTTCACCGATGTATAATTCAATAGTTTCATTTTAAAGGTCTCAATCGAACCAATATTAAGGCAGAGCTAGATTCTACTCTGGGGTAGTCTGCTCATTTGTTTACGAATATGAAATATCTAGTGGCAGACGAACATCGAGCTGCCAAAACGTACATCGTAGTGGTCGACCAATAGAGGTGATCACACTAGAAAAGGTTAAGAAAATCCACAAAATGGTATTGGATGATTGGAGGCCTTTTAAAAAAGTGCTATACATCGCATATTGACCGAAAAATTGGAGATCACAAAGCTGTCCGTTATATTGGTGCTACTCACAATAGAACAAAAACAGCTTCTAGAAGATGTTGGCGATGTTCTACCGCAATAAAAACGAGTTTTTGCATCAATTCATTACCATGGATGAGATATGGGTTCACCACTTCACTCATAAGACAAAGGAACAGTTAAAACACTGAACTGAAGTGGAAGAATCGTATTAGGCAAAGACAGTTCCATCTGTATTAAAGGTTATGGCGTTTGTTTTATGGGATGAGCGTGGGATAATTATACTCTATGTCACTCTGTGGTCAGGGTACAATGAGTTCGTACTGATGTTTGTAACTACCGATCTACTCAGAATCACCTTCTGAGGCTATTTAGCGATGACCGTCCGCCTGTCCGTCCATGTAATCCTTGTAATCACACTACAAATATGAATATATTTCGATGAAATTTGGTATATAATTATTTATCGGCCATAAGACGGACGCTATTGAAATTAGTAACAATCAGTGCATGTTTACCCCAATTCCTATATAAATGGCCTCTATGAGATCGACTTAAATTATCATAAGAATCAATTACGATACAGATCTCGGTCAAATTTGTTGTGTTTATTACATCTTTTAATCAGTAGTTCCAAAATAAACCCTGTAGGACAATTCTAAGTCATAGCCCCCATATAAAGCTGTTTCCCGATCTTCACTTAAGTCTACCAAAAAACAAAAATATTGCACAGATTTATCTCAAATTTGTTTTATATATGTGACTCGAAAAATATGGCCACGATAGTCCCATTTTTCGACCTAGTCCCTATATAATATAGTAACCGATATGAACTTTTTCATATCTCAAATTTGGTTTATGCTTATTTTCTATATTCAATTAGTTGGACCAAAGAGGAAAAACAATCAGCGGCTAAACTAAGACTGCATCACATACCTAATTCGCCAGATGTAGATCCATTGGATTGCCAATAATGAAGAAGTGGTGTCTGCGGTTGATGACTATTTTAAGGAGCTAGAGTCTAGCTGCTAGACAGTTCTTACAATAAACAGGGTATCGAATCTATTGAATATTGCTGAGAAAAGTGTAAAGAACCAAAAGAAGATTATGTTTCCAAATTTGTTGTGTTTTCTTGGTCAGTTCGGGTTGTTCTGTGACCGCCCTCGTATGTGAAGAATAAAATAAAATTAATGGGAATGGCTAAGATCGATTTTTTATTTATCCGATTTTAAACACCTATAAGTTTCTTACTTCTTAACTAAGTTTAATTGACATCCCAAAAACTTGATCTTATAACTTTAAACTATTCGGTAAAATCCGACTTTTTAGGATGTCAGTTCTGATAAAAAAATGTCGTGTTTTATTTCCACTTTTTTCGAAAGGTGTATTTTTTTATATATTCTAAATTAAGAGCAACCTTATCTTATATATCAATCGAAAGGTCTCAAAAAGCTGTGTTCATAAAATGCAAAAATATATAAAAAAAATACGTTTTTCGAAAAAAGTGCAAATAAAGTGCGAATTTTTTTGTCAGAAAAGAAAACGGCTTTAGTTTAGTTAAAATCACATTTTTTAACACTCATAACTTTCAACATATTTAACTAACGCGTTAATAACGGTGAGTTTAACTAAACACAGTTTAATTGACAAACCAAAAACACATTCTCATTCACTTAAAACAATTTTCTTCCATATGTTTTTTCCGTAAAATTGTTGAGTAAATTCATTTAATTCTGCAGCATAATAAAAGTAAAACGTTCAAAAAAGCATCACTTGGCAGCACTGATTTCCGTCAAAAGTTTTTTTATGCAAATAATTGACAGTGCTGCCGCAAATTTTTGCAACTATGGCATCATTTAAATTACTGATCTAATAGAACGCGAAGTTAAAAAAAAATTAAACATTGGTGCAGAATGGAAGAGTAAGTTCTTTGAAATAATAAAACGATATTATTTAAATTTGTATTAACAATTTTTATATAAAGCACTAATTACTCCTCCATTCTGCACCAATGTTTAATTTTTTTTAACTTCGCGCTCTATTGGATCAGTAATTAAAATGATGCCATAGTTGCAAAAATTTGCGGCAGTACTGTCAATTATTTGCATAAAAACACTTTTGACGGAAATCAGTGCTGCCAAGTTTTACTTTTATTATGCTGCTGGGATGCATAACTACTGCATATACGAACGTACCCATCGTTTTATTATTTCAAAGTAATTTTGTATTTTAGGAATCCGCCCTCTTTTTCGTTTTAATTGATTTCTAATTACCACAATTCGTGTCATCTTTCTCTTAATTCTATTTTGATAATAAGTTAACAAAAAGTTGTCCTCTTTAGAATCAAGATTTTCAATAATATTTGTTAATGTTATTGTGGTGAACATGTTTTTTATGTTTTGCAAAACGTTCTAAAAAGCAAACTCTGTGCAATTGTTGAGCAGTAACAAAGCATCTGCAACAACTGATCACGCATCAGCAATAAAACTTGGTATAACTGCCGCAGTGATGCACAAATTTACTGCATTTACGAACGTACCCAAATCTTCAGTCTTTAAGAGCGAGTTTTTTCAATGTCAATTGGACGTAGTTTGATGGAACTCTTGTCAAATAGTTTTTGTGATGTCAGTTAAAATTAGTTTAGTTTAACTCACGATGTTAAATGCTTTAGACAAATTGTTTGGAGACGAATTTTTGGAATGTCAGTTAAATTTAGGTTAATTAATCACGCATTACTAATCTTTAACAACTTTCAATCTATTTGAAGAAAGCGATAAACATCGTAGGATTAACTAACGTAAGTTTAATTGATATCTTAAAAGCTCAGTTTTATAAATTTAAACTTCACAAAAGTGTTAAATACGTAAGTTTAATTACACTGATATTAACCGACATCCCATCTAAAACTACAATTCATTTTAGTTTTGTCCTATTTAACTGTTTATTGCAGAAATAACAAATTTCGAACTGTTAAAATTTTAGTTTTTAGATTTTTACAAAGTGATGTTGATGTTATCTCATAATAATAAATTTGTTAGTAGAGCTTTAAGATAATTTTTTAAAACCCAAAGCCTTATATATTAATAAAAAAAATACATTTAAGTTGACTTACCTTTTAATTTTTCGGGAGCTGGTTTGCGGAAGCCAAAAAGCGGAGGTTCCCCACCGGCTTGTACGCTTTTGTAAGCTTGCTTCTGTTCGACGGGACTAAGAGGACTACTAGGCGGAATTTCTTTTTTACGGAAGACAAGATTCGAGTCACTAGTATAACCGGATTCTTTGGCCAAAGCTCTATAGGTTTCAGACAAAAAATATATAAAATATATATATATATAAATAAAATTATTAAATACTATATTAAAAAAAAAGTTTAAAAAATACCTTGAAAGATTTCCTTCAGTGTAATGAGAAGAAAGCTTCGTCTGATCGAACTGCTAAATGGTAATACAATTGGAATTAGTGTTTTGGAATAATTAAATGCAAAAATTTATAAAAACTTTATTTTGGCTTATAAAAATTTTATAATATATTTATGTATGTAATATTTTAAATAAAAACCCTATAAATCACTTACTCGCAATTTATCATAATTATTCGAAATTTTTATATAAAACTCTCGAATATTAGAATGTTCCTTTAGCCACTTTGAAGCAGTTTTTGAATAAAAAAAAAATTAATTGTAGGTATAAAAATTAAACTACATGACAGTAGCACTAAAATAGATTCTAAGTTTACTTAAATTCTAAAAAATAACTCAATATACGAGTATAATTCGATAAGTAAGTAAATTTACTTATAACATTTGATCAGTAAGTGGTTGTTTGGAAGTAGGTATGTAATGTAATAGGTCTAAGGGATTTTTAAGGATCTTAAATACTTTTTTAAAATATGTTTTAATATTTCATAGAATATATCAATTTTATAAAATTTTCTATGAAAAATTTACAAAACACATTTTAACTAAAAACTAAGAGATTTTTATATATTTTTCATTTAAAGTTAACAAAGTTCCATACCACATTAAAGATGTCCATTACTTCGTCCCACCACTAGAAAAGTTGAATAAAATATTTGATTGTTTAAATTGTAGAGAAAATTTTAAAATACATTTTAATCATTAAAACCTTAACTGAACACAGAAAGACTTAAACTACACAAAACGCAAAGAAAACCTTAAGAAAAAGAAATTAATGATTTCATATGATATAAAGTGATATGATTTGTTCTATAGAAAAGCATGAACATGATTATGATTCAAAACAGCAAATTTGTCAAATTTTGTATGGAATAATGGCGAATAGATAGAAAGGATGTATAAGTCCAAGTAAGCGCTTTTTTGAGAGCAGCGTTAAGATATGGGGACGCAAACAAACGAGTAGAAAAGTAAGGAAGATTATATCGATTGGAGCTGGTGGTTTTCGTAGTACAAAACTATTAGAATCTGAACATTTTTTTACTATACTTTTTTTTTACAATTACAATTTTTCTTGTTGTTCTAAAGCAACTCATTTTCCCAGCTTTCTGCATGAGAACTAGTATTGCATTCCGAATATATAAATTCAATATTTTCTTTCAGACCTCTGAAAAAAACTTTGAAGATTTTGAAATATGTTCTTCAGGGTGGCCCTTAGTAATATGCGAATAGCAAAAAAAATAAAAAAACTAAGAAATACAAATTTTTGGGTCAATCAAAAAAAATTTAGAGGTAAACTCAACGCGACTGAAAATTTCAAGTGTGTTTATAGATTTTTCAGATTTTACGAAAATTTCGTTCCATAGTTTAATTTTTTCAACACAATTTTATTGCCCAACCCATAGTAAAAGTTTCATCTAGTTTACAAGAACAATTCATTTTTTTAATATGCCAAAATTCAAAGTTTGGCCTCGGCATAGAATGGGTTAACGTTGTTCGATTTCTTCCAAATTTTTAGCATGGAAGACTTGCACATTTGGTTATTATATTTCAAGCGTCACATCTAAAAATTCAACAGCACTTACAAAATATTTGAATTTTTAAATAAATTGTTTTTTAGTAGTTTGGGGTCATATGTGACCCCAAGTCAAAAAGGGATAATGGGGCCATATTGTTTTTTTTCACAAACAAAAGTAGAAAACTGATACATTTTTGATACAAAGTATTTAGAAAGACTAATAATATAATAATATAATAATAATATAATATTATAATATAATAATATAATAATATAATAATATAATAATATAATAATATAATAATATAATAATATAATAATATAATAATATAATAATATAATAATATAATAATATAATAATATAATAATATAATAATATAATAATATAATAATATAATAATATAATAATATAATAATATAATAATATAATAATATAATAATATAATAATATAATAATATAATAATATAATAATATAATAATATAATAATATAATAATATAATAATATAATAATATAATAATATAATAATATAATAATATAATAATATAATAATATAATAATATAATAATATAATAATATAATAATATAATAATATAATAATATAATAATATAATAATTTAATAATATAATAATATAATAATATAATAATATAATAATTTAATAATATTATAATATACTAATATAATAATATAATAATATAATAGTATAATAATATGATAATATAATAATATAATAACATAATAATATAATAATAATAATAATTCACAAAAAACTAATTTTTCTCGAAATCCGCAAAAAAAATACTTTGTAAAAAAAATTCTGGCCGAGGAATTTACTTAAAAATTCACACAGTTAATCTCTAACATATATTTAATAATACCTTAAAGTGCCAGAATCATTTTTTGAAATTTTGTTTAAGAAAATTTTTTTAAAATTTAAAAAAGAGTTTTTAAAATTTTATCAAAAAAATTTTCCATTTTTGGTCTCATTTCGCAAAAAGTTAAAAACGTGGTAATAAAACAATACTGCATGTCTGAGTGCTCATAGGTATAGAGACAAAAAAAAAATGATGGCTTTAATTACTTTCTTAAAATTGAAAAAATTTCCGTCAAATTTCACGATCTAGTTTTTTTTGGAACAAAAGTGGTGTTGGGCATTTGCTATTTTTTGGCGAGTTTTTATTCAATTTTTAAGTTATATAGCTTTTTAAGGATATAATTTATTACTGAAATCGATTCATATAACAACTTGTCGAAAAAATTAAAATATAGAACGAATTTTTCGTAAAATCTGAAAAAAAAAGTAATATTTTCCCCATATAAACACACTTGAAATTTTCAGTCGCGTTGAGGTACCTCATAATTTTTTTTGATTGGCCCTAAATTTTGTATTTCTCAGTTTTTTTGCTATTCGCATATTTCTAGGTGACGAGACTTTAAATTCGAACACATTTTTCCCCTCCATATAATGAAGGGCCGCCCTAATGTTCTTACATATTCTATATATTTAAAAATCTCTGACAATCTGAAATTGTTAAAAGATGGAAAAATATTTTAGTGAAAAATTTTTGAATTTAATATTTTGGAGAATTTCCCTACACAGAATAAACAGATTCATTTATTAATTTGATTCCATCATTATTATAATAGTAACACTCATCACTGACTCACTGATTTGCTGATATTCTGATTCCGTAACGCTGTGCATATACAAATGACTAACATAAAACATAAAATTGAAAACTGAGCGTCATAAGGCAAAAAAAAAATAATTAAATGTTTCATTTTTAAAAACTATTTTGAGCGCTGCCAGATTGTAACATAAAATCGCTTATATCTCGAAAACTAATCGTCGTGGAGTAAAGTGGTTGAAATTTAGCCCGCTCTCTGAAAAACACCATCTTAATTGTTGCAAACTTTTTTAAAGGTTGCCAGATCTAATAATTTAAAACTTTTCTGGGGAAAATAAAATCGCTTATATATAAGCGTCGTAAAACGAAATGGTTGAGATTTTGCACGCTACTCACAACACCTCTATTAAAAAAAATTTTAAAATTATAAAAAGGAATAAATTTTTCATAAATATTTCTTATGCCGTTTTCTTTTCTGACAAAAAATGTCGCCCTTTTTGCCCTCTTTTGGAAAAGTGTATTTTTTATATATTCTGAATTAAGAGCAACCTTGTATTATATATCAATCGAAAGGTCTCAAAGTGCTGTGTTCATAAATAAAAAAAATTTGATTATTATCCTCTTGGAAGTCATAGGGTGAAAATATTCAAAAATGGGGAACAATGGGGAAATATTGTCCCACTATGACCTGAAAGAAGTCAATGGCTCGAATTTTTTGTGATTTATGAGGGCTAGACTTTGAGACCTTTCGATTGATATATAAGATAATTCAGAATATGTAAAGAAATACACTTTTCGAAAAAAAGGCAAAAAAGGGCGACATTTTTTGTCAGAAAAGAAAACGGCATTAGTTTTCACTACTTTCAAATATTCGTTTATCACAACATAAATTCGTTTCAGAGAATATTTATTCGAATATGGCAACATAAGTTGGACAGTGATGCCCAAATAATTCAGTTACTTTGACTTAAGGCTTCCTTAGAAGCGGAGAAAAAAATTAATGAAAAGAAGAATACGAAAAGAAAAATCACGAAGAAAAAAACCGACTTAAAATTTCCAAAAGAATAATCTATTGGGAATAGATCAGGAATGTATTCATTATTATTTTATACCACCCAGCAAGAAAAGTGCATCCAAACAAGCTAAATAAATATTATTCTTAGGATTCAGATGAGGTGAAAATTTGTACTATCACCATGGGCATTGATTGCTATAGGGCATAAGTTTTCTTTTATTGATACTGTGAAGATTATTTTAACTAGATCTCAGAATGTCATTATAAATCAGTCCTTAAAAACATTTATTTGTTAGAATTATTTTGCCAATTTAAACTTTTTATTTTAAATATTATGGTCAGGTGAAACTACCTAAAAATTGCTTGCTCTTGCTCTTTTATTCTGACGATCGACTCAGAATCACAATCTGTCCGTCCGTCCGTCTGTAAACTTTGTTATCAAACTACTGGTCGCAATCATGAATATATATTGATACAATTTTGTATATAGACTTCTATCGGGCATAGGTCGATCGAAAATCGGTGCATGTTCAGACCTAGTCCCCATATAAATTATCCATATGAGATCGACTTAATTTGCCATAAGATCCAAAATATAATATAGATCCCAGTCAAACTTGGTTGGCGTGCGTTTATTATACCCATTAAGTAGTCCAAAAATAAACTCTGTAGCATAATTCTTAATCATAGCCCCCATATAAAACTGCTTCCCGATCTTCACTCAAATGTATTAAAAAAAAAGAACAAGAATATTGCCCAGATTTTTCCAAAATTTTGTTTGTGTGTGTTTTTGCAAAAAAAAGTGAACAAGTTGCCAAATATGATCAGGATTGGTTTTTTTTTTGACCTAGGCTCCATTTAAATATAATTAGTCATATCATAAGTTCTGCTACAACTTGAATATAGTGTTAAAAATAAAGAAACTATTTTTTTTAATGTTTTGTCTGCTTCTCGAGCTCCATTCTTCAGCACTAATAAAGCCTGGAATATTCTGACGTAACCACTCTTGAGTTGTTTTGACTTTATATGCTGGCGCAGTCTTGTTGAAAATCTCTCCATTAAAAAGGGTTGTTGTCAAGTCTTTCACCACGCCTTCAAAGACATCTTTTTGGTACAATTTTGCTCCAGTTTTTACGCCCTTTTCGCAAAAATGGAAAGTACTGACGTCTTTGTGGAATACTCCCCACCAGACCTCTTTGAACCCCTGGCACAGTAAATTTAGCTTTTTCTGATGTTCTTACATAGACTTTGACGTTTTGCTTATTAAAAATTTCCTTCACCGTCAAAAAATTTTCATCCGTAAAAAGGATATTTTCATGACCGTTGCTTGCGTTTCACGATAAAATTTCCTTACATCTTTCAAATCGTATTTCTTGTAGCCGAGGAGTTAAAAGACGCAGCCCAGTGCACCTGCGAAAAGCCTTCTTGTGTATGTCATTACACTCGTGACATGGTTTTGAAAGACATATCCATTTCTCTACCAATGATCTTTTGCTTTCTTAAGGGATTTTGGCGAATCCGATCCCGCACAGTTTTTATGGTTTCACTCTTACGCGAGGTTGACCATTTTTCACCCTGTCTTCGACTTGAGACGATTCTAAGAGACGGTCGATAGTACGACAAACAAACATTTTAGTTGTGCCGATTTTTTTTTTGCAACGTGAATATTTGACTTGCGCTATTTCCACATTTGTGCAACGCAATCACAGCGATCCGATTTTCGAATTTTATTTGAATTTGTTTTACAATAGAACATTGTACAAAAAATGTGGGAATAAAGGGATTCTTCAATTTAAAATTTCAAAGCCTACTGCATTGAAAAGCTTGTAACAGAACTTATGGCAAGACAAGTAGCAAAAAAAAAATACAATGCAACTCAAATTGGGATTAAGCTTATTTTCTATATCCATTTAATTAGATCTAAGACTCCTTCTCCAACTTTCTTACTTGTTTTTTTTATTTCCCCAATATAAACTTTTATTAACTCAATATCAACTCCATCTATTTCTATTATCAATTAACCTTTTTTCAATATCAATTAATTTGTTTTTCAATTTACATTTTAATTATTTTATAATATTTCGATACAGAGTTGTAATTCCCAATATTTATTTGGTAATCTCCATCTATTCCCACTTGAACTTGAAATATTTTAAATTGTAATTTTTTTACAATAACTTTATATTGACATCTCTGGAAGTTGAAGTTCTTCCTTTGAAAGCCATGAAAAGGGTCATACTTTTAGAATGACTTTGGTGTGAAACAGAAAAAAAACGCAATCGATTAAATTTATTAAATTTATTTTGCTCTGCATGGTCTAAACTTTAGACCCTAAAGTGACCTTTAGGGTCCCCAGAGGGGGAGGAGTTCTTTCGCACTTAATATGGAGTTTGGTTGTTGACGAATTACCAATGAAACTATCGGAAGCGGGAATAGAAAGTTAAGGCTACGCGGACGATAGAGTCTTAATAGCAAGAGGCAAATTCGAGGAAACACTATGTGACATTGTGCAAAGAGGGTTGAGGATTATATGTCAATGGTTTAGGGCAACAGGATTTAATATCAATCCGATAAAGACCACCATTTACCAGGAAAAGGAAACTTCGTGGGGATAGTATTGGACAGCAAGTTAACATAGAAGGCACATGTCGACCACATCACTGAGAAAGCCAAGCGAGCTACAATCATATGCAGAAGGGTAGCGGGTAAAACCTGGGAATGTAAACCCAGCATCTTGCACCGGATGTACTCTATGATGGTCCGCCCAATTTTGACCTATGGAGCTATGGCGTGGGCCAAAAGAACAGATCTGAAGTCAACTCAAATGGAGTTAAGTAAAATACAAAGATTAGCGTGCATTGGGATAACGGGTGCAATGAGGACGTACCCATCACTGGAAGCACTCTTGGACCTAAGTCCCCTACACATAGTGGTGCAGAGGAAAGCCCTGGCAACGGCGATCAGAATCAAGGGGGATAAACCTATAACCAGACTTTATGAAGGGCAATGGAACCGAATAAGTCAAGTTAATGATTACTCCCTCCTAGATTGTCCCATGAACAGGGCCGTGATTTCAGGAAATACCTTGTCACAAAATTTAGCAATAAGAGAGAATGGAGCGGTTTAAGTACGGCATATTCTCTTAGAGAAGATACAATCAAATGGTACACAGGTGGGTCAAAAACCGAAAGTGGCACAGGGGCGGGAGTCTTCGGGCCTAGAACCAAATACTTTGAGTCAATGGGAATACACACAAGTATTTTCCAAGCAGAAATTTGTGCCATCGATCGATGTGCAAAAATCAACTTGAATGGGAAGTATAAAACACGGGATATAACCATACTATCAGATAGTCAAGCTGCTATTCGAGCACTGAGCTACTATAAAGTAGACTCCAAGTTAGTATGGGACTGTCTATAAAAACTAAATAAGCTAGGTAAACACAACAATGTTAGCCTTTCTTGGGTCCCGTGATATATTGGCATTCAAAGTAATGACCAAGCTAATGAACATGCCAGAAGGAGAGCTTCCACACAATTAAGAGGGCCGGCACCGTTTTGTGGAATAGGAAAAGGAGTAAGGGAAGGCGTACTCAGGGAACATGAGAATTATGTTAGATGGGAACTTTTCTCGATCCTCTTGGGCTTAAGGCAATCCAAACTCTTATTGGGTGGCTACAATAATAAGAGATTTGGGTCGTGCATTGGGTTGTCAAAGAACGGACTGAGAATACTAACCGGGATTTTAACTGCTCACTGTAGGCTCATGTGCGGATTCTGAGATGAGGAAGCCGAATCACCAGAGCACATACTTGGGGACTGTGGAGCTTTAATACATAAAATAAAAAAGCACCTGGGCTCTTTCCAAATACTAGGTAGCAACATAAAATTACTAGAACCAACCAACATGCTCGAATTTCTGAGGGATTCAGGGTTGGATGAGATTTTATAGGGACAACCTATTAGCAGAGGGCAGTACAATAGATCACTCGGTCGCAGTACTTCAAACACCTTTTTATACAATACAATACAATTTAACAATATAGTTGGCAACACTTTCAATTGCAACAATAAATCAGTGTTCTCTCTCTATGCAAAAAAGTAAAAAAATATGGCAACCGTATTGTTCTAAAGTTGCGAGACTAAATTTTCGATTGTCGCAACAGAAATTTAAGAATTTCTATGAAAATGAAATAAAGTTAACAGAATTGAAATCTTAAAGAAAACTCAGGGACTTAGTTATTAATTTCATAGGTAGTCGGAATGAATCTGTTCGCTCAGTGTCGGAAAATTATCGCAAAAATTATTCCCATGAAAAAATCAAATAATCTCTAATTGTCTGCAATTCAGAAACTTTTTCTGTGAAATAATCTTTACTAATTCTGACAATTGTATTCAAAGTGAATTTCTTTATATTGTCTCTTTTCTAACTAAGCAGATTTTATTTTCAAATATTTCTTAAAATATTAAGTCTCCCACATTCATATAAAGAGGATTTTCTAAATTGAAAAATCATCCTATTTTAGGCAGTATTACGTTGTTTAAAATTCTGGAAATTAAAAATTTTCTATTATTACATACAAGAAAAGATGTTTCAAAAAACTGGTAGAAGATACAAAAAAAAAAAACAGAATTCTTTAATCAATCGCAATTTAATTTTTGTAAATTTACCTAAGTTTTCTTTTCAATCATTTCTTAAAATTTACCTAAGTTTTTTCATATTCTGATGAATTTTCTGTTGATATCTTGTTTCTGATTCTGAGATTTTGTATCGGAGTCTGAAAAAAATTATTTGGGTAAAATGTTTCTAGTGCGAAGATTCTGTGGGATTTTTAATAGAAAAAAGTTTGTGAGAACATTTTTAGAGAAAATTTGTCATGAAATCCAGAAAATATAGAAAAATCGATAATAATTGTCTCTGACAAATTCTTTATAATAAAAATGTCTAGATTATAAATAAAAATTTCGATAAAACTTGTCTCAGATTCTGAGATATTTTCTACATTCAACTTCTCATAAATTTTGCATTGAAACTTGTCTTAAAATCTAATGTTTAAGAGAATCTGAGAATTATTGTATGGAAAACTTGCAGTAAATTCATAAAAATATTCTATGTAAAATTTGACGAAATTTTGTTTTAGAAATCGATATTATTTTAAAAGAAAACTTGTTTATAATATAAAGAAGCCAATACTTAAATCTTTTTTTTAAGGTCCAAAAATCTAAAGTTCGACAAAACTTGTTTCAGACTCTGAGAAATTTTATACAAAAAAATTGTCTTATATTCGGAGATATTTTTCCAGGAAGCTTGTTTTAAAATCTAAGAAATTTTTAGTAGAATATGAGAATATTTGTATCGATTTTATTCAAAAACTTGTAGAAGGAACAAAATATATCTTTGTTCAAATTGTGCAAATTTAACAGAATTCTTTAATCAATCGAAATTTAATTTTTGTTAATTTAACTAAGTTTTCCTTTCAATAATTTTTGAAAATTTACCTAAGTTTTTTATTTTGCAGCTTAAAAAATATTTTTTTTTATATAGTTTTCCTAATTATTAGCAATACAAAAATATTTCTTGAAACTGTATTTTTTTGTGTTTATGCTCAGATTCCAAGAAGTTTTGCATATCCTAACTGATTTTGGGTGTTTTGGGAGTTGTTATAATTTTTTTTTTGAATAAATGCTTTTGGTAACATGCAATTACTGATGACTTTTAATGATTTGCCTTCTTTATGATTTTAATAAGGACAATTAACTTACTTCTTTTTTTTCTTTTTCCGACACTGATGAGTGACCGGTCACATAATCTTCAATACGGCCGGGTTGATTTTTATAAGAGTTTTGTCTCGATTTAACTGGATGCGGTAAAGTACCATAAAGTCTTAAATTGAAAAAAATAATTTGCTTAATTAATATTGTTTTAGATCATTTAATAATTAATCATTACAATAAACTTACGTATCGTTGCTGTTGCGCACGTTCAACGCTGATGATACCGATTGCAAACGATTGGGATTTACAGAACGATATTTGATTGTGGAATAATCAGAATCGTAATTTGGTTCAGGTTCAGACTGATAACCGTTGGGTTTGGTATATTGATTGCGGCCTAAATGAAAATTCATTAATAAATTTATTTGAACTAGGATTAAACCAAGATTTCAACAAAGTTTAAATGCAAGGCAGGCAAGGCAGTGTTTGCAGCCAAACTAACTGTCCTTTTAGTGAAAGTGAGTTTTTGTAATACCGTGTAGTTTAGTGTTGGTTAAGTGAAGTTCAGTGTAGTTAAGTGTAATTAAGTATTGTTAATTGGCTAAAAAAATTGTGCTATTTTACGAGTTTTTGTTGTTGATGTTGTTATTACATTTTGTTTTATAAACTAAATTAATGCTTTTTGATTTTATAAAAATGTTGCTAAATAAATGCGTATGGTAAATTTGTTAATAAATGCAATTAGTTTTTGCTTTTGATCAACACTACTTTAAAGCTTTTCTTATTTATGATTTTAAGCATTATTAAGTAATTAATAAATCAAGCGTAACAGCAGCAGCAGATTCCAGCTATAATTACATTAGGCCATGTAGGTACGTATGTATAAATATTATGTATATGGAAAACAAGCCAAGTTCAACTCTAATCACACACATTTTGATATGTACATTGTTTATTACTTAGATCATTCATAAGATTCACCTCTTTGCTGTTTGTAGCGGATCACACAATCGTCTATATGTTTGAAAAATAAACGGCGCGATAGTTTTATTTTTTTTATAGATTATAATTGTAACAGATGTGCATTTTGAAAAGCGTTCGACAACACAGCCATGAATGCGCATTAACCAAAACGAAAATATAGATTTAATAGGGATTTTAATTATAGTCAAGCATACACTTGGCTACAAAATCATATTAGATGTGTAACAACCCGCCCGAATTTGTCCGTAAGTGCAGCTTTGAAATATGACAATATATTATTTAATTATTACAGTGGAGAGCAAAAGTTTTTCAAACATAAAATCATCAAAGTTTCGAAGATAGCGAAACCATGGATTTAAAATATATATTTCAAAATAGGAATCATGGGCAGATAACACCGTGTTACAAAATATAAAAATTCTGTAAACATCAGCAATAAACATTTTTTCAACACTTCACGGACTAAAATATTTTTAACTAAATCAATTTAAATATTTGAACGGTTATTTAAAAAAAAAACATTTATATTTTTAAACAATTGTTACAAGCAAGGACTTATTTTACTCACTGATAAACGTAATTTCAAATAAAAATAAAAAAAAAATAGGTTTTCAAATAAGGCATTAGAAAATAAAGGCGCCAAAGTTGAAAAAATTAAAAAAAGGAAAATTTGAAAAATTTTAGATAATATTTTCACTTGGGCTTGTTAAAAGTATAAACATATACATATGGTATATGTACATTAGGGTGGCCCTTCATTATATGGAGCGGAAAAAAAGGTGTTCGAATTTAAAGTCTCACCCCTTAGGAATATGCGAATAGCTAAAAAACTGGGAAATACAAAGTTTTGGGTCAATCCAAAAAATTTAGAGGTGCCTCAACGCGACTGAAAATTTCAAATGTGTTTATATGGGGCAAACATGACTTTTTTCAGATTTTATGAAAATTTCGTTCTATAGTTTAAATTTTTCGATATCATTACTAAATTATCTTTTCAAAAAGCTATATACTTCAAAATCGAATAAAAACTCGCCAAGAAATGCTCCAGACCAGTGGTGTGCCAAAAAAAAAACTCTAGGTCATGAAATGTGATGAACATTTTTTCAACTTTAACAAATTGATTAAACCCATAATTTTTTTTCGGTCTCTATACCTATAAATGCTCTGATAGAAAGTATTGTTTTATTACCACCTTGTTACCTATTGCGAAATGAGACCAAAAATGGAAAATTTTTTTGATATTGTAAAAATCCCTTTTTTAAGTTTTAAAAAATTTTCTTAAACAAAATTTCAAAAAATGGATCTTGCACTTTAAAGTTTTGTTAAATATATGTAACAGATTAACTTTGTGAATTTTTAAGTAAATTACTCTTTCAGAATTTTTTTTACAAAGATTTTTTTTTGCGGATTAGCTTGGGGTCATATGCGACCTCAAGTCCAAAAGGGTTAATAAGGCCATATTATTTTGTTAAAAAACCTAGGTGATTAGGACAAAATATAACATTTAAAAGTAGAAAACTGATAAATTTTTGATACAAAGTATTTCGAAAAATCCACAAAAAAAAATCCAAAAAATTCTTTGTAAAAAAAATTCTGGCAGAGGAATTTACTTAAAAGTGCACAGAGTTAATCTCTAACATATATTCAGCAAAACGTTAAAGTGCCAGATCCATTTTTTGAAATTTGGTTTAAGAAAATTTTTTAAAACTTAAAAAAGAAGTTTTCTTAATTTTATCAAAAAAATTTTCCATCTTTAGTCTCATTTCGCAATAGATTAACAACGTGTTAATGAAACAATACTTCACATCTGAATACTTATAGGTATAGAGACAAAAAAAAAATTGTAGCTTCAGTCAATTTGTTAAATTTGAAAAAATGTTCATCACATTTCATGACCTAGAGTTTTTTTTTTGGCACAAAAGTGGTCTGGGGCATTTGTTATTTCTTGGCGAGTTTTTATTCGATTTTGAAGTTATATAGCTTTTTTGAAAGATAATTTACTAGTGATATTAATACCTATAACAACTTGGCGAAAAAATTAATCTATAGAACGAAATTTTCGTAAAATCTGAAAAAAGTCATATTTTCCTATATAAACACACTTGAAATTTTCAGTCGCGTTGACACACCTCTAATTGTTTTTTGACTGACCTAAAACTTTGTATTTCTCATTTTTGTTCATATTTCTAGGGTGAGACCATATTTCTAGGGTGAGACCAAGAGTTTGAACACTTTTTTTTTATTAAGGGCCACCCTAATGTATATATATATATTAGAAAGCTTAACTATTTATCGACCTAAAACAGTTTAAAATTTTAAAATCGGTTGAAAACTGATTTAGTTAAACAAAAGTTTAGTCCGTAAATTGTTGAAAAAACTTTTTTTACTGATAACTTCAGATATTGAGGCTCTATTAAAAATTCGAGAATTGAAAAGTGATTTACTCAACCAGGCCTAAACTTACACTGGATCATTTTAAAAGTATATTTTCACTCTAACACCGAGTAATTAATGTCTTAAAATATAATTTTAAATAGAATCTGAGAATTTTTATATGGAAAACTCATAAGAATATTCTATGTATAATTTACGGAATTTCGTCGTAGAAATTAATATATTTTTTTTAAAGACACCTTGTCTGTAATATAAAGAAGCATTGTTTTTTTTCCAGTTAATTTTTCGTTTTTTATTTCTAATTTTTTTTGTTAATTTTTCATTTTTTATTTTTCATTTTTCATTTTTCATTTTTGATTTTTCATTTTTTCATTTCTATTTTCCACTTTTCATTTTTC